>VDFB02358134.1:216809151-216893819 GCA_007258455.2 Sequoia sempervirens
AAATAAGGATTGAAAGCATATATATGGGTTTACATGCAACCAAAAAAAGTGAGAGATGATGCTATCAAAGATTCTTGAACTTAAGCATTTTCCATGGAACAAATATGTACATATAATTGTAATTTACACAAAATGATTTACAACTATGTACAAGTTACTATAAGTTCTCATTTGAACATGTATAGGGTTACAAGTGAGCTTGAAAACCATGGATATAATCTGAGTCAAAGATTCTGGTTCAACCCACTCTTCAATAGCATGTATAATTTTTTCATGATCATCACTATCTAGTCTCCATTTTCTTTAGCCACGTGCATGTGGAACTGCATGAAGATGTAGAGCGGTAGCAATTATCAAGTGACTATATTGATATACCTTGTTATCAGGTTGATAGTCAACAAAATGAATCCCATGCTGAACAACTTTGACTTGTTTTAGATATGTCCCTTGCACTACAACAAAACCTACATGGTAAAAATGAACCTAAGGTAAGACATGTGAACGTGTGCAACATTTTCATGCTCAAGGTTTGTACAATATATATTTAATGTTTATAATGTAATGTGCACATGTGAATACAATGTATATAAAATTTTAAATTCAAACTCACCTATGGGAAATGACATTCCATCACTTGTTTCAGGTTATGCTAGCTTATTCCTCTCTTCTGTGCAACACAATAAATAATAGCTAACACCTTCGATGTTTCCAGGCTCTGCTATGACTGCAAAAACATCTCCTGTACACCAAATTTACACAAAAAAATTCTAAAAAATTTAGAAATGTCTCTAAAGATCATTAACTAGATATATATAATATTTAAATTATTGAAAAAACTCTACATATGTAAAATTCTTCTAACCAATCCTAAAATATGGTCATAATCAATTGAAATCAAAGGAATGTCTTCAAATCTTTCTTCCTCATTTTCATCATATGTTTCTAAAACAGCTAGTGGCACCGTATCCCATTTACCAACATATCCAAGTTCTTGATTATTGCATGCATAATCAAAGTTCCCCTCAATGCACTCAGTGCAAAAACAAGAGTAATCCCTTTTGTCTAATATCCATCCATGGCAACTATCTGAACTCCTAACACAATGCAAAGATCTTGTTTTTTCTACCCTCTTGTATCCATGCATTGATCTTCTATCCACACCTAGATACATATGTACAAAAAAAAACTTATGTGAACAAATATGTATATATATATTAAATTTAAATAAATTCAAATTTTTGATTTAATGTAATTTATACATACTTGATATCTCCCAGAACACTCTATGTGGAATGTGTTGGTTTGTTCTTGAAGATGTGCCGACCGCATTTGATGCAAAGTGTTTCTTGCACCATTCAAAAACATCATGTGAATTGTCTAGATGATCTTCTAGATAACTCATTTTATGCTTTCTTAAAGCTCGTTTGATGCAAGCTCCTGCTCCATCATGCTCACCCTTTCCATGCCCACTCTAAAAAAAACTCCAAACATGGGGTATTTTGTAGATTTTATGATATCTACAAAGTGCATAGAATGGCCGTGAAGATTTGAATTGTGTCACACATCCATCTAACCATACAAAATTATTTTCAAATTTTACACCCCTGCTTCTCAAATTCTCAAAAAATATTGTAAAGCAATGTTGGAAAAAAAGTGTGTCATGCTCTTTATCATCACTAATATAAAATTGATATTCTTTCTTAATGGCTTGTCCTTCATCTGTACTCTCAACAACATCCAATTCTGATTGTGCATGTCGATAATGCACATGAACCATAATAGTGATCTTCTTTGAAAAGTAATACTCTGATTGAATCTCCTTTTGGTGTACAAAGGAGTAATTTTCTACAAATTCAACTAGTGATAGAACTGTTCCACGTGGGAAAGTATCTCTCAATGTTTGGAATTTTTGTGCTTGCCACTTAGCAAAAAAGGAATGTTGTATGTATGGTCATATCAATTTTCAAAAATCTGCCATCAATTTTCGTAACAAAAGTGAGAGATGATGTTATATAAGTGAAGTTTATGTATGCAAGCAAACAAATTGGTAAGACATGATGCTATATAAGTGAGAGAAGTTTGTGCTAGTTTTATATGCTCATCCATACCAGTAGAAGGAAGTGATCTTGACCCCTCTTCAACAAGCATTGTTTTAACTTGGGTTTCCTCCCTATCTTCAAGGTCCATGTGTTCTTCAACGGATTCGTTTGATCCAATATCTAGATTTGGCTCGACTCCAGCTTGAGGAATCCCTAGAGCATAAAACATAAAAATAATGAGAACATTGAAGTGATGAAAAGAAGAGATCAAAGACACAAAACAACTACATGCACATGTATGAAAACAAATCCATAAATGCATAGCCAAGGATAGGATACACATAGGTCAAATTCCATGCCAAGCATCAAAGTTTGAGGATTATGCATACAAGTGACTTAGAACTTTTAGGCTAGCGATATAGCAAAGGAAACCCTTAGAGTATAACAAGGTGATCCAAAGAACCCCAACAAAATTGGGCTATAAGATGTTTCAAGGTTTCAAATAAATTTCCAATATGTGCTAAGATGAAAAAAGTTAAAAATTTATGGGACATAAAACACAACCCAAATAATCAACTAAAACCAAACACAAATATTGAAACAAAAAGAATTGGCTTAAGGAATTGGATTCAAGGATCAGATAAAAATTGCAACTTGCATGACCAAGATGACTTGAGGACATTTAAAAGTATTTATAGTCATTCAAGTGCAATGATGGTTAGAAACCTTCGAAAACAAATGTGTGTTAAGACATAATTTAAAGAATAACCTATCATATATAACTATTATTCCTTGGCACCATATAGCTTGAGTTTTGATGTATACATGTGTTAGTCTCTAGAAAACTTGACATTGCATTGGCTTTAAGTATAATTTGAGTTCTAATTTTCAAATAATTCTAGAGCTTAGAATTGGGCATTTATTAAAATATTTTAAATTTTTTTTTAAGGAATTATTGATCATTGGATTAAATTCAATGGGAGTTTAGAAAAATATTAAGCTAATTAGATGTTGCAATGTAGATTGGATAGGGGATATTGATCACCAAATATCAATATTAGAATGCTACTTCATTGTACATGAAGGTGTAGTTTCATGAATAATTAAGAAAATATAATGGTTTCTTTCAAAGTGAAAAGTTAGAATATATAGGAATTTGCAAAGCCATAAAATAATTAATGTGGTTGAAAAAATTATGAAAATCAAAGTGGCATAGTGAGGGACACAAATTTAAGGTTTCATTGGAGAACTAAGCATGTATTGAAGTACACTATCATTTTCTTCATGAACAAAGTAAAGAGAAAATTGTGTAGATGCAATACTCAACAATGATAATGTGATGACAAAAATATTAAACAAAGGTATTGGTAAAAGATAAGTGTAAGGTTTGTAGGGAAGGATTTAATGTACAATATTTTAGTTTAAGAGTACATTTTAAGTTGGGGTATTGTAAGTTGAAAAATGGTCATACATTAAACATTTCTAATTTTAATAAGAAAGCCAATGCAAAATGTATGCACATACAAATTTATGTTTAGGTGTACTAACAAAATTATTGGGTGGAGTAATGCACATTATGGATTCCATCCCATCAAATGAATACTCGTGTTCTAAACACACACTTGAGAGTGAGAGAGAGAAGAAACAAGCATGTACCTTGTTTCTTTCTATGATAATTTTCCAAATTTTGTTCATGCCTCTTTTGTTCTTCTTCTTTTGACAATTTTCGTTGAGATGCATTTTTTCTTTTTCTTTGTTATTTGGGTTCAACATGTCATGCTATAGGATTTTCTTGTGTTTTCACCATGTTGTCATGTGTAGATAGCTATGTATTTTATAGGTTTAGGAATTTTAGAGGAAGGCAAGGTTGAACAAAATGCATAAGGATGAGATGGAGCCTTGTTTACCTTAGGATTTTGTTGAGGCTCCCTTTGAGCATAATCGAGGGGTGGTTGGTCCTCTTGTAGACATGACTAATTTAGAAGGTCTTGTCAATAGAAATTTAGAGGCTCAGATTGGTAGAGAAAAGAATCATGTTACAAATGTATTAGTTGGAGTTCATTGCCTCTACCATTCTCTTGAATTGCAACATTCACCTCTTGGTATTTCTTCTAATAATTTAATAATATGAAGAAGGCTCAAGTTTAGAAGATTATAGGAACCCTTTATTCCCTTTGGTCTCAAGTTTGGAAACTAAAGATGGAAACTCCATTACAAACCTTAACTAGGTTCATTCATGGAAAAGGATAAGGTTGACAATAAGATATAGTTCCTTGAAGAATTTTGGATTCAAGTTGTGAAATGATAGATCTACTAATGTTTTTGGGAAAATGACCCTCTTTATTAGATACATTGCCACTATTGGTGGAGTATTTCTAATTGGATGTTATTTTTCTAACTTACAACTATATTTTTCTTGTTGTTGTTCCATGCCAATATGATTAATCATTTTTTGTTTCTTTATTAGTCTTTGTAAAAGGGTGGGGCCCTTTCAAAATTTCTATTTCTAATTCATAAATTTGACCAAAAGTATTTACCCTAAAATTAAAATATAAATTTAAACTTTAAAATAGCATTTAATCCAATTAATGGTATTGTCATTTGTTCCAAAATTGACAATTTTTATTGTTTAACAACATTACTATTTGGTTCTCCAAGGTCATGCCCTAAAACCAACAATAAAAGAAATATTTATTAGCACTTTCTTTTAATGTGAATGGTTTTGTTTGTTATATATTGGGCACTGTATATTGGATAATAACACTTGCAACACTTATATTACTAATATATATCAACATTATTATCATTTCATAACATTAATGGTAAATACTATTATTGCAATATTAAAATTTACTCTAAATAATAATATAACTATTTATAATACATACTAACATTTCCCTTGCATGTTCATATGAAATAAGTTTCAATTTATTATGTTTTATTATAATTATTATCCATAATATAATATTTTCATCAATGTTAATATTTGTATTTATGATACATAATGTGATTATAACCCAATTATTAGTGTTAAGTATGTTATTGGAGATGGCATTCCTTAATATAAATATTACCTATTAGTATTATTTTCTTTTATCTTGTAACCACTATAATTTTTCATTTACAACCTTACTATTTAATATTAATAGAGTTTATTCATCTACTCAAAGGAATAAGTTTTACCTGATTTATATTAAAAGAAAAAAACCTAATATGTAGTTCATCCTCTAATATTCAATGCTGATTTGAATGAGTGTATATATACATATATATATAACAAAGAAAAAATCCTAATATGTAGTTCATCCTCTAATACTCAATGTTGATTTGAAAGAGTGTGTGTGTATATATATATATATATCCTATTATTCTTTATGTTTAATTTCAAAATTTTAATGCTCTCAAGTATATGTCACAAGTGTATTTTTTACATTTTTTCTCTTTCTTTTGTACTATTTTGTATGGGTGTCTTATATGCATTGCCTCAAACATATTATTTTAATTTCAATTTAGCTTTCAAATGCAAGATTTAAACTTAAGCTTGTACTTAAATAATATCATGTTATCCTTGCAAATGGGTTTGTTGAAAAGACTTTAGAACTTTTCAAGCAAATGCAATTGACAACTGTAAAGCCAAATTCCACAACCTTCCCCCTACTTGTGCCAAAATGGGAGCTTTGGATAGGGTATGGACATCAATCAAATCATCAAGGGGGAATTTTACCAGATGTTGTAGTTGCAATTGCAAGTGCCCTGGTAGAATGTATGCAAAATGTGGAAGGCATATGAACTGTTTGATATAATGCCTCAAAAAAATTTGTTAACAAAGTAAGGCTTTAGAAACATTCAAGCAAATGCAATTGGCAGAGCCTTGGTAGAAATGTATGCAAAATGTGGAAGCATAGACAAGACACGTTAATTGTTTAACAAATTTTTAAAATGGGTATGCAAAATCTTTCAAACAAATGGACTGCATAGTCAAATTCGACACTCCCTGCCCGCGCCAAAATTGGAGCTTTAAAACATGGTATGAGCATTCATCAAAGCATAATAGAAATTAAGTTTGTTGTTCTTGAAAGGCTTTAGAAACTTTCAAGCAAATGCAATTTCAATTTCAACAAACTTAATTTCAAATCGACTGTAAATTTTAACCATTTCATTCCATTTAGGGTTTAAATTTTTTTTAAAATAAATTCAATTTGAAACGCAATTTCAATCACCAACCTGCTACTCACTATGACTCGGTCAAGAGGTTGATGAACTTAGAAATGTGGTGCACATTTTTCCCCTGGGTTCGCCACCTTCTCTGTTCACGTTCATCGTCCTCCTCTATTCACGTTCGTCGTTTTACAAACAGTCATGTGACAATGACTTCTTTTTTTACTTTCCCTAATTCAAGGGGTTTGGTCGAACCCTATAAAATATGTTTATTTTATTGGGCCATTGAGTGGTTCGGTCGAACAATTGGTTCGACCGAACTTGTAGGTTCGATCAAACATATAATAGTGTTCGACCGAACCTATAAGTTCGGCCGAACCCATTGATATGGTGAAAACAAAAATAAATGAGAATTCCTTCCTCAAAATAATTGTAAACCACTATTATGCTTTGTTCCTGAAGTGAGTGTTAATGACCAAGGATGTGTCTATTAGAGGCATGGATATGGACTTAATAGAGGGGATGGAGACTAAGTTACTAATGCTAGATTGAAGATCGTGTGGGTTTTTATTGGATGGTCTTGAGTGATGTATTATATACTTACAGAGGGGGTGGCATATGGCTAGGGATACTATGTGTTGGCATAATTATATTAATATATGCATATAGTGGTTTTTAGAGAGTAGATCCTTGGGTAAGAAATGACTTTATTTCATCTATGGGAATGGGAACACATTGTTGTGTTAAGGTTTGTGTCTATGAGGCAAAACATAGTAGATAAATTGTTTTTGCATATATATGTAGGAGCTATCAATCATACGAGGATGGGGGATATGGCCTATTGGAGGTGGGTGATAGATGATATTGATAAGGTGATATGGAAGTTGTGGCAGGCATGTGAGATGTGGGATGGTGATGAAAACACTTACCTTATACACAATAACCATGATTTTTGATCAATCATACTATTCACATCATCGAGCAATATTAACCATTGAGGGTATTGCAACAGTTTAGACAGCCACAAATAGTGTTGAGGAGGGAGGTGGTCTTTGGGCAAGTGACTTGAGAGATCAGTCCCTAGGGGATGATGATGGATCCAGTTTGAACAATATCATCATGGTTAGGGATACTATTAGTGTGAATAGGGGTATTCCCTAACTAGTTTCACTATTAGGCCCTTTTCACATCTTATCACTTAAAGTTTACTTAGGGTACACACATAGGATACTTATCACTTTATATCTCATTTCATAAGATTAAGACACTTGTCATAACATTATGTTGTCCTATGTCTTACCTTGAGGTTTATATAACCAAAGGATTCTCTTTGTAATCTTAAGATGGGTAGAAAAGATAGATTGGTTCTCTAAATTTTATGAAGAAGAAATTAAGACAACATAAATCCTTAAGAATATGTAAGTTCAGCCTTTCTTTCTTTGTTCTATACTTTATAAGGGCAGGTAGTTGTGGAAGGTACCTAGTTTGCATTTTGGCTATTGAGTTTTCCTTGAAAGCCATGGTAAATAAGTGACTAAGAAGCCAACCCTTCATCGATTCCTTAGATGTATGTGTCCAATTATCACATCAGGAATATGTACTTGGAATATTCTGATGTGGGATTCTATTCTTGATGTACTAGTGTCTAATCTATTTTGCATCGCCACTGACGACAATCCTATGCTGCTGCATTGTCAAGATTTGCATGGATGACCAGTCCATTTTACAACGTCTCTTCCTTACACAATAATTTTCTACAATATCCGCTGTACAATGGGTACTGCGCATTCACATGAACAGTAGCAGTAGGTACCTAACATGGATTTTTTTAATTTTAAATTTGTTTGGGTGGTGGTGGAGGGACCAGATGGCACATGAGCATAGATTTATCAGAGTGACGCCCTTCAAATTTCTTTTTGCGATTCTGATCATGTGCCTTGGTCTCTTCAACAGAAATATGAAACTGACGTTATATCTGATGCACCACTACCTAGATTTACTGCTAGGTAACCAAATTTCATTTTCACAGAGAAACTCATGGACAAAATACGTTATTATCCGTGGCCTATTCAACGTCATATAGCTTACGTAGCTCCCACCACCTACTGTAACTAGCCCAGATTCGGGTGTGCTCAGGCGGTGGGCAGTGTGCAAATGTGCATTCTGCTATCTGGATAGATAGTATGTAGATTATACAGCATGCAACTTTCAAATACTGTCAAACGCACATGATGTTTGGATAGACAATATACAGATGGTAAGTAGGCTAATGTACAACCTTAAATACAATCAGATTTACATTCTGATATCTAAATAGATAGTAAGCAGACAAAATACAGATGGTAGATAACGTACAACCTTAAATACAATCAAATTTACATTTTTGATGTGTCTAGATAGACAATGAACAGACGGTAGATAGTATACAATATGAATACCCCACTCACAGCTTTTGCCTTCGAGACTGATCACACCATTTCCAACGAGTTTTAGATTGGTCGTTATTTCATGATATTGCTATCAAGATTCAATCATGTAGTTTTAAGAGTCAAACTCATTGACCCATAATTTAAATTCATTGTTTTTTATATTAATATCAATTGAATGAAATAATTTAAAGTCAATGCATAGGAAATAAAGCACACTCTACAAATAAATAGGAATAATGATTGATAAGTCCATATATATATATATATTTTTGGGTATATAAGGACTCCATGATAAGTAATTGATTTAGTAGATTGTTTTAGATAGAAATTAGATATGTATTGAAACACATTTTAGAGAGATTATAGTTTATTTGTTTTTTATAATTAGTAGAGAGTTTAAATTTATTTGTTATTTCTGGATTTGATTGTGTGCTAGTTTTTCATCAACGTTTCAAATCACATTCAGTGATCCATCATTAGGATAGAGAGTTGTCTATTATTTTGATTAAGAAAATCAATCATAGTTTATAATTCTTTAAAATTGGATGTAAAATGATGAAATTAAAATATAGTCACTTTTAGAATGTATAGAGGGACATAAATGTGTGCAATTATATTCTAGATGATGTGATTATGGTCTTCCATGACATTGAGGTATGTAGAATTTAACCCTTAATACAGGTCTATAGAAGGTGTTCGTCTTATACACACACACACACTTGTAAATTAAAAACTAGTTACTACTAATAAGCACTACTATGGCCTACTATAAAAATGTGAAAGATCATTTGACTTCCTTGCTAGCAATGGGGCCCTAAAATTAATTAAACAAGTGAATAGAGATACAAAAAAATAGATGTAATGGACATTGTTGTAGATAGAATATCCACCAACTAAATCTACAGATGGTAGATAGCGTACAACGTTAAATACAATCAAATTTACATGTCAATGTCTAGATAGACAATGAACAGATGGTGGATAGTGTACAACTATGAATACCCCACTCATAGCTTTCACCTTCAAGACTGATCACACCATTTCCAACAAGTTTTAGATTGGTTGTCATTGTTTTTTATATTAATATCAATTGAATGCAATAATTTAAAGTCAATGCATAGGAAATAGAGCACACTCTACAAATAAATAGGAATAATGATTGATAAGTCCATAAAATTTATCTTTTTTGGGTATATAAGGACACTCCACAATAATTAATTGATTTAGTAGATTGTTTTAGATAGAAATTAGATATGTATTGAAACAAATTTTAGAGATATTTTTTTCTTTAGACTACATAATCGGGTAGCATGATCCCCTATAAACTCCAATGTGCTTGGTAAACTTTTTAACGTGACCGGACCCCCTATAAATTGTAGTGCACCTGGTAAAAATTTTAATGTGACTGGTGGCGTTAGCGCGCCACGCCCTCTAGTACCATGGGGGTGGGGGAGACTAGACCTCGTGACCAACCTCCTACAACAAGAAAGATTTAGCCAACCAAGCTAGGGCCCCAACCCCAAATTTTAGAGAGATTATAGTTTAAATTTGTTTTTTATAATTAGTAGAGAGTTTAAATTTATTTGTTGTTTTTGGATTTGATTGTGTGCTAGTTTATCATCAATGTTTTGAATCACATTCAGTGATCCATCATTAGGATAGAGAATTGTCTATTATTTTGATTAAGAAAATCAATCATAGTTTATAATTCTTTAAAATTGGATGTAAAATGATGAAATTCAAATATAGTCACTTTTAGAATGTATGAAGGGACATAAATGTGTGCAATTATATTCTAGATGATGTGATTATGGTCGTCCATGACATTGAGGTATGTAGAATTTAACCCTCAATACCTCAGTGATCCATCATTAGGATAGAGAATTGTCTATTATTTTGATTAAGAAAATCAATCATAGTTTATAATTCTTTAAAATTGGATGTAAAATGATGAAATTCAAATATAGTCACTTTTAGAATGTATGAAGGGACATAAATGTGTGCAATTATATTCTAGATGATGTGATTATGGTCGTCCATGACATTGAGGTATGTAGAATTTAACCCTCAATACCTATAGAAGGTGTTCATCTTATACACACACACACACACACTTGTAAATTAAAAACTAGTTACTATCAATAAGCACTATTGTGGCCTACTATAAAAATGTGAAAGATCATTTGACTTCCTTGCTAGCAATGGGGCCCTAAAACTAATTAAACAAGTGAATAGAGATACAAAAAAATAGTCGCAATGGACATTGGTGTAGATAGAATAGTCACCAACTAAATCTATGAAGTGTTAGAGAAAAATGTGTGAATGTGTTCTCAATGAGTTTTCAAGTGGTTTGGGATGATGCCTTTCAATACAAAATCCTAGATTTATAACTCAAGATCTTTTAGGACTTAGGGTCACATAAGAACATACATATGTGTGCAAACTAGTTAATTCTATAAGGGTGCCTTAAGAACATTAAAATATGTACAAACTGACACACAGTGAAAGGGGAAATTAAAAGGTATGCACTTTTATCTAAATTTTGTTCCCCCTTTGATGTTTATGTAAAACTAGGTGTCCATGCATGGTTTTGACAATTGATTTGAGATTATCTTATTGTTTCTTTGAAAGTGCTTATTCCAACCTTTAGATCACAATTTAGTAAATTGTTCCTTGCCTTGTATGTTTTTGGCTTCATATTTGTTTACTTGATTGAGTTTTTTATTTGAAATCATGGTGAACTAGTCATCAAGATCTAAATATGGTCAAAGAGATTTGAATTTGTATATGAATTTGTGTTATGCTTCATTGTCAACTTGTTATTGGTAGTTATTGTTCTTAAAATAACTCATTAATGTATTCTTAGTTATCGATTATCAATATTTATAAATCAAGAATTTTTTTGGAAGAGTCAACCTAAAAAATCAGCTTTATAACTTGGCATCCTGAATGAGGGTTTCCATGGTGTGGTGGTGGGGGAGCCTTGGCCTCTCCCACGAAGGTACTCTCTGTTGAAAGGCGCAAGAAAACTGAGAGGTGGGGGTGAATCAGTTTTCACCAAACACTATCACAAGTCTCAAACACTTATCAAATTCACAACCACTTAATTTTGTTATTAAGTATGTGTTGTCAATTAGATATGCACCCTTTCTCAGATTTGGAAAAAATAAAACTATCTGTTGAAACATGGAAACTATTTTCAGATGTGGGTGATCTATGTGAAAAGAGAATCTCTAGAGTGAGTTGGTTCTCCGAATGATGGATCCTATTCTAAGTGGTTTTCTAGGAAAAAGGATAGAGAATATGACTGGAATGAAAACCTATCTAATGTGATCTCAACTTAATAATGACTTTGATATTTCACCCACAAACAGTCTTTTAGAAAAACAATAACGACTACACAATCTTTCATGAACATCAATACAAAATTGATTTGCATGAAGGTTTAGAACTAAACACAACATGCAATATGCATTAAATGAACTTTTTGCATCAATAATCTACAATCTTAGGACATAAAAAGGATCTATCAAAACAAAATCACAATATGAACATCATACTAAAACTGCAAATAGAGACAAAAATTGGAGATAGGAATGCTGCTTTTTATTGGATGAAGGGGTGAATACTCTCAAAACTTGAGTACAAAGAAGTTTACAAGCTCAAAAATGTGTAAGAGAAAGAAATTAGAATTTGACTGGGAAAACACTAAGTTTTCTTCAAGATATATACCTCAAAAACCCTAATCCAAGCTCAAGAAGAAAGCTCAAGAAAAATCATCAAAACTTGCCCCAAAAGTTTGCACAAAAGCTTGAAAAAATCACACTTTTTGCATGTACATATACTAAAAATCTTCTCAAAATAGGTCAAATATGCTTTCAAAGCAAATAAAACACCTTAAATCTTCATCAAGAAGTTCAAATCCGACTAAAGAAAGATCTCACATAAACCTACTAAAAATAGCAAAGAAATAAAACAACTTGTTTTATTCTTGCTTTACATAGCTTGCAAATTCAATATTCTCACAACTTGATTTATTTTTTACAATTAAAGATTTTGGAAATCTTTTGCAAAACAATAACAAACTTATCTCACCATTTACAATATTGATTTTCATAAAAAATCATAAAAATACAAGGCCTTCTCTATCAATGAACATTTAATTCATTTCCTCAAAATCAATTAAAAATAAAAACCCTAAGTCATAAGCAAAATATTACTTATAATTTTAATTGATTCTCACAAAAACAATTAAAATCTAGGATATTTTAATCACTCTCCAATTCTTACTTAAGGAATTATTGACCAAAACCCTAAAACCCTAAAGCCATAAAATATTTCATTGAGCAAGCTTAAGGACTTAGGCAAAAAGAAAAAGGAAAACTCCCATAAGGATCGACCTAAGGTATGCATTAAATTGTAGCCACTAAAGCATATACCCCTAAGTTGAATTAGGGTTGGGAAAACCCTAGTGAACAAAACTAAAGCATTCCACTTATTTCGCTTCATTTTGAGAGAAAAGACTTTGAAGAAAATGGCTCTGAGCCGCCGCCAAGTATGAGCTAGGGTTTCAACTGGAAACCTCCATTCAAGCCTCCAATCAAGCTCCTACTCTCTCAACCTTTTGCATGTTTGGCCTCCATAACTCAGGGTAAGCATTGTTGACTATTCTTTCTTTATTCCTTTGGTTTCTTGATGAGGAAATGGCCTCATAGGCCATGGCTATGGGATGATTATCTGATGCATTATTTGCTCTATGTTTCCTTCCTTTAATTTATGTGTTCTTGGTTGCCATTGTGAGAGCTTGACCTCTATGCTTGAGAGCTCTTAAGAGCTAGCTGCGCCACTTCACTCCTCCACTGTTGACAAGGGTAAGCTCTCTTCCATTATCTATCTGCACTTTTCATCAATGAAAAAGCCTTAAAAAAAAACTAAGCATAAGAGCTATGGTTGTTGTTTTGAAAAAAATGCAGACCACACACTAGTCGTGCCATTCACATGGGTTTCTTGGATTTATTGAAGAATTCTTCACTCCATTTCATAATCTCTATCTTCATATTTTGGTTTTTATGAAGCAAGCTCGAAATGGTTCCTATCATTTTTGGAAAAAATAACTGAACCTCCATAAATGGGCTCGACCCATTATGCATTACATGCATTCCTGCATTTTCTTGTAAAACCCTCACATGGGTATCTCTTTATTCTGAAGAAACACTTGTCTTGTTGTTCCTGTAGAAAATCCCATGTGGGTAAACTAAAATTGTAAAAACTCCAATGTGGGCATTCTGTAAAATGAGAAATCTGCATTTTTAAATCAAACCCTCTCATGGGTATGCTAGAAATCATGGTAAATCTATATTTTAAATAAAACCTTATGTGGTTTCACTTTACTCTAAAATAAATTCACTTATTTCTATACTTAATGCAAAAACCCAACATGGATACTCAGTATTTTTGAAGAAAATTGTCTACTTTGATGCATTTGAAAACTAAACTTGACCCACCATGGCATTTATGTACTCTATTCTTCTATAAAAAAAATCTCATGTGGGTTCATTTTATACTTATAGAAACTTTATAGGAGGATCAGGTGAAGTTAGATTTAAAAGCTTAAATAGGCTCCATGTATTCATATTCCCTTGAAAATCTTGCTTTTTGATTGGCACTACTGTAGCATAACCCCTACTTTGAAAAAATTGAATGTCATCATGGAACATTCATATTTTCACTTCCAAACATACTGTATATTGATATGCTTTACTCATCATTATGCAATCATTTGGCTTTTGGCCACTGTGATACTTTGTGGGACATTTGATGTTCATTTTTACTCATTTGATGCATTCTAGAATTTCATGAATAATGCACCTTCAGGTTTATAGTCAAGTTAAGTAATGTAGAGTTCTCTCTTCAGCTGTATCATTGAAACTTTGAACAAACACATTATATTTTGCAAATTTCTCTTATTAACAATGTTGTTATAGTCATCCTGAAGTTGTTCTTTATGCCTTGACTCTTTATGAGTTATAGATTTGGGTCCTATGCTTACTCATTTCAATGATGTTTTAGTGGTTAATTAGTAGTCAATTAGCACTTTCAATTTCCTAATAGAAGCACTCTCCCTCTGAACTTTTTGAACTTCCATACATTCCTTACCTTCCTCCAAGCAGCTACAGTTGAAATGAGTTTTGATCTTTGGTGCATTCGATAAAGGGGCTTTAAAGCTCCTCTAGACACTTATGTTGGTTATTAATGTTTCATTGATGAGGCATTATGTATTCCTATTCACTGTCACATTATGAATATGAACATTGTTGTAATATCATGAACAAGACACATAAACAACACTCATGGCAGCAAAAACGCAAACTCTACAACAATATTTTAGATTTGCATTTATGAAAATGATGCATTTTAGTTGAATTGATTGAACTCATTAACTCTATTGTCCACCTGTAGCTTTCAAAAAATCATAGTACTTGATTGTTATGAGTGAATAGTCGGCTTAATGGATTTGATGAATGAAACTCTGCTTTACTCTTTTATGAATAGTTCTTGATGAACATGATGATTGCATTCCTTCACTTAGCCCCATCTATAATACTGAAGGGGTAGCATGTTGAGCTCTACCCTTGTGGGAGCCCATTTTCTCCACATGCTTGGTCTTCATAAGACAATCAACTACATGAATTTTCCTATACCTGCACAAAGAAACAAACAATGTTAGCAAAAACAATATATGATGATGATGTTTCCCTTTTTAGTTCACATTTCTGTTCTTTCCTTTAGTTGATTCTATGCATTCCAAGGATTGAAATATATCTTTGTTATTATGGCATGTAGTATAGTTCATATCCCGAGCTCTTAATTGACACCCTTCTCAAACTTTTGCAGGTACATTTAGGTGCAGAAGGAAGACAAAGCAAGCTACGAGGCATCAACTGAAGATGAACTTAGGCAATGACGGATATGTCCCATGTTATTTGCTTCTCTCTTTTAGTTGTATAATTCCTTTCTTGTAATGAATGGAATTGGCTAAAACCATAGCTTGTGTGGATATTTAATCTCTTCTTTCATTTCCATTTGGAAATAAATGCATTGAAATGCAAAGTTGTACCATCATTTGTTTTCTTGCAATCAAATGAAAGACATGTAATGTGAATACTTCATGAAATAAATGAAAGCACTTTGTTGCTTAATCATTTTTATACTCAGTTTTGTACTCCATTTGATTTGTAAATTATTTGAGCAATACTTTTGAAACTCAGTTTTCTCAAAACACTTGCACAACTGGCACTTGATGAATGATAAATATTGTGCAAACAACACCTACGCACATGCAGAAACAACAGTTCTTTCACTTTTAGATATAACATTATTTAATCAAATCCACCAATTGAGTTGTAGCAAAAAATTGGTAATAGTATGAACATGAAATACAAATAACAAAAAGCAATATCAACACAATAAACACAAGATTTACATGGAAAATCCAATAAGGGAAAAACCACGATGAGGATTAGCTTATAATATAAAATAATTGCAAAACCGAATACAAAGAGGCTCACTACCCGAATACAAGGCTCACTGCCTATAGATACTAAAGATAATAGAAAAATCCACCACAAAAAATTACACACATTTGCAACCTTGATTAGAAGAATTGCAGACACCGTCAACTCACTGCTTTTTGGAGTCTAACACATTAAATCATTGCTGCCTCAATTTAATTTCACACAACTCTTGCTTCTCACACTTGATACTTTTAATTCATTACATCTTCACTTGTATTTATACGATCTTCAACCTTAGAAACTTTCTCCAAGGTTGGCTACACACGCTTCATTTCATAAATTCAAATTAGGTCAACAACTTAACATTCCTGCGGTGGAAAGGAATGAGAGAAGACCAAACCAACACTTAATAAAGACCCAAACAATGTTTCAAATCAATCACACGCTTCCTCAATTGATACTTAATTCTTCGCATGAAGTGTAAACACCAGGTCAGCTAAACCTAATGGAAACACAAATGAACTTTGAAGTACATGCTTCCACAACAAGAAGATAACATGTGAACTGCATAATACACTTGAACACATCTTAGATGCCTTAAGATACATTTACAACAAATGCAACAACCTTCATACACAAAATACTTCTCATCAGTCCATTTGGACTGTATAGACACACACAAAAACACTAAAACTCAACTTCTGAAGCACCAAACCACAAACACCTTTGCTAGAGCATAGATAACACCATTACAAGACATCTTCCATATCTGAAAGACTAGAAAAAAACCAGCAAAGCACTACGGAGAAAAAAAATTTCTCCTAGTCCATAGACAAACAACTCTTCGAAACCAATTCACACACCTGTGAACAAAAATTTCACTCTCCATCAAACCAAAAGCTATAATCTAGGATATATCACCAACATATTCCCATAAAAAACACTTCATATTCGCACAAACATATGATCAACATAGAATAAATGTGAAGCACAAACCATATCACATTATGAACACACTCAACTCTGTCTTCACTATTTCTCAAAAGCACTTGGCAAGTCATCATATCAGCACACCTGCAGTACCATAAAGATAGCTCCATGTACTCACAACATCTCATCAACATCTCAACTATACATGCACAACTTGCAACATCCTGTACTATGTTGACATCAATGACAACACCACCAAACTTACTCATACTTGCAACAATCTCCCCCTTTGTCATTGATGGCAACACATGATGTGAAGAACCACCAAAGACATACATACATTCCACTCCTACACTCTCAATACTTTCTCTCCCTTTCAGCTTCTTCTTTTTCTCTCCCACTTTATTTTTTTTCACATGACTCTCTCTCCCCCTTCGACAACAATCGAAAAGAACAAAACTCAGATCACTACCCCTTAGGAGTGCACCCACACAAATCATACTACAACAATGAAACTTTCTACTCCCCCTGCGATGTAGACCCATTCATCAACCCAAACAAATGAAGAATTTGTAAGTCCATTAGACTGATGCACCTCCATGTGCACCTATTTCAAAGAAGGATGACCAATGACCCCCAACTTCTCCCTGAGATACTCAAAAGTATCCTTCAAAAGAGCCTTAGTAAACATATCTACAATTTGATCCTTTGTAGTCACATACTCCAACCTGACTTCATTCTCCAATACTTCCTCTCAAGAAATGATATATGATAGATATATGTTTTTTCCTTGAATGCATTACCACATTCTTTGAAATTTTTATAGCACTTGTATTATCACAAAATATAGGGATATGCTCATCACACATCACTTATATGTCCTTTAATGTTTGCTTCATCCACAAAACCTATGTGTAGCAAGATGTTGCAACAATGTACTCAACTTCTGCAGTGGATAAAGAAATTGAATCCTATTTCTTGCTTAGCCATGAAACCAATCTTCCACCAAGAAAAAATGCACCACCACTTGTACTCTTCTAGACATCCACACAACCATCCCAACTACATCAGTGTAAGTACTCAGAGGAAAATCACTATCCTTAGGATACCACAAGCCATAATCTAGAGTTCCTTTAAGATATTTGAATATCCTCTTCACAACTATAACATGTGCTTCTTTCGGTTTTGCTTGAAATTTGGCAACCAAACATATTGCATGCATGATATCCAGTCTAGTAGAGGTAAGATACAATAGTCCACCAATCATAGATCTGTACATTCTCTTATCAACTTTAGCAGATTCATCATCCTTACTTAGCTTGCATCTAGTCACCATAGGAGTACTAACTAGTTTGGAGTCATACATTCCAAACTTCAACAACTCTTTGACATACTTAGATAGTGAAATGAATATCCCCTTATCAGTTTGATTTACTTGAAGTCTAAAGAAGAAATTCATCTCACCAATCATAGACATTTCAAATTCTTTTTTCATCTCCTATGCAAATATTTTGCACATACCTTCATTTCCTCCAAAAATGATATCATCAACATACACAACTACTATCAACATTATATTTCCTTCAACTTTGAAATAAATATTGTTGTCTACAGAGCCTTTGTTGAATCTTTGTTGTGTCAAATATCTATCCAATCTTGCATACCATGCTCTGGGAGCTTGTTTAAGAAAATACAATGCCTTTTCCAACTTACAGAACACATCCAGTTTATCTGATAATTGAAATCCCTCTGGTTGTTCCATGTACACCTCTTCTTCCAGTTCTCCATTCAAGAATCTAGACTTGACATCTATCTGATATACTTTGAAATATTTATGAGTAGAAAATTCCAAGAACATCCTAATAGCTTCCATTCTTCCTACTGGGGAAAATGTCTCCTCAAAATCTATGCCTTCAACTTGTGAATAACCTTTGCATGCAAGTCTTTCTTTGTTTCTCATTACTTCACCATTCTCATTTAGCTTATTCTTGAACACCAACTTAGTACCAATTAGATTCTTGTTTATAGGTCTAGGGACTAGTTCCCATTTCTGATTCTTCTCTATCTGCTACAACTCTTCTTTCATTGCTCTAACTCAACTTTCATCTTTACATGCTTCATAGATAGAATTAGGTTCTATCTTTGAAATTAAACATAGATTTACCTCACCTGCTATCACTTTGATTTTTTTCTTTACACCTTCACTTTTATCTCCAATTATCTATTCTTTAGGATGATTGAAAAACATCTATAGCTTTCAAACGACATCACATTTTTTGAATCTGAAACATGCGTCACATTCTATGCTTCACATACTATAGGATTAAAAAAAAATGAATTTCATGAAGTTTTGACCAAGTTAAGGTGGCTAGACATACGGGTTTTTATATTTTTTAAAAGTTGTAATAAAAAAATCATAATTAATTATTTACTTGGAAAAAAATTACAAAAAATATGCATCACATCAGGACATGATTCCTCTACTTATATCTAAAATATTATAAAAAAATATTATCATTTTATTTTGGTTAGGGTGGTCAGACAGACACCTACTTATTTTTTTCCTGAAATTTAAGTACTACTGCATTGAAATTTCAAATTTTCACCAAATAGATTTTTTAAAAAAATAAACCTAGTAGTTTAGAAACTACATTCAATTTGCTACAGATTCTATTCTTACATATTTTTGAAATAATATAGATACATTTTTCAAATTTTTACGTCAAGTTACCTAGCTTTGATTTTTCTAAATTTTCATCACCACGTAAAGGCTTTCTTTTTCCATGATGATCCTGCATATACCCACTAGTTAAATACCCAAGGAAAATAACTCCATAAAATCTAGCATCAAACTTCCCAAGGTTCTCATCATCTCTTTTAATGTAACAGTTTCTTGCAAACACCTTAAAGTACTTCACCGTAGGAATCTTACCAATCCACAACTCATAAGGAGGCTTTGGGCTATTACATCTGATCTGAACTCTATTAATAATATAAACATCAGTGTGGATTGCCTCTCTCCAATATACATTAGGTACATTTTGTTCTTTGATCATTGTTCTTGCAGCCTCTTGAACAGTCTAGTTCTTTCTTTCTACAACTCCATTTTGCTAAGGAGTTCTAGGAGTAGAAAAATGTCTTTATGTCACACTCTTCACAAAATGCATTAAACTCACTGGAAGTGAATTCTCCACCTCTATCAGAACTTAAACATTTGATTTTCAAGTTCACTTCATTGTCTACCCTTTCCTTGAACACTTTAAATCTATCCAGATCTTGAACTTTCCCTCTAAGAAATGTAACCCATATCATTCTAGAATAATCATCAATCAGGAGCATGAAATACCTATTACCATTTAGAATTCTCTTTCTTGTATGACCACAAAGGTTAGTATGAACCAATTCTAGTATTTTGGTAGTTGTTTGATCTTTTCCTTTAAAACTACATCTTGCTTTATTTCCCAACTGACAACTTCTACACATAATACTGGTAGGCTTTGTGATTTTAGGCAAATCCTGGACAACCTCTCTTGAACTAATCTTGATCAAATTATCAAAGTTTACATGTCCCATCCTCTGGTACCATAGCCAACTTTCATTAACTTGAGATACAAGGCACTGACCATCAACACCTTGAAGCTAATATATATTTCCATATGTTCTTCTTCCAACAGCAACCATAGTTCCAGACCCTTTTCAAATCTCACAAGTATTATCCTGAAACACAAGCTTGAATCCTTTGCTACACATTTTTCCAACACTCAAAAGGTTATGCCTTAAGCCCTTAACATAATAGACCATCAGTACCATGTTTTCCATCAAAACTAATTGTTCCTTTCCCAACAATCTTTGTTCCAGAATCATCTCCAAACATGACTAATCCAACATCATACTTTTCAATTTTAGTGAACTTACTTTTATCTCTGATAATGTAATTAGAGCAGCCACTATCTATCACCCAATAGTCTTCATCTTTTCTAGCATGAAATGTAGTAACCATTGTACCTTCCATCTCATCCTTCTTGTTCTTTGGACCACCTTCCCTTGCACATCTTCCAGAGTTAGTAGACACATAATTATTCCCCAGGCTAGAAACAAGCATTCATCATCATTATCCTCAAAATTAAACTCATCATCAGAAATCCCAACATCTTCTCTGACATAATAGAACTTCTTGAACTTCTTATCCTTTTTGTCTTTATTATGATCTATTTTCTTCTTATGTACAACTCTATTTGGACATCTTGAAGCATAGTGACCAATATTTCCACAACTGAAACATTTAAAGGGTAACATACATTTGTACTTAACGGTACCTTTCTTCAACTTCCTTGTAAAGTTTGCTTCCAACTCTTTTGAATTATCACTATACGGATCATCCTTTGTCTTTGTAGCTTTAAAGGTTGATTTTGTCTTCTCCTCTTTCTTTCCAAACTTCCTCATCTCAAATGCAATCAAGGTGCCAAATAATTGTTCTTTAGTAAACTTCTTAGGATCATACACTTCCTCAATAGCTGAAACCTTATCACTATAACTCTCTGGTAGAGTCATCAAAATATTCTCCATTACATCTTCAACAGTCAAGATACCACCTTGATTTTTCACTTCATTCACAACAATATCAACCCTTTGAAAATAGCTTGCAATATCTTCACCTTCTTCCACTTTCAAGTTCTCATATCTACACTTAGTTGTTAGCTTCTTTGACAATTTCACTCTATCATTTCTTTCATAGATATCTTCCAACATTTTCCAAACTTCATAAGTAATTCCCAAAGAAATAACTTTTTTTTTCCCAGTCTTAGATAAAGCACTGTAGATCACATACCTTTCTTTTTAATTTTCCTCATAGGTAGAAATCTCATCTGTAGAAGAAGGACCACTTGCCAGTGCAACATTCTTTGTTTCAATAGCCTTCCAGGTCTTGTAACCAATAGAGATTATGTAACCTCTCATCTACACTTTCCAGTCACTATAGTCAAATCCATCAAACATAGGGATTTCCAATTTGTGCACCATCGGATCTACCTCAAGTGGTTAAACTCTTCTCTGAGGAACCAAGGCTATGATACCAAATTTTGAAAGGTGCAAGATAATTGAGAAGGGGGGTGAATCAGTTGTCACCAAACACTATCAAAAGTCTCAAACACTTATCAACTTCACAACCACTTAATTGTGTTATTAAGTATGAACATGAAATGTAAATAACAAAAAGAAATATCAACACAATAAAAACTAAATTTACATGGAAAACCCAATAAGGGAAAAACCATGGTGATGATTAACTCACAATATAAAGTAATTGCAAAACTAAATACAAAGAGGCTCACTGCCAAAGGGTTCATTTCCCAGATACAAGGCTCGCTACCTATAGATAGGACTCATTGTCCAGAAGGAGGCTCACTGCCTATAAATATAAAAGATAATAGAAAAATCCACCACAACAAATTACACACATCCATAGCCTTGATCAAAAGAATTGTAGACACTATCATCTCATTGCTTTCAGGAGTCTAACACATTAAAGCATTGCTACCTCAATTCACTTTCACACAACTCTTGTTTCTCATGCTTGATACTTTTAATTCATTACAACTTGACTTGTATTTATACCATCTTCAACCTTATAAACTTTCTCCAAGGGCAGCTACACATGCTTCATTTCATAAATTCAAATTAGGTCAGAAACTCAACATTCCCGCCATGGAAAGGAATGAGACCAGACCAAACCAACACTTAATCAAGACCCAAAACAACGTCTCAGAGCAATCAAACATTTCCTCAATTGATACTTAATCCTTCACATGATGTGTAAACACTAGGTTAGCTAAACCTAATGGAAACACAAATGAACTTTGAAGTACATGCTTCCACAATGAGAAGATAACATGTATACCACATAACATGCTTCACTAAACACTGGAACACATCTCAAATGCCTTTAGATACATCCGTAACAAATGCAACGACCTTAATACACATAATACTTCTCATCAGTCTATCTGGCCTATAGAGACACACACAACAACATTGAAACTCAACTTCTAGAGCACCAGACCATGAACGCCTTTGATAGAGCACAAATAACACCATTACAAGACATCTTCCAGATCCGAAAGACCAAAAAAAACTAGCGGAGGACTATGGAGCAAAATCATTTCTCCTAGTCCATAGACAAATAACTCCTCCAAACCAATTCACACACTAGTGAACAAAAAATTCACTCTCCATCAAACCAAAAGCTACAATCTAGGATATATCACCAATAGATGCCCATAAACAATAATTCAGATCCGCAAAAGAATAGGATCAACACAGAAGAAATGCGGTGCACAAACTTTAGCACATTCTAAACACACTCAACTTTTTCTTCACTATTTCTCAAAAAGCACTTGGAAACTCATCATATCAACACACCTACAACACCATAAAGATAGCTCCATGTACTCACAACATCTCATCAACATCTCAACTATACATGCAAAACCTGCAACATCCTGTACTATGTTGACATTAATGACAACATCAAAAACCACCAAACTTACTCATGCTTGCACCACTGTCCTCTGTACCTCACAGTCTTTTCTGCATTAATTTCCTTCTTTTATATTTTGTTGTGTTCTTTTCTCTAGTTACATGTTTTTATTTCCCAAACCTGGTGTTTTTAATCACTCTAGCTTAAAAGGCCTCTTGTTTGTGTGAACTACCAAGGATGGGGGTACGAAACACCCCAATCTCTCTAGGAAATTATTGAAGGAAAAAGGGGAATTAAATGACATTAATCACCCTAAAACCTTTCATGATGCCCTAGCCTTTGATACGTCGATGTGCCCAGATAATGCTAAATTTGTGTTTGAGTTGGTAGGTGAGGAAGGTGTTGCAGTTGACTATGGTAGATTGCAAGGTATGTGCCCTCTAGACACTATTGTGGTTGTTCCCAATATTAATATGCTAGATACAATTGATTGGGAGAGGGGTAGGCTATTTTGGGTGGTAGTTTTCTTCACTGTTGCTAATCCTAATTCCCTCCCCACGAGGAAATACCTAGATAATTGGCTTAATACTATTTGGAATAAGAAATTGGATATCCAAATTTCCTTTTGCAGAATGATTCAAAAAGGATTTTTTTTAATTTTCTTTAAAAATCATGAAATGCAAACTAAAGTTTTTAAGAAATTGTATTGGAGTATAGGGAAGTCAATTTTTAGGGTTTTATCTTGGGATCACGGGGCAAACAGTGAGGAAATTCTTGCATTGTCAAGCCCTAGATGGATTTTGATGAAAGATGTTCCCCAGGACCTCTAGTCCTTCATCTCACAAATCTTGTCTCCATTTGGAAACATTATTCATGTTGATAGACTCTAAGTAATGCTCCAAGATATGAATGCATGCTTGTGCATCTCACTTAATCCTAGCATTGAACTGTTGGCCAATATTAGGTTGAGAATTGAAGGCATCCTCTATGTGTGTCCAGTTGAGCTTCTTGGTGGTTTGGGGGCATGCTCCCTCTATAGAAAAGAGGGGCATGTCCACAATAGTTGTTCACATATTATAAAAACCATTGGTAATGCTCATCCCAAGTTGGGTCCTGCAACCCAAAATGTGGATCTCCCCTCCAGTGTTGGTTTTAGAATTGCTTCTCCTAGTTGTGTCAAGGTTCCCAGTGGTCCTTCCCCCTCCAAGACACTATCTTCTCCTTCCATTCCCTCACCATTGACTACCAGGCCTCAATTTCTGCCCTGCTCCTTTTCCCCCAACCTCAAATCCACTGCTAGTGTTCCTAGCTCCATTCAGACCAAGCCAAGTGTGTCAACCAACAACTGCTTCAACTCGTTGCTTCCTACAACCCCATTTCTACCCAATAGTTTTCCTTTCCTCCTTTCAACTTTGGCCCCAATCCTCCCCCTGTTCATTGATGTTGGTTTCCACCAAAGTTGTGATGGCTCTTCCCCATTCAAAAAGAATGTCAAACAATTGGTGTTAGAAAAAAATAGAAGTAAAGGTGATTGCAATAAATATAATAGAAAAATTAAAATTATTAAACCTATGTGAATGGGTTTCAATTCAATGAAGATACCATCATCATTAATCCCCAAAGCAATGCTAATATTGGTAAAATCCCATCCCTGGTTCAAAAAATCATCTCCACTTTTGAAGCCAAAGAGCAGGGTGGAGTGGGGGTTACAATCTCTCAAACCAACCTTGGTGTGGAGGGTGGCGATAGTCTTTCAATTAGTGAGGGGGCTATAGTGGCTAAAAATGTGTGGGCTTCCTAAAAATGAGGGTAACGACTCTATCCAATTAGGATAGATAAAGATGGCACTAATAACAATCTCCCAAGTAATGATATTCAAGCTACTTTAATTTTTCATAAAAGGGGAATTAGTAAACATGGGTCGGTGGGTAGTGGTGGTCTCACCTCAAAGGGATGTGGTGATTCTCCCACCTCACACCTGGGCGAATCCTTAGACTCTCTAACTGAATTGGTTAGGAGATGGTCAATGGATAAGGCTGGTTCCTCTAACAAGGTAATTGATAATCCTAGCTCCACCATTGAACTTGTAGTCCCTAGTGGGCACAGTGATGATGAGAAAACCCTTGGTGGGTGAGTAGTAACACACAATGATAGGCCACAAGAGACAATTTTCAATAAACTAGAAAGCTCCTTAGTTGTGGAGAACTCCAAGCTAGAGGGTGAGAAAGAGTCAAGAAAAGATGACACTCTTGCCCCTCCTTAAGAACCAAAGAAAAGAGGGTGTAAAAATGGAAAATCTATAACCATCAGTGAAAATAGTTTGGGAATAATCAAGGGAAAGAGGAAGAAGAATAGTGTTGTCTATCCCTTCCCCTAAGATAGCTGAAACTAAAGAAAAGAAACCTAAATAATTTGAGTTATTTAGGAATAACAAAGAGACCAACACCAATAGTGTTAATGATGATGATTAACTGTACCTCTTATAATTTTAGGGGGTTGGAATCCTTAAAAAGGAAATATTTGGTTAGGAGGTTCCTTAATCTGGAAAAAATAAGGAATTTATCCTTCTACAAGAAATCAAGGTAGTTTGTTTCACTCTAGAAACTAATATGAAGTTTGTGTGGATTGACTCTGGTCATTTTGTCTTTAACCATGAGAAAGGCAAGGGTGTGGTGGCTATTTTGATGGCTGATAAGTGGAAGCATTATTTTGGCAATCTAGGGGTGCCACTCTACAATAGGGAAATTTTGGATACCTTTGAGAAGGGAGGTAGTTCATTTGGAATTTTTTCAATTTATGCTCCTAATGATTACTTAGGGAGAATAGAGCTTTGGAAGTGGCCCTGTCTCCCAAATATCCCTTGGATTATAGGGATGATTTCCATATGATTGCGAGTAAAGAGGACAAAATAGGTGGCATCAACATGGATTGGAAGGGGAATGAAAAGAACTACTAGTATAGATAAAAAAAATAAGCTTAGTATCATTGACCCTTTGGAGGGAAAGAAGAATGAATGTAGCACTATGTGGTACACCTAGTGCAATGCCTAGAAGGGGGGAAAGGATATGCTTCCAACTGGATAGATTCTATGCCAATAGAGATTACTTCAATTTTGAGCTCATCAATGATGATTGCAAGGTGTTGGTTTACCCCTATACTCTTTTTGGCCATCGTCCAATCAAGGCTAAAATAACCATAAATAGTGGTGTGAAGATATACCCCAAATCCAAGGACAACTTCATTCTCAATCCTAGCCTATTGAGGGATAAGGATTGCATTCAGGTTGTTAACACCTTAAGGGGAATCAATAAGTGAGTGTTGAGGGGTACCAACCTAATTGAGAGATGGAATATGAATGTGGTTGGATGGAGAATAATATTTCAAATTATTGGTAAAATGAAGGAAATGGACCAAAGGTGGGAGGAGAATTGTCTCTAGGATGGGTTGCTGAATGCTGAAGCCAAGATTCAAGAGGATCCAAACAGTGATGTGATGTATGGAAAACTGAATAAATCCAAAATCTCACTAAGAAAAATCCAAGAAAGAAAAATAAGAGGAATGAAGATAAGAGCCAAGCTCAATTGGCTAGATAATGGTGATAAAGGTTCTATGTTTTTCTTTAGGTATATAAAGGACAAAGTTACGAAGGAAAAAATAGAATAGATTTGTCATAATGATGTAACTGTGGTAAATCAAGAAGAGATTATGAGATAGTTATTTCTTTTCTATAAGGACCTACTTAAGTCTGACGATATTTGGGGGTGGATGTCAGGCTAGAAGCAGGATCAAATCTCTCATTCCTCCTAAAATATCCCAAGAAGACTCCAACATGTTAGCTGCCCCCTTGGCTAAAGAAGAAATCAAAAAGGAACTTTCCTCTATGAGTAATGATTAGTCTCTAGGAGTTGATGGGCTCCTTATGGAGTTTTATAAGGTCTTTAGTGATTGGGTGTGTGAGGATCTACACCACGTTTACACAAAATCTCTATCAAAGGGATTCTTGGGAACTAGTACCAAAAAGGGTCTCATCAAGCTCCTACCAAAATATGGGGATAAAAAAATAATAAAAAATTGGAGGCCTATCACCTTGTTGAATGTCTCCTACAAGGTGCTTGCTAAGGATCTTTCTTCGAGGTTGTCCAACATCCTCCCTAAGTTAATAATTTCTACCCAAACCAGGTTTATCAATGGTAGATACATACTTTAAAATTTGATTACAAGTTGGGAGGAGTTGGATTGGGCCAAACGATCACATCAAAATGTTGCATTGTTGATGGATTTTGTGAAGTCCTATAACAGGGTGGAATGGTCGTTTCTCAAAATGACTCTTGAAGCCTTTGGGTTTTCACAAGCCTTATCCAACATGATTGGTACTCTTCTTAAGGATGCAACTTCATAGGTTGAAGTGAATGGTTCCAGGTCTAAGGTATTCTAGCTGGAGAGGTCCATTAGGCAAGGTTGTCCCATTGCTCCTTCCCTATTTGTCATTACTTATGATGCCCTACATTACTTGCTAAGAGATAGCCTTAAGTCACCTAAGGTGAGGAGCCTGATACTTCCAGATCATAATGAGATCTTGAACATAAAATTTGTTGATGACACATTTATTTTTGTGGAAATGCAAGAAAATATGAAAAACTTGATGGATAAAGTAAACTTCTTTTGTTTGGCCTTTGAAGCTAGAGTCTCTAAACTAAAGTCTATCCTATTAGGGTGGTCAAAAGCACCCCCTAATTGGCTACACAACTTTGATCTTCAGTGGGGTGGTCCCAAAAAACAAGATACTTGGAGATCCCCTTCTATGTTTCTCCAAATCTAAAAGATATGTGGCTTTGGTTAAAAAATAAAATTGAGAAGAAGCTAGATGGGTTGAAGAGGTAGTATTTGTATCTAGAAAGAAGGATCCAAGTGTGCCAAAAGATCCTATCCTCATACACTTTGTATTTTTCTTTTGTTTGGTTCTTCAACAACTATTAGGTCAATGAAGTGCAAAAGAGGATAAGGGGATTTATGTGGTCATATGGAAAAGGTAGAATGAAGATGCATTTGGTCAAGTGGGATTGGGGTTTCTTGGAGAAGGCTAATGCAAGACTTGACCTCAAAGACCTTAAAAGGAATGGGGTAGCTCTTGTTGCCAAGTGGATCATCAAAGCTATTGAAGGGAATGAACCCTAGAAAGTCTTGGTCAAAAATAACATTTCTCAAGTAGTTCCAAAATTGGCCAAATCATGGAAATCAATTCCTTTCACTGATTTTCTCATCACCAAGTACCCAATAGTGCCTACATGTTCAATGGTGTTTAGGATCATCTGGATGGATTAGGAATCAATTATGGATAACTACACTTTCCATTTGGTAATTGGTTCCAACAATAATTTGATCCATCCCAACAAGTCCATATGGTGGAACCTTGAACATAATGAGAAGCCTCTAACATTGTTGCAAGGTTGTTCTAGAAAAAAATGGAATTAGGCTAGTATTAAAAAATTCAACAACACCATCAAGGATGGAAACCTAATTGGTTTGAACTAATTAAAAGAGGACTATGGGTTACCCCGATCTAATTTTAGAACTTATTTTATCATTAATGAAGCTTGTAAAGATTGGATTCATAAGCTCAATAATGGAAATTGAGCTGATAAACCCATTGAGATATTTTGGAAGGATGCTCTCCCCCTTAAAGAGGTGAAAACAAAGATCATTTATAAAGAAATAATTAATTCTAACACCCCCACAAAGTACCTAAATAAGGTTTAGAAAATAAATTTGGATAGTGTTGAATGGAAGAAAGTGTTTTGTTCTTTGTGGCATAATATGATAGATGCTAAAAAGACTTGTTTTAGATGGTTGATTTTGTTGAAAAAGCTCCTTATAAGTTGAATAACACTAACATTGATTTGTGAAATATATGCAAGCCAAAAACCATTCACCATATTTTCTTTGACTATTTTTTTGCTAATGATTTGTGGAATTTTTTTTGTAATGATCTTAACATATGGAGAAGCAATGGAAAAGTACACTAGAAATAAATTATGGTTTGCATTAATAAAAATTTGAATAAAGATTTTCATTTGTTTTGGCTTTCCTTAACTTTTAAAATTATGTGGCATATCTAGAAGGCAAGGAATGAGGACAAGTACAGTGGGTTTCAGAGGGAATTTATTGAGTAAAAAAAGAGACTTGCTCTCTTTAATGTTGCATTGCAGGTAGTCGCCACCTGGAGATTGCGAAGATAAAATTCTTGAAACTACTAAGAGATGGGTGGTGTCGATCCATCAAAAGGAGATCAAGTTTGGTCATTCTTAGCAGTAGGGACAACCAAGCTTAGATATTTGTATGAAAGCACTGGAGGCATTCAAAAAAGAGTTCAATGAGCAAGTAGCTATAGAGAAGGAAGGCAGGAAAGGAAGAGCCCCAAGACTATTCACCAATGAAAACTTTGAGAAAGAAGAAGTCTTTTCTAGTGATGAAAGGGATGCTATTAACACTTTGGTCAATTGGGGCGCGATGGAAGAATGCAATGAGAGCAGGAATGAAAGATAATTAATATATCACCTCTCTCCATTTTGACACCTTTTATATCTTTATAAGCAGGTGGAGTGTCTATATTTTGTATGTTATGTACAAGCCTAAGATACCTCCTTTCTATATATATTTTGATATGTTGTCCTTTAGTAGTGGCATATAGTTAATATCATACTGTAACTATATGTGATTATGATGTAACTTGACTATTCATACTATTATTAATATTAAAAAATATTTATAAATTAATAAACCACCCATATTGGTAGAGTGCTTCTTTATAGAACCACTATAAAATCCATGTTATTAGCACAAGGTAAATCCAACTCAATTTTCTTTCAAGGTATGACTTATTGTGATATTGGTGCAAAAAGTGCATTTCAAAAGGTATAGTTGGTAGAGTTAAATAAATTCCTTTTTGGCTATATGATCCATTTCTATGTGGTAGAATTGTTGCAAGAATGGAAAGAATGAAGGTGTTGTCATTGAAGTCAACTGGTCAATTGGTTATCAACTGATTGCTATTGGAATTAGTGTCATGGATTCTTGTTATTGGATGTATATGTTAAGGATATTGAGAACATTTTATTGAAGAAAGATTGCAGGTGTTCAGTAGTTACTTTGGGTTTTGCTCCATGATTTGCTCCTGTGTTTGTGAGGTTCAGATATGTTGGTCATGGTTGTTGGAAGCTGCTATATCCATAATTTTAGCTATTGATTTGTTGTACAGTGTTATGTTCACCAGTTATGAACTATGGTTTTTTGTGTTCTAGTTGAGATTTGGGAGAAATGTTGTTGGTCCATATTTCTCTTTGTTAAATTCTTATGACTTGTAGTTCTAGAATTGAGTTATTTTTATTGTATTGAAGATAATTTTGGTATCTGGAAGGTTCGTGCTTAGTTGTTCTATGTGTTTTACACTGGTTTGGCTGACCTTGTGTTAATTACTACCTTCAGAGTTGGTGAAGTGTGTTGGATCTATTTGATTCCTTATGAAGCATGTGTTTGGGTTTCCCTCATTCTAATTCCACCCTAGGATGTATTGGTGCCAACCTCCATTGAATTTGAATTTGGATGGCTGACTTTGGATATGTATAAATACAAGATGAGTTAGTGGTGAATAGAGCATAGAAAGAGGAAAGAGAGAAAGGTGAAAAGAAATAGAGTAGATAGATGTGAGATTGATGTGAATCAATGAGTGTGTGTGATGTGAGTGTGGTAGATCAGTGCGAAGCCTAAACACTGAGTTTATGGATGTAGTGAGAAAAAGGTGTACTCTATCATTCATGCATGTCTACAAGTGGTTGAGAAAATTATGGTGGATTTCTCTGTTGCATTGATATTGTATTCTCTCTGTAACGCATCTCTTCTATATTCTTTGTATCTTTCTGGCAGTGAGCCCTCCGAGTTATTAGTCTTGTTGGATAGTGAGTCCTTGTTTTGGAAGTGAGCATCTTGTAAATGGTTTTGATATTCTCTATAGTGCGAGTTAATCCTCACTATAGTTTTTCCCTTATTGGGTTTTCCACATAAATCTGGTGTTATTGTGTTAATGTGATGGTTTTCAGTTTCTACACTAGTATTTAATGTTTAATTATTTAAGTAGTGTTAAGGATTAGTTCTAATGGATGAATTCAAGTTTAAATCCATGAAAAATTATTCAGTGCCCATCTCAATTGTCTTGTTCAATGATTGGTATTAGAGCTTGGTTACTTGGTGAAGACTTTAACCACTTAAGGAAGGTTTGGGATGGCTGGTAAAATGAGTGATGATTATCCAAGGTTTGGTGGAACTAATTATGCTATCTCGAAAATATTGATGGAAGAATATCCATAGTTTTGTAGATATGATGTGGAGAAATCTTACAAGAATCCTTACACTCCTCTTGCTAATGGTTTGAGTATGACTGATGAGATCAAAGCACATAAAGTGAACAATAAGGTGAAGTACATTTTGAAGAACAGTCTGGTACATTTTTAGTTGATTAAGGTTCACAATCTGAAGTCTACTAAGTAAGTTTGGGATGATTTGGAAAGAGTGCATGAAGGTGATGAAAGAGTCAAAGAGGAAAAATTACAAAATTTGGAAACACAGTTTGAGCTTCTACACATGTCTGAAGATGAGAATGCTAAAGCTTATGTACAAAGATTGGATGAGATAGTGGTCAGAATGCAAGGACTTAGTGCTACTGTAGATGAAACCAAGATTGTAAAGAAGATTCTTAGAACTCTTCTTGATGCTTACATGAGAAGGTGTGTACTATTGAACAAAGTATAGATTATAAGACCCGCACTAATGATCTATTGGGATTTTTGGCATCTTATGAGATGAGGAAGCCTAATATGAGGAATGGATGCAAATCAAAAACTAATTTTAAGGACACAAAAGTAGAAAAATTTAATGAAATAGAAGCTAACATTGTTATAAAGATGATGAAAGGCTCCGGTAAGTATGAAGGTAAGCTACCCTTTTAATGATTTAGTTGTGGAGAAATAGGTCATTATGCTGCAAAGTTCCCAGAAAGAGCTAAGAGGTATAAACAAAGATATGCGAAAGAAAAGAAAGGAAAGAAGATCAAAAGAGCATATTATGTGAATTGGAATGCTAGTATATCTATTGAAGATTCTAATTATGAAGATCCTAATGATAATGAATGCTTGTTCTTGGATATAATGGATGAACCTATTTCTACTAATTCTAAAAAATAGGTGAAGGAATGCCCTCCGAACGAGAAAAATGAAGGTATTGTTATCTCTTCCTTACATGCTAAACAAGAAAAGAACTATTGGTTTGTTAACAATAGTTTTTCACATCACATGATTGGTGATAATAGTAACTTTGTTAAACTTTAAAATATGGTGGAGGCTTGGTTATGTTTGGAGATGATACTAGTGTTAAAATTTGTGGGATAAGTTTAGTAAGTTTTCATGGAAAGCATAATACTGATGATGTCTACTATGTTAAGGGTTTAAGGAATAATATTTTGAGTGTTGGAAAGATGTGTAGTAAGGGATATGATCTTGTGTTTAAGGATGAGAGATGTTCATATGTGCAGGATCATCATGGAAAAAACAGGCCCTTAAGTGGAAAAAAATTCAAAAAAATCAGAGTTATGCAACTTGACATAAAAATTTGAATAAGTTATCTATATTATTTCAAAATTATGTAATAGAATCTGTAGCAAATTGAATTTAGTTTCTAAACTATTAAGTTTTTTTTTTTTAAAAATCTATTTGGTGAAAATTTGAAACTTCAATGCAGTAGTACTTAAATTTCAGGGAAAAATAAGAAGTAGGTGTCTGTCTAACCACCCTAACCACAATAAAATGATAATATTTTTTTATAATATTTTAGATATAAGTAGAGGACTCATGTCCCGATGTGATGCATATTTTTTTGTAATTTTTTTCCAAGTAAATAATTAATTATGAATTTTTTATTACAACTTTTAAAAAATATAAAAAACTTGTATGTCTAAACACCTTAACTTGTCAAAACTTTATGAAATTCAATTTTTATTTTTTTAATCCTATAGTATGCAAAGCATATAATGTGATTCATGTTTTGTATTAAAAAATGTGATACTATTTGAAATCGATAGATGTTTTTCAATCGGCCTATCAATCAAGACTTTAGTCGTAATTCAAATAAAAAATGAATAATAATTACTTATTAAATTCAAAGTAAGGCATAATTTATATTGGTGGAAAGCTGAGAATCTCCTTTAAAAACCCTTTTTGTTTCATCAATTCTAGGTAAATAAAAAGTTGCCAGCCACATACCCATCATATTGCCACTTTTTGGCCCATCATGATCTTGCACATACCCTGAAAATCCGAAAAGGATCCGAAACATTGATTGTTGTAGAAAAGAAATTTGAAGGAAATATATATCAACTTAAGGGTGTTGATCGATGATGATTTATGACTTAGATTAATGATAGTTGGTTATGGCATAGGAGAATGTGTCAGATTAATTTTGATAACTCGGCAAGGATTAGTGCAATTCAGGTAGTGAGATATTTACCAAGAATTACAAAGCCTGTTAATGTTATGTGCAGGAATTTTTAGTTTGGAAAGAAAGCAAGAAATCATTATAGATCAAAGGAATAGTCTACTAATGAAATTAATTCATATAGATCTTTGTGGTCCTACAAGAGTGAGAAGTCTATAAGGTGAAAGGTACTTTATGCTTTTGATTGATGATTATTCTAGATATACACGGGTTACATTTCTTAAAGAGAAATCAGATGCATTAAATAGATTCAAGACATTAAAAGCTATGGTTGAAAATTAAGTGAATTTGAGAATAAAATGCTTAAGGTCTGACAGAGGTGGAGAACTCACCTCCCATGAGTTTAATATATTTTGTGAAGTGCATGGAATAAAAGATAGTTATCTACTTTGTGAACTCCTCAATAGAATGGAGTTGTTGAAAGGAAAAACAAATTAATTCAAGAGACTGCTAGATCAATGATTATTGAGGTTGGTTTACTGTAAGTTTACTAGAGAGAAGCTATTCATATTATTGTTTATGTATTCAATTGATTTCAAGAAAGAGAAAATAGTACAAAGACCCCCTATGAGCTATGGCATGGAAGAATTCCCACTGTCAAGTATTTCAAAGTATTCAGAAGAAAATGGTATATCATAAGAGATGACCAAAACTTATGTAAGTTTGATGCAAGAAGTGATGAAGGAATTTTTCTTCGATATTCTACTAAAATAAAAGCATATAGATGCTTCAATAAAATATTGAGAAAGATTGTAGAAAGTGCAAATGTCAAGGTTGATGAGACAATGAAAAATTCAATTAACATTGATGGATACATATTTGATGAAGTTGATTGTGTAAGAATTGCAGAGATTGTGGAAGAAAAGGAAAATGATGAGCAAGAGAAGCATAATGAACAAAATGAAAGAGAAGAAGAAGCTCTGGTGGTGTCACCTAAAACACCTAGATATTTGTAGAAGAATCATTCAGAAAGTCAGATTATTGGAGATAAGACTAAAGGAGTATTAACTAGAAGTAGAGATGTTGTTGAAGTAAATCCGTGTTTATTCTCTGAGATTAAACCAAAAAATGTAAGTGAAGGTGTAAATATGAACATTTGCTAGAAGCCATGAAAGAAGAACTTATGTAGATTGAGAAGAATCAAACTTGGGAATTGGTCCCAAGACTAACAGATAAAAACATTGTTGGATCAAATTGGGTATTTAGAAATAAGTTGAATGAGTATGGAGAAGTGGCCAGAAACAGAGCAAGGCTTGTGTGTAAAGGTTACTCACAAGTAGAAGGCATATATTTTAAGGAAAATTTTGCTCTGGTAGCAAGAATGGAAGCTATAAGGATGTTCTTAGCATATGCTACTCATAAATACTTCAAGGTCTATTAGATGGATGTCAAGTCAACATTTTTGAATGGTGAGCTAGAAGAAGAGGTATACATGGAATGATAAGAAGGATTTCAGTTGTCAGATCAATCATATATGGTGTACATATTGAAGAAATCCTTTTATGGATTGAAGCAAGCTCCTAGAGCTTGATATGAAAGGCTAGACATGTATTTGATTCAATAAGGCTTGAACAAAGGTATGATAGATAGCAATCTATATTTTAGGATTGAAAATGAAAAAAAATTGATTGTAGTTGTATATGTTGATGAAATTATTTTTGGAGGAAATGAAAATATTTGCAAGATGTTTGTAGAAGAGATGCAGAAAGAATTTGAAATGTTTATGTTTGGAAAGATGAATTTCTTTCTTGGGCTATAGATTAATCAAACAAAGAAATTAATTTTTATTTCATAGTCTAAGTATGTGAAAGAGATGTTGAAGAAGTTTGGGATGGATGGTTCCAAACTAGTATGTACTCCTATGGTGACTGATAGGCTGTCGTTAGGTCCCATTAATTTAGAATATAAAATTCAATTTGTCAACCGGGTAGTGTTCAAGGCAATTTGCAATAGAAGTCTGGAGTATCTCCCTCAGGTTTTCTAACTTTTAAGAACAACTTAATATTAATTCTAACTTTAAACTCTCTAACTATTAAAATGTAAAGTAATTTATTCCTAAGAAAATGAGAAATTTTTAAATTGAAAGTGTAAGAAAACTTATTTAGAAAGCATAATAAGGGTATGTGTAGGATCATCATGGAAAAAATAGGCCCTTAAGTGGCAAAAAATTTAGAAAAATTAGTGTTAGGCAACTTGACATAAAAATTTGAATAAGTTATCTATATTATTTCAAAAATATGTAAGAATAGAATTTGTAGAAAATTGAATGCAGTTTTTAAATTACTAGGTTTATTTAAAAATAAATAAAATCTATTTGGTGAAAATTTGAAATTTCAATACAGTAGTACTTAAATTTCAGGGAAAAAATAAGTAGGTTTCTGTCTGACCACCCTAACCATAATAAAATGATAATATTTTTTTACAAGATTTTATATATAAGTAGAGGACTCATGTCCAGATGTGATGCATATTTTTTTGTAATTTTTTTCTAAGTAAATAATTAATTATGAATTTTTTATTACAACTTTAAAATAATATAAAAACTCGTATGTCGACCACCTTTTTTTTTTATCCGACCCTTACTTGTAGAGTCGAACCCATGGTGGGCGCCCTGCTACAGGGAACACCTTAACCAACTGAGCTAGGACCGGCGCCCCATGTCTGACCACCTTAACTTGGTAAAAAAATCATGAAATTTATTTTTTATTTTTTTAATCCTATAGTATGTGAAGCATAGAATGTGATTCATGTTTCAGATTCAAAAAATGTGATATTGTTTGAAAGTTATAGATGTTTTTCAATCAGCCTATCGATAAGGACTTTAGTCATAATTCTAATAGAAAATAAATAATAATTATTTATTAAATTCAAATTAAAGCATAATTTATATTGGTGGAAAGCTGAGAATCTCCTCTAAAAACCCTTTTCGTTTCATCAATTTTGGATTAAAAAAAAGTCAGCAACCACATACCCTACAAATACCCATAATATTGCCACTTTTTGGCCCATCATGATCCTGCACATACCCATAACTAAATTGAAAAGCACAAAAATGACTAAACTAAGAAGCTGAAAAATTATAAAAGCAGAAAAACTTATAGCAATCCATAAACCATTTTCTTAACAATAAATATTTTACCAGTTGATAACAGAAACTACAGAAGTGAAAAGCAATAAATACTTCAAAACTAAAATTTCATAACAGTAAATTTAATAATTCTTCTACAAAACAACATCATAATAAAAGAAAACACTTATCTACTCCCATCGAGTGGCCAGCTCATGGGTTATCACATTCATTCTCAGCTCACATTCATAGCTATTTCAGAAACACTTCTATCAACCGTAATTATCATCCATAACTCATAACTCAGAATTTTTAGATAACAATCTCTTTATTCATAAACCTCAAAACATTTTGACAATATAACATTACTTTTTCATTGCATCTCTTACTTCTAGAGATCATATCTTTTATAGAGAAACTGTAACTACATCCTATATTTTAGATGGTATGGATAACCATTGAAAATATTTAAAACAGATCTACGGATAACTTGTATGTCTTTAAAAACCTATTACACAGTATTTAAAAGGCTCAAGTCGAGCCATAAAGTCTTTAATTCAAAGGATAACATAAATAAAAAATTTAAGAGAAACTATATCTTTGGTCCATCACCCTAAAGTTTTGAAGCATCTTTCCAGTGTATATCTTCAGCCTGTTTTAGAGCACGTGCTGGCTAGATGCTTCAATCTGCAACTTTGATTGGCTGATTATTATCTACAAAACACTTAAAATAACCCATTAAATATGTATTGGAAAAATACTTCAAGAAATAAAAAGAAATAAAGTTTATACAATTTCTCATTAAAAATTAAGAAATTATTTCTCCTAAAATTTAATTAATTGGAAAAGGATAGAGATTTGCATGTATGAACCAGGTCTTTATAGTATTATCATGATGAGGTTATTTTTACCTCATCATTTCCTCCACTTCCTAATTCTTGGTAGGTCCTCCTGTCCCTTGATTATAACTCTGTCCTCTATTCCCTTCTTCATATTTTTCACTAATATCATACAAATCTTTTGTTGTAACATCAAAGTTTACAGGGGAATTGTGGAAACCTTTATGAAAAGCAACTGCCCCATTCCATTCGTTGAAAATTCTATCATCTCGATCTGTATTAATATGAAAAGTAGGGGCTAGATATAGAAATAAAGGAGGTCTGTACCTCATTCCGATCCATTTTGTTATGAGATCTCCTAAAATTTTGGCCAAGGCATCTACTCTTCTGAAAGACCATCTGATGCTAAGAGGAGAGATCACCTCTCTTTTCTTTAGATATATAGGTAATGGAGTGTATCTCTCTTCACATGTGTGCCAAGCCCTACCAACCAATTTCTTCCCCTGTTCTATGAAATGATTATAACAAACTCGAAGGCTATCATCATACCTCCCCTTCATTTTCTCATCCAACAAAGAGCTACAAATGTCTTCTTAAAAGTTGTTGGTCTACTATTTGGAGATCTCATTTGAAGTCCTATGCTTTTCTCTGCTTGAACATATTCCTTATTATGTTCTTGCCAATGGATTTGATTCCGCATAGTAGACAATAAAGATCTTAATTGCACTTCCCCCACAAAAATATTAACAAAGAAATCAATATGCTTTTCTAACAAAAGATCAAGGGTAAAGAATTCACAGAGCTTATCTTGCTCTTTAGGCTTTGAGTCTGCAAATTCTTTAACAAATTCTTTATCATTAGGTTCATAAGGCTGGTCATTGTAAATTCCAAGCAATTTCCATCTAAAACATTGTTCATTAAAAAACATTGAATACAATCTTGATGGTCTTCTACAGGATAAAAGAAATTTAGCTATTTGACATGCATCCTATTTCCCCTTATAAGCTTTATGAAATGCTTCTCTTAATAACACCAATTCCATTTTCAATCTGTAATTCTCAATTTGTGCATTCCTTAGGAAATAGCACCATTCCATCCATTTCATTAATAATGGAGGAATATGAATTTAGAACCATTCAGTTACCGTTGGTTCGGTTTGAACTTCTCTGGATTCCATCATTGGTTTACCTGTGTTTTCCTCCAAGTCCTGCTCTAATTCCATAATCTTACTAAGAGAAGCATTTAATTCTTCCTTCTGTTTTTTCTTTTCTTCTTCAAATGCTGAAAACATGAGCATAAAATTTCCTTTTAAATTATGAATTTCTTTATTTAATCCATCTTTGTGTATCCTATTTTCCTCATTACAATTCTGAATTTGTATTTGTAGCTCACTAATAGATGTATCTTTTCCCTGCATTTCCAACTTTAAATCCTGAATTTCTTGATCCCTTTTATTTATTAAAGTCGTATACACCATTATTTCCTCTTGTTGCAATTCCATCTTTTCCTTATTTCCAAGCAACTGACTTCTTAACCCTTCTATCTCTAATTTCAATTTTTCCAGTTCTATATTAATATTTTCAGTTTCAACTATTTCAACAGCTTTATTAATAACTAGAGACAAATTTCCTAACATACTGTCATCAACCTCCATAGGAAGTGGAGATTATCCCCTTTATGTTTCCTATTTTTCTTGATCTACAACTTCTTCTTCAGACACCAAATGAAAATGTACTTCTTCAACAGACATTTCTTTTTCTAAGGATTGGTGAATTGACTCCTCAGTTTCCAAGGTTTTCTTTTTCTTTTTAGATTTTGACCTATTCCCTTCACTATGTATTGGGGTTCCTATAGATCCAAAGGATAATATTTTACTCCGCATTAAAGGAGGAGTATCTTGATAATTTAAAATGGTTGGATCATTTAGAAGAATAGTTCTTCTTTTCCTCTTCTTAACAGGATGAGTATCCACATTTGGATTCATTATCTCTACATCTTCTATCTGGGCTGAAGTTTCAAACTCATCATTTCTAACTTCTAGCACCTCACCAACAATGGTAAGAATTTTGGCTTCAGGAGCCTTAGGTTCTTCAGGGGAAGTTGCTCCAGAAGGTGAAGCAACTTGTTTTGAAGATTCTCCTAATTCTAACTTCCTTCCTGATGAAGGCTTATCAAACTTCCCCAAAAAAATTTTCCATTTACTACCAGGTTTCTTACGGAAGTGATATTTACAAATCAATTGAATTAACCCATAATGTTTTAATGGCCCTGAACTAGTTTTATATCTTTATATTAAAGAATTAATACAATCATTCAAGAAATAAGGAAAATTAACCCTTAGAGTAGGGTTTTCCTTCCCATGCCGCAAATGTATCAACATGCAGAATGTAGTTCTTACCACAGAAGTGAGTTGACCTTCACAAGTAAAATACCTAATAATCCATCCAACAACAATAGCCCAGGGCTCTAATATAGAATCTCGTTGAAAACCCTTATTTTGTCCCCTAGTACTAACAACTATCATGGGTTGAGGGTCTCCCTGTCTAAGAGACAACTTTGATAATTTTTGATATGTGGTTCATGTTGTTTCAGATATTTTAATGCCAGAATTTTCTAACCCTGAAATAGAAGAGATAATTTTTGAATTCACCTTGAAACGTTTCCCATGCAGAACCACCTGACCATTAGAATAATTTTTCGCAAATGCATTCACCAACTTTACATTATACCCTTCGAACTTCTTGACAAAATCCAACCAACCCACTTCTTCAAACAACCAAGAGATGCTACTTAACCCCAACAATTTTTCTATAGAAGTCGGCTCAAATTTCTTCTTTGTACTGCCCATTTTTACCTTGTCTACCACCCTGCTAAAAAATTCAATAATGCTAGACTTGTGCACTGATATTTTTGAAAATATAATCGAACTATAATTATTTACTCTACTCTTGCTCAGAGCTTGCTGTGTAATAATCTCAATTTGCATGAAGGGCCACAAAAAGAGTAGCATACTTAACAATTAATCACCAAGTGGCTCAATTTACTAAATTGGGAAAGGAAAATCTTGCCAATCAATCATATTTTATTCAAAAATAACTACTTATTTAAAGCAAAAATTTGTACTTACTTCCATTCCATGATCGCTTGAAGATCTTATACCTATACCGATTTGACAAGATGATGCAAGTGTATTGGTTGAGGTGACGGTATAGTTATTATGACATGAATGAGGAAGCTCATTGATGACAAAGTCATTAATGAAGAAAAGATATTATGACGGCTTTTATTTGTAATGGAAAAAGAAGGCGTGTGTACCAATGCACGATAATGATAATCAAAGCATCAAGGAAGATTTGAATTTTTTATTTTTTTTAGAAAGGAGGTGGCGAAATGAAAAATGAATAAGTTCTGGAGCACGTGTAAAGCATGCATTTAGAACAAAGAAAGTGGTTAAAGTTCTAGAGCATGCATAAGGAATGCATTGGAACTTAGAAAGTGGATAAGTTCTGGAGCATCGCCAAAAGATGCAGTGGAAATGGTAACCGAATGAAAGTTCCAGAGCATCATCGAAAGATGCAGCCGGAGCAACAGCAAAATGAAAATTTTGGAGTATCATCGAAAGATGTAGCCAGAGCAGCAACCAAATGAAATTTCTAGAGCATCGTCTAAAGATGCAACCAGAGCAACAACCAAATGAAAGTTCTGGAGCATCGTCGAAAGATGCAACCGGAAAGAAGAAAATGACGAACACCAATTAACTCTTACTTTAGGAGTTATATCATTCTACGAAAACATCCTTCCAACATGGTAGGCTGAAGAGCGGGTTCTGGAGCATCAGGCGTTTAGACCGTCAAGTTCTGGAGCACTGGCTAGCTGAATCATCAAGTTCTAGAGCACTGGCCAGCTGAATCATCAAGTTCCAGAGCATCTTGGAATGATGCTCCAAAAGTTGTTATTTCTTTATGAGAGGTCCTGCAAAATGAAAACACGTGTTAAGTTCAAAAATTTATGAAAAATTCTTTGAAAATAAATTTGGTACACATGTATTTTTATTACAACTTTTCACTATGCCTTGGTAGAGTCAATGCATTGGATCTCTCCTTCCATTGAACTACCAACTTTTTAAATTCTTCTTTATTAACAGGTTTATGGTAGATACGTAGGTGATGACCATTAACTAAGAGAGTTCGTAAATCATCATCAATGGGTTTTAGTTGAACTATGCCATTCGAGAAAACTTTAGAACTGAGTTTTCCTTTATGGTCTTTATATCTTGAATCGAATAGCAAGGCCTAGTCACCATTATGAAATTCTCTCTCTTTAATATATTTGTCATGCCAAACTTTTCGTTGATGTTGAACTAGTTTAGTTTGATGGACAACATCCAAATGAAGCTCATCCAACAAATTTAACTGTAAAACGCATTCTATTTGAGCTCATTTCAAATCGAGACCCAACTCCATAGCTATACATAGGGTCTGAAGTTCAAACTCAATGGGAAGAAGAGGTTTCTTCCCAAAAATAAGCTCATAGGGACTAAATATAGTTGTATATTTCCATGTATTGTACGCCCAAATGGCTTTAGGTAATTTCCTGGCCCAATCTCTTCTTCTTGAAGAGATAATTTTTGTCAGTATGTTTTCTAACTCTCTATTAGTCACCTCTACTTGACCATTTTCTTGAGGGTGATAAGGGGATAACTTCTTATGACTCACCTGAAAGTGGTCCATAAATGTTAGGAGAACTTTGGACATAAATTGGGGTCCCTAATCTGTAACGATAGTTCGGGGAGCTCCAAATCGAAGAAAAATTTTATGATAGAGAAAATCAACAACTTACTCTTCTCTAGCAACTCGTAAAGCTTGAAATTCTACCCATTTCATTAGATAATCAGTACAAACTAATATGTATTCTTTCCCTTGAGAGGAAGTATCTATGGGGCCAATAAAATCTAACCCCCATTTTTCGAATGGTTCCAAAGTTACCTAAGGCTGCAAAGGAATTTCTGTAGAAGCAGTTGGTTTTCCTAATCTTTGACATTCATCATGATGATGAACATAATTTTTAACATCTTTATGCATTGAAGGCCAATAATATCCAACACCTAAAATTTTATGAGAAGTTATTTTTGCTGAGTAATGACCCCCAGAAGGATCATTGTGACAGGCCCTCAAAATACTATAAGTTTCATCAACACTGACACATCTGCTCAAAATCATATTAGGTCCACAACGAAATAAAATCCCATTAATCCATTTAAATGGTGCACACTCTCGAATAAGTCACTTCCTTTGTTTTGATGTAAATTTAGGAGGTACTTCAAAAGTAGCTAAATAATTGGCAATATCAGCAAACCAAGGAACCTTTATAGAGATGGAAAATAAATTTTCACCTGGGAACTCATCTTGTACAAGTGCTCGATCACCCTCTTCTTGTTTGATTCGAGATAAAAATTCTCCCACCTCGTTAAATTTCCCTGGCTTGTCGAGTATTGTCACATTAAACTCCTGAAGGAGTAGTAACCATCTCATTATTCGACCATTAACTATAGGTTTATTCATTAAATATTTTACAGTTGAGTGATCTGCATAAACTGTAACTTTATATCCTATAATATAATGATAGAACTTTTTGATGGCATGAACCACAACCAAAAATTCTTTTTTTGTTGTCGTGTAGTTTCTCTCAACAGATGTTAGGTTTTTGCTAATAAAATATATGACATATTTACCCCCATCCTCATATTCTTGCCCTAATACCGCACCAATTTTTTCATCTGAAGAATCAACATAAATGTGAAAGGGAAAACTCCAATTTGGTCCACGTAGTATAGGAGTGGAGACAAGCTTTTCTTTTATCATTTCAAATGATTGTTGACACTCAGACTTCCAATTAAACTCAACATCTTTTTGGAGGAGAGAAAACATATGGGTTGCTATCTTTTTGAAGCTTTCTATGAACCTTCTATAATATCCAACATGTGCAAGAAAACTTCAAACATCTATTTCTGTTTGAGGAACAATAAATTGTTGAATGACTTTAATTTTTTTAGGATCATCTTTTATTCCTTCTGAGGAAATGTGATGACCTAAGACTATTCCTTGTTCCATCATTATTAAACACAATTCATGGCTAAGGGATAGTTGATTTTCCTCACAAACCTCTAAAACCCTATCCAGGTTTTGAAGAGCTTCATCATAGGTTGACCCATATACTGTGAAATCATCCATATAAACCTCTACACAATCATCGACAAGTGCTACAAATATAGACAAAATGGACCTCTGAAAAGTTGCTAGAGCATTACAAAGTCCTAAAGGAATAACTCAATATGCATATGTGCCCCAAGGACAAGTAAACATTGTATTATCTTGGTCTTTTGGTGCTACCTGAATTTGGTTGTAACCACTAAATCCATCCAAAAAGGAAAAATATTTCCTCCTAGCCAAATTGTCCAAAGCCTGGTCAATGAATGGTAAGGGAAAATAATCTCTAAAGGTGGATTTATTGAGTTCTCTATAATCCACACAAAGTCTCCACTTCCCATATTTCTTTGGTACAACTACCATAGGTGACACTCACTTACTATCTAAGATAGGATAAATGAATCCTGCACGGAGAAGTTTCTCAATCTCAATTTTGACAAGATCCTTTAATGTCGGATTGAGTCTCCTCTATGGTTGATGAACAAGTCTCATATTAGGATTAGTATAAATGTGATGAGTAAAAACACTCGGGTGAATTTCCCTCATGTCTGTATAGTCCCAAGAAAAAGATTTATACCTTTTTACTAGCACATTAAATAATTTATCGTCTTGTATTTCTATCAACCAACTATTGACATTCACAGTTTTTCCTAGTAGCAACATAATTGTTTTTTTTCTTGGATAGGCCGAAGTGACCATATGTATTGGTCGTAACAAGTGTTCAGAGGACAACTATGAGGTATAAGTCGGTGAAATATTGTAATATCATCAAAGAAATAACTCGTTCTAGGAATCATATTAGCCAAGGGACAAGGCATCCCCATAGTAACATAATTTTGTTCCATCCCACTTATATCAATTGGTTGTCCCAAAATTTCTGGTACATACTCTATTACTTCTTCACTCGAGCCTATAGCCAAGTGTGCAACCTCATTTACTAACTCATTCTATAATTCCTCTCCATGTTGTTTAATCACTACCATGGCCAAGGAGGCCAAACTATCTTTCCCACTAAATTCTTCTGGTTCATCAACCCAGACTTTATTATATTTAGGAGGTTTAGTGGGAGGATATAAAAATAAACATTTACTATCTGGACCATGTGAAATGGTCATTCCTCCTTCTCGACAATCAATTTTAGCAACAATAGTAGCCAACCATGGTCTTCCCAAAGTTATTGGATAACTATCTTTAGGTGTAAATGATTGGATTATTTGAAAGTCAACTGGATATTCCAATCCATCAACTTTAACAAGAACATTTTTACTAAGACCTTTTCGAATGGCTATAGACTAATTTTCCATCTGTAAGACTATACTTGTAGGACTTAATTTTTCCATTACATCCATCGTCATTACATTAATAGTTGCTCCCAAATCCACCAATGCATTAGGTATTGCTACCTCATTAATTGTAATAGTAATCAGTGGACTCCCAGGATCATCATATTTTGGAGCAATGGTCTTTCCAAACAAAAATTCAGCTAGATAACCATCGATGTTCACAATGTTTATTTTCATTGGTTTCCTTCTTGGAGTTTTAATACACAGTTGTTTGATCAACTGATTTAACTTAGGAATTTCCTTTATTTCCTGCAGCAAAGGAACCTCTATTTGCAATTGTTTAATTTCTTGAATTAATGCAATTTCAGAGGCTAATGTCATTCCAGAGTATCTTTCAGAATTGTTGATTTCATATGCTCCAGAAATGGTGCTTGAATTTTCCCCTTTGAAGGGGTATCCTTACTAAACTCAGTCAAAGAAGACCTCCCTCCTCCCAAGGTAAGTCAACAACTGCCGTTGAAAAAGACTCAGTAATCTTCGTGGATAGGGTAGTATTTTTCTCAAAATTTTGAGGAATAGGTTCGTCCACTACTTCCTCAATAGTGGGCGATTGAATTTTCCTACCTGAATGTAACTGGACATTTCCACAATGAATAGCATTAAGTCTTGTGATATTATCTTGTTCAGTAGTATATACTAGAGTATTCTATCGATTGTTCTTAGGATTGGGAAGTGGTTGTGCTGGAAGTTGAGGTTGATTCCTCCTAGGACTAGTATAAAATTGATTGTGTCCTTGATTCCATTGGGGAGAAATATGTTGTGGGTACCATTGTGGCTATGACTAGTTTGGCCATTGCTGAGTTCCCCATGATTTACTTTCCCATTCAGGAGTTCCCCAAGTAGGCTGTGGAGGATAGGGATGATTCCAAGATGGAGGCCATTGATTACCAACCTAGTTGTTCTGGGGTCTCCATGTAGGATTGGAATTCTACCCATAAGAAAAATTACCTCCCTGGCATTGATTTAGCACATTTATTTCTTCTTCAACATGAGTAGTTTTTTTCTTAGTATTCTTAAGATTAGTAAGAAGCTCACATTAATTGGTAGGGTGGCTTTTCTCACAAAGTTGACAAACATTAACCTTGTCTAAAGGACACTCACATAAAAGATGTTTATTTCGATACCTATGACAGTAGATTGACAAAGTCTTAGGGTTACGTGTCTTTGTTTGTATACCATCCAACGTAGTGTTCAATTGGACAAGTATGTATGTCTTAAGATTTTATATTTCTTCTCAGAGCTTACCTATCTCGTTATTCCCTCTAAAAAGATTTGTTGTTGGGATTCCTCCATGAGTATGAAAAAAATTGTGACACAAATTACATATGTCTTCAAGGTTTAACTGAGACACATCACCTTTTCCCATTAAATCAAGACTTCTTGCATCATCATCGAGTCCTTTAAGAAATATAGTCTTGAGAATCTCAGTACTAATGGCTGTTTCTCCACATCGTTTAGATAAGAAAATAAACCTATCCAAATAGTCCTCTAGACTCTCATCCTCATTCTGCCTAAGTTTAAAAAGATCTTCCTTACAATCACTTACCCTACAATAACTCTAATATTTATTCAAAAACATAGTCTCCGTTTCTTCCCAAGATGTAGTACTTCCATACAGTAATCCCGTAAACCAACCCATGGCTGAATCCTTCAAAGTAGAAGGAAACAACTTCAGTTTTTGGTTATCATTTTTATAGTCATAGGTTTGACAAAGGACCTTAAATTCAAAGAGAAATTAGTCTGGGTCTTCTGAAGATAAACCACAGATGGTTGGAAGGAAAGCTCGAGAGATTTTTTTCATCATTATATCATCATCTGCATCCAGAGCAATAGGATAAGTGAATGTTCTAGGTAGTTGAGGATCATTGTTATTATGGTTGGCTTCATTACGGTTAGCTTATGCCCTCTGATCTCCCATGATGTTCAAAGGAATATTCTCTTTAAGAATAATCTCCTCCACAATATGTTGTACGACACGATGATCTTCAGGGAAATAGTGGAAAGCCTCAGGTGGGTTAGGCTCAAGTAATTTGTCGACAGAGTGGTCTTTTGAGCCTTGGGCCTCCCTATGTATAATTGAGATGTATTTTGGAGGGGTCTTTGGTATAACTCATCCATGAGGGCCTCTTTTCCTAACCATGTAGAAAAGGAAGCCAAAGATAGTATTTTTGGCCTAAAAGAGGTATTCTAGGCATCTTCTATTAACACTCAAGCAAAAGAAGCTAAGGGATCCCCAACAACGACGCCAAAAAGTGATAGGCTATTGTTATGTCCTATTGCTTTAGAATATAAAATTTATTTTTTCAACCAGGTAGTGTTCAAGGAAATTTGCAATAGAAGAAGTCTAGAATATCTCCCTTACGTTTTCTAACTTTTAAGAACAACTTAATAGTAATTCTAACTTAAAAATCTCTAACTATTAAACTGTAAAGTAATTTATTCTAAAGAAAATAGGAAATGTTTAAATTGAAAGCGTAAGAAAACTGATTTAGAAAGCATAATAACTAAATTGAAAATCACAAAAATGACTAAACTAAGAAGCCAAAAATTTATAAAAGTAGAAAAAATTATAGAAATCCATAAAAAAATTTCTGAACAATAAAGATTCTAACAGTTGATAACAGAAACTACAGAAGTGAAAAGCAACAAATACTTTAGAACTAAAATTTCATAACAGTACATTTAATAATTCTTCTACAAAACAACATCATAATAAAAGAAAACACTTATCTACTCTCGTTGAGTGGCCAACTCGTGGGTTATCACATTCATTCTTAGCTCACATTCACAACTATTTCAGAAACATTTCTATCAACCATAATTATCATCCATAACTCATAACTCAGAATTTTTAGATAACAATCTCTTTATTCATAAACCTCAGAACATTTTGACAATATAACATTACTTTTTCACTGTATATCTTACTTCTAGAGATCATATCTTTTATAGAGAAACTGTAACTACATCCTATATTTCAGATGGTATGGATAACCATTGAAAATATCTAAAACAGATCTACAGATAACTCGTATGTCTTTAAAAACCTATTACACAGTATTTAAGAGGCTCAAGTCGAGCCATAAAGTCTTTAATTCAAAGGATAACAAAAATAACAACTTTAAGAGAAACTACATCTTTGGTCCATCACCCTAAAGTTTTGGAGCATCTTTCCAGTATATATCTTCAGCTTGTTTTGGAGCACGTGCTGACTGGATGCTTCAATCTGCAACTTTGATTGACCGATTATTATCTACAAAACACTTAAAATAACCCATTAAATCTGTATTGGAAAAATACTTTAAGAAATCAAAAGAAATAAAGTTTATACAATTTCTCACTAAAAATTAAACAATTATTTCTCCTAAAATTTAATTAATTGGAAAAGGATAGAGATTTGCATGTATGAACCTAGTCTTTATGGTATTATCATGATGAGGTTATTTTTACCTCATCAGTGACTAGTTTCAAATTGGGAAAAAATGATGATTCACCTAAGATTGATCAAAGCAACTATAGATCTATGATTGGTGGACTATTATATTCGATTGCTACTAGACCCAATATTATGCATGTTGTTTGTCTTGTGACTAGATTTCAAGATCATGAGGAAACACATGTTGCTGCTGTTAAAAGAATATTTACATATTTGAATGGAACTTTGGATTATGGATTATTGTATCGTAGAGATACTAACTTTACTCTAAGTGCCTATACAAATGCAGATTGGGTTGGATGTATAGATGAAAGAAAGAGCACAAGTGGTGGTGCATTCTTTCTTGGTTATATATTGGTGGCATGGTTGAGTAAAAAGCAAGATTCATTATCCTTGTCTATTGTTGAAGCTAAGTATATTGTTGTTGTATCTTGTTGTATACAAGTTCTATGGATGTGTTGACGGTGTTTTTTGCACAATAACAACTAAGACAAAATATGATATCCTATCTCTCTTGAAATGTAAATCTCTATTAACATGCCTCAAGAGATAAATGTCTTGACAATACAAAAAAACTCAATTATAAATGTGAAAATGATGGTAATCACAAGAGGCCCTACAAAATAAACCTGGAAACTTCAAACTCATCAAATATTGCAATATGTTGATGCTTTGAATCCTAAAACTAACCTATATTTTTAAAAGAAACAACAAAAGATAAAGGGTTTAGAGATATTTCTAAACTAAAACTAAGACCAACTATGTAAACAATCAAACACTCAAAGTGGACCAATCCTTCAAAACTAATTCCTGCTTAACCTAGATCAAACCTACAATCTCACAAAAATAGTGCAATCTTCTAAGGAAATAAAGATTTGCAGATCATGAAGAATTCACACAAATCAACCTTATTTTATAATTGAAATGAATAAATACCCACAATTGAACTCAACACACAAATTATAGGCCCAGGCTAACTTTACACAACAACCTACAATCAACAAGCTGCTACAAGTATGGAACAATGATTGCTCAAACACCTCAAACCTTAAACCGTTAACACAATTGCATCACATCTAAATCTAAAATCTAACATTCAATCACAACTTTAAAGAAATTTCTCAAATATCTAGAAAAACAAGAATGATGCAAAGTGAATAACATAAGAAAGAGCACCAAAGAACAATGTCTTTACTTATATTGAATCACCCAAGTTTGCAACCATTCAAGTATCCACAATGTTTCAACACTTTCTCTCAGAAAATACTAACTCCTTGCTCAATTCTCCCTATTCCAACTATGTATAACCCCCTTCAAATGAAGCTGGGTCCTCAATTTATAGAGAAGTTACATTAGGTCGGCCCAGAATTAGGGTTACAAAAAGTAGGATGGACTAGAGTGTTTTTATAAAATAAAATTACATTTAAATATCATAAAACAAAATCTAGGTTGACCTAGACTCTTCTAGAAGCATTATCTAGCTGGCATAGACTCCTAGGTTGTCCCTCCTAGCTAAAAGTCACATGACTAGCACATTGTACTAGGTTGCTACCAACTAGCTATTTTCTCCTTCTTTATTGGCCTCTAATTTATTGGATAATTCTTTGACCTTTTCCAATATCTCCCCCATGTCTGCTAGATTTGGAACTGGATTAAATTTAACTCTTGTCTTATGATTTTTGTATTCTTCTAAATACCAAGGCATCATTTTATTCCATTCAACCTGTAACTCATGATATTTATCCAGTTTTGAGATATATATAGCTGCATCTTCTAGATTGTCTTTGGTAATAGGAGATCTATTAGAAAGGGCATACATTTCATGCCACCATGCCTGTAATCTATTGATGTTCATGTTCTTTGGACCAAACTTCCTCCTCTAAGTCATTATTTCCAAAAAACTAATACAACTATCATATATCTCCTTCATTTTTCCTTGTAGCTTCATTATCTTCTTTAAGGCCTTAGAGAGGAGCTCTTTTCTATAATTCCAAACTTCTATCCACTCCTAACCTTACCAATTTCATTTGAAGTAAAAATGTTCATCTTGGCCAATTCATCCTTAGGCACCTATATAATTTTCTTCAACTCTCCAACAATTGATTCATCATCCTTATTGCAATCTGAAGCAAACTGGGAAGTGTCCTCTAGAAATTCAGAAGCCTTAGCATGGATATTGAAGATTTTATCAATTGATTAATCTCCCCTACTACTTACATCATGTAACCACCCTTGAGTGCTATGAATAGAGAACTTCAATCTCTCAATTTCTGAAATTGCTTCCATTGGGTACAATTCTTTAGGAATGGTGTTATCACTGCTAGCAGTTTATAGAGGCCTCATTAAATGTTGGACATATTTATAGACATCACTAAGCTACTTCTGCAACTTCTCCTTTTCTTCAAATTCTTTATCCAATCTTCTTAAAATGGCCTAGGAGGATTCTTGGAATTCTTCCTTCTTCTGTTCCTCAGTAGTTGGACCCAGATTAATGGTTTGTACCTTGTAGTCGATGGGTCTCACCTCATACTTGAACTTATCTTCTACAGGAACAACTGCATGAATGAATCTGTTATTAAACTCATCTCTTAAAAACTTTGAAATCGTCTTAGCTCTTTTCCTCTACTTGGGTTGTCCCCATTGTTTGAACATTTTTTCCCGGCTATGAGTTTCTTCTTGGACTATTATTGGATTTTTTCTGAGCTTTTCTTGTAGCCAATCTGGGACAGTAGGTTGTTTAGTTTCTATCTTTTTATTTAGACTATCAACAACATTTTATTCAACATTTTTCTCCATTTCTGGTTGATCTTCTTGCTCACTCAACACTTCCTTTTCTAGGGATTTAGATGGTATATCTTGAATTACCTCTGACTCTATGTTTTTACTTTGGGCTCGAGAGGTTGATTTCCTGATTTCATGCACAAACTCTCTCCATTCTCCACTTTTAGTAGCAGAAACCACCTCATCTTTAGATTCATGCCCCTTAGGATAATTTGATATGTTTCCCTCTTCATATAATGCTTCTTCTGAAATCTAAATGTTGTGAGGAGGAGAAGGAAGGGGAGAATTATTTCCTATAGTAGCTCTCATGGCATTATCATCTGTAGGTGCCTCTTCAATCTGCACCTCTTTCTCTATAGTCTTTGTCTAAGCTACAAGGGATGTTTTATGCTTAGGATAATTTCTCCTAACATACACTTGGGTATTTTCCTTTGAGCTTTCTACATCAACAACCTTAACCAAGGAGGGAGCATCAGTGGAAGAGCTACCTTTCCTAGCCTTGGCCAATTTCTAGACCTTAGTGACCAACTTTCTCTCTCTTACTAGCTGTGAGGTTTCACCTTCTTCAGTTGCAGTATTGACCTTAGGATCTGTTAGCTCTCAAAAATGCAGGCTGAATGCCTCAAGAGGTTTCCAATCCCTTAATATGCTTTAGGGTAACAGACAAGGTTAAAAGAATTCAACCTTCTGCTCTTTAGGTGCTACTAAACCTGGGCAGGTGTACATCTTTGAATTGTGCAGACTTAACTTGTGATTATCTTCTTATAGAAATTTGTTCACAGTAGCAATGGGAGTGAACAAATGAAATCCAACTTGAAAATTGTGACAATATTCTGATCTAAATCCTAGAAATGCTCAATTAAAAGAAATTGAATGAATTTATAATGATGAAGTGCAAAGACTAGTGCCTTGTTGGGTATGTGGAGTCAAATGAGATCAGAATAAGCAACACTTTTCGGTTGAGACACAAATTATCTAGCATATGTTTTGTTTACAACTTGTATAAACATGCAATAATGTGACTACTAAGTTCTACTTCAATAATCCAAAATGAGTTTCTCTGATTACTGTGATCAATAAAAGGATTTAATCTTTGCTTGAAAGAACCAGTTGATTAATCACACAAATACAAAAAATGTGTATCGATAAATCAAACATAAACTTGTTATGTCAGTTTAAATAACCAGAAAAAATCAATTATGGAGACAACTTAGCAGTATTTTTCATTCAATTCAACAAATAATTGCCACCAAAGGAATACAACAACATTAATTGAATCTCATAAATACCTCCATTATGAAAATCATGAAACAATAGCCTCTAGTTTGATAATTTTATTCTACTGTATCTATTTGCAGTGTATCAGAAATCTGATGTCTCTTTTTCCATTAACAACTACAACATGCTTATTTATACACCAGCATGAGAAAAATATCAAAATAAAGTATTATGTCAGTGCTCCACAAGATTCGGGCTCAATCGAGCTAGCAAGCAATGGTCATCCAAACAGATTCATGTTGGCCAAGCACAGTGAAATTCTATTTTCACTAGTGAGCAGTCAATGAGACAACAATATCGTTCTGCCGAAGGCAATTCAAATGCTTATCCCTGCGCCTTGCATTTCACATTCGCCATGACCACTCAACCGTTATATCGAAGTGGAGAAGTATTACCTATGTTTCGTTGTAGCCCGAGGCCGTCGGCGAGATGTTACATAGATTTGATTATGTTTTGCCGAAATGCACCTTACCTCCAGCATGTCGTCGTAACAACCTGCTAGTTATACCGAAGTCACAGAGGTTGCCCACGTTCCTTTATTGTAACATTGTGGAATTAGGGAGACCACATATCGAGATCAATATGTTAGGCCGAAAGGCACCCATTATATCTAAGTTTCCAGAACATAAGAAATCTCTCGCTAAACATCACATTTCATTCTATCCGCTTCGCTATAGGTCATATATATCAGGGAGACCTAATGTCGATAGTTTTATCTCCCACTGAAAGCCATTTAAAATAAAACTTTTTGCATCATTGGTGAGACATACTCGCATCGCTGGGACCATAGGCCGAAATTTATACCCTCATACCAAAAGCCAATGAAGGAAACCCATTGTAAACTATTAGTGAGACATATGGGTATTGCCATCACATCCCCTCACAAATACTAACTCATGCCGTGATGTTGTATTCTATTCCCCGGTCAGCGAGACAAGATGAACTCGATGAGACATAATGCCAATAGACTTATCATATGCCGATAACCAAAATATGCCATGCCGAAAACCATCTACAGGAAAAATCCATTCACTGCGACAAATAATAAGTCTTGACGATAGGCAACACAGACTTATTGCAAGCAGAAAAGGCACAACGGGTCGAGGAGACAAGAATGAACCTTTGCCGATATGGACCCAGACATGAAAAATGCACAACACAAATGATTCAATGGGACAATATAGCAAACTATATATGAAAAATGCACACAGTTGGACCAAAATTGGAAGTTTATGAATGAAAGCTTATGTAAAAACACCATATTTTATAGTTCTAATAGTGGCTCTATCTCAGGATGAATGATTGTGAGATCATTGCAAGGATCCAGAATCTCTGGTTAGTAGACCAAAAAATGATGAGCCATTGAGCAGATATGGAATGAATGGTAATGGAAATGAATGCGAAGTTGGAGTGAATGCAAAGTGAATGGAAGATGAGAGTGGAATGGAGGTGGATGAAAACCTAAAACTATTGTGCATGGAAAATAATTTTCAAGAGGATACACAAGAGTTGTCCATGCACTGGCAACCCTTACTCCTCTGTATTGCTCAAGAGAAGAAAAGCTTCAAGAATTGCCCATGAACAGGAAATTCCTGATCTTCACCAGCCATGTTCTGTAGATAATATAAGTCTTCACCCCTTTTTCCAACAACAACAAAGGGTCCCAGCCAAAGAGCTTCAAATTTACCATGCTTACCTTTCTCCTGACACCTTGCATTCCACATCAACACCAAGTCACTTTCCTTAAATTTTCTATTCTTTGCCTTCTTGTCAAATAGATACTCCATCTGTGCCTGTAACTTCATATTTTGATTCTGTGCCTCCCTCCTTACTTCATCAAGTTCAACCAATTGCTCCATTTTGTCCTCCATAGGCTCAGGAACTTCCAAATCTTCTTGTAAGACAAACTTGTATACTGGTAACAAATTCTACAAAGGCATCCTGGCTTGTACTCCATACACCAATTCAAATGGGGATTTTCCAATTGCTTTCTTCACAGTGATCCTATCAGCCCACACAACCAGTTTTAACTTTGAATCCCAAGCTTTCTTTTTCCATCCCAACATCCTTTTTATAATCTTCAAGAGACTCTTATTGTTGGACTCTGCTTGACCATTGGCTTGTGGATGATAAGGAGCTGCATAAGAAATAGTAATGCCAAACTTATCACAAAAGCTTTTGAATTCATCCGACCTGAAGCACATCCCATTGTCTGTAATTATCCTCAATGGTGTACCAAATCTGGTGATAATGTTTTCCATCAAGAAATTTTTTACAACTTTACTTGTAGCCTGCTTGGTTGGGATTTCCTCCACCCATTTTGTAAAATAATCAGTGGCAACTAGTATCCATCTATGTCCTCCACTTGAATTTTCTTGTATCTCTCCGATGAAATCAATTCCCCATTGATGGAAAGGGGCATCAGCCTACAAGGGTCGAAGTGGCAAAGCACCCTGATACTTCAATTTTCTAGAAAACCTTTGGCAAGCATCACATTTTCTCACATGTGTAAAAGAATCATTAAAAACCTTTGGCCAAAAATACCCAGCCCTGAGAATTTTGTGTGTAGTTGTCTTTGTTGAATAATGACCTCCACAAACTCTTTCGTGCATCTCCTTCAAAACATGCTTAGCCTGTGATTCATCCAAACATAACAACAATATGCCATCCATGTTTTTCCAAAATAGATCACCATCCATAAAAACATATTTTGATGCCTGCAACCTCAAACTTCTCCTTTGGCTGTCACTTAACCCATCTAGACACTTCATATATTTAAGATAATGCATAACATCAGTATACCAAGGAGTGTGTTCAATGCTTGCAACTGCAGCCCCTTCTTCAACATTGTAGATCTGATTTGCCTCAATATTAGTTTCAGCATTCAGCTTAGCCAAGCCTTGGCCTCTTACCAACTTAGTGATTTGTATTTCCATGTCAAATTCTTGAATCTTGTTGATCCATCTGCATCTTTTCCCTGTGACTTCAGACTGTGTTAAAATGTCTTTGACAGTTGCATGAGGGACATAAGCAATCACCCTTGCTCCAACAAGATACGGTCTGAATGCTTTTGTGGCCTTTACCAATGCAAAAGCCTATTTTTCCATAATGTCATACTTCAATTCAGACCCTTGTAATGATTTACTAAAGAAAGACATAGGCTGTTCATGACCATCATTATTTTTTTGTAACATAACAGCAACAATAGTATGCATTGAGGCAAATGCATTGAGGCAAATGAAAAAATCTGAAAGGGCTTTGTAAAATCTGGAGACTTAAGAACAAGAGCCTCTTTGATAGCCTTTTTGATAGACATGAAAGCATCTAAAGCTTCAGCAGTCCAGTCCATTTTGTGTCCTTTCTTCAGCATTTTAGATATGGGCTTGATGATCTCAGCAAAATTAGAAACGAATCTCCTAACGAAATTATTTTTTCCAAAGAACGACTGTATTGCTTTGACAATTTTGGGAATGGGAATTTTATCAATAGCTTCAACTCTTTCAGGGTCTATTCTAATTCCCTCTTTTGAAACAATATGACCCGAGAGCTTACCATCTATGACCGCAAAATGACACTTCTTTGGATTTAAACTAATACCATATTCAAGAGTGTTGATAAATACCTTTTCAAGATGTTGCACATGATCTTTAGCCTTCTTCGAATAAGCAGTCAAGTCATCCTGGTACACCACCATGATAATATTAATCAAATCAGCAAATGCAACATCCATGGCTCTTTGGAAAGTCATTCCAGCATTGGTGAGACCAAATGGCATTCTTATGTATACATATGTTCCCCAAGGAGTAGTGAATGATGTCTTGTGTTGCTCAGATTCCTTGACCTTAACTTGATTGTATCCAGAAAACCCATCCATCATGGACAACAGCTCATAGCTTGTCACTTTATGTAATATTTCTTCCATGTTGGGTAGAGGATAATTATCTTTGAGAGATGCCATGTTCAGATTTCTAAAGTCCACACATAATCTAATGTCACCATTCTTCTTTCTCACAGGAACCGGATTTGAAACCCATGTTGAATGTTTGATTGGCTTAATAATTCCTCCATCCCTGAGGTTTGTCAATTCTTCCTGCATCTTAGGCTCTAGTGTTGGATTTATGGGCCTTTGCTTCTATCTAAAAGGCTTGGTGTCTGGCTTCAAAGGTATTTCATGCTGAAATAAATCCTCCCTATATGCTTTCAGATCTTCATAAGACCAAGAAAAAACATGCTTGTACTTTCTCAATAACTCAATCAACATTCTTCTGATTACTGGGCTTATTTTCTTCCCAATGTATACCCTCCTTGGTGCTATTTCATTCCCCAAGTTAATTTCTTCAACATCTTCTCTTTTGACTGGAATCTATTTCATAAAAGATCTATCATTTCCATCATACAATCTCTCCAATGCCACCAAACCCTTGGGCAATTTATTTGTTTTGAGCTGCAATATTTCCTTGCCAAACACAGTTTGCTTCCCATCCACTTCTTCAACAAAGGCACTGAAATCAATTTCCTGAGCCTCATATTGATCTATACAATTGAGGAATTTCAAAAGGTCAGTACCATCTTTGAAAACTTGCCAGCTATAAACGTTATCAGGAACAACAGGCCTTGTCTTGAACTCAATCTGTGATACCCCAGCCAATGTGATATCATCTCTTTTCAGCGCCACATTTGCTAAAAAATCAGCCATTATGTTCTTTGATATGTCAATCCACTCAATTGAAAATGCATCAAATAATTCAATTGTATCCCATACAACATTCCTATTCTGTTTTAATCTTTTGTGCTTTGCTACATATTTTGATTTAATTTGTAAAACAACCAACTCAGAATCACCTAAAACAGCCAGCAACTTAATTTTGTGTTTCACAGCTATATTCAAGCCTGTCAATATAGCCTCATACTCTGCCACATTGTTTGTACATTCAAATGCTAATAGAAATGAATATTTAAAAGTAGTACCTTCAGGAAAAACAAATACAATCCCAGCTCCATTACCTTCTTAGTTGTAGGCTCCATCAAAATACATCTTCCAGACACTATTGCAATTTTGTGCATGTTTTTCAATTGGATCACTATTAGTTAACTCTGGCTGAGCTAGTTCTATTTTAAAATTCCCCAAATCAACATCACAAAAACAATTAATTTGATCCTGAGGAACATAATCAACAAGCTGGTTCATTCTTGGCTCTCTAAACAACTTGACTTCCTAACCATTCACTGGTATTGTAGCATAAGATAAATCAAATTGAACATTTCCACCTATAGTTGTAGTCCATTGTCTTGATGAAAGCATCCCAAATTGAGGAGGTGTATCAATAACCATTATATCTATATTACAAGCAACCTATGGATAAGTGGCCAATTTGACTTCAACATCTTTCATAATACCAACCACAGGAATAGGTATGTTATCCATTGCATAACACTTGCCTCTGGTGATATCAACCCACATACCAAGTTGTTTCATTACTCCGACTGGCATGATGTTTATAGCAGCACCAGAATCTATCATGCAATTCCTTAGCAATTTATTATTTATGAGTAATGTGGTGAAGAATGGATCCACTTGTGGGGAAGTTGTTAAAACATCACCCATACAGACCTCTGATTTATTTAACTTTTCTTGCTTATTGACTTCTTCAAAATTCATATGTTTTTCATTCTAATTTGTAATCAATTGAACAACATTATCTCTGTATTCTTTAATTTTCATTAATTCAAGTAGTGGTACAAACATCTTTACCTGAGATAATGCTTGTGTGAAGTCAAAAGAGGAGCTCTCCATCTTAACAGTATTTTTCAGTTCTGGCGCTTCTCCTTTGTTTTCTTCTTTTTCTTTTTCACTGGACTGGTCATGCATATGTATTTCTTTATTTAATTCTTTTACTTCCTCCTTTTGGCCTGATTTTTGTTCAATTTTATCATGATGCTTATTTTCTAACTTTTTTACAATTTCCTGTGTTGCCTTTTGATCTTTTATAAAAATTCCCCCAAGAACTCCATCTAGCTCATTTACTTTTCTGTTTCTCAACCAGTATTGACTTTTGGCTTTCTCAACTGCAGCAACAGTTATTCTCTCTATTTAATCTTTAGTGAGTCTTCTAACACTACACTGAATAGGCGCCTCAACAGAATGTGGTTCTGTGTAATCTTCATCAGAATCATAAAAAATCTACTGTTCAGCCATATGGACAGTATATTTCTGATTTGAGACATCATATTCATAACTTTCATCCTCTGAGGATGAATTTCTTTCCTCAACATGGTGAAAAACATTTGAAATCAAATACACCTTGTGATCTTCTCCATCATTTTCATCAACATTCCCTCTTCATGCATCCTTTGAGCCACAACACAATAGTCTGGAGAATGTGGCTGATTACAAACTTCACAAAAGTAATTATTACTCACCATGTAAGTCCCTTTCTTGCTCAATGGATTTGGAGTTTCTTTATTTCTGGGCCTAGCTGATACAGGTTTCCCATCTTTCCAGTCTGTATTATAAGGCATATCATGCAGCCTTGGCCTTTCATTTTTGTTTTCACTTTTGTATGTATTCTCTTGTCTGTACTGATAATTATTGTTTTGCTGAAGAGGCCTCGGGTTGTCTCTTTTATTAGTTATACCAGTAGCCTTCCTGTTATTTTCAATTGTCAAAGCAATATTTTGTGCTTAAGCTAGATCTCTTAGGGATTTACTTCTCAGTTCATACCCTATCTTAGGATCAAATGCATTTAAATAAACACTTAATGTAACAGAATCTAGCAACCTTGATCCAAGAGGTACTTTAGTATGCAACTTGTTGAATTTTAGGTTGAAATCATAAATTGAATCATTCTGATTTTTCTGAATTCTCATTAACTCATAAAGAGCTACATCTGGAGCATTTTGATTCCCATATTGCTCTAAGAGTTTGTCTTGAAATGCTTGGAGATAATTAATTAAGAATGCTGGTAGGTTGTTGAACCAATCCCTGGCATCTTCAAGAAGTGACATCATGAACAACTTCATATGTAAATCTTCATAAGGCATATCTATGTCTTGGATGAAAATATTAAAAATTCTTAAATGCTCTTCAGTTGTGATTGCATTACTCCCTGTAAATTTGGGCACCATATTTCTCCAACTGCCATCCATAGGGTAAGGATACAACTAAAAACCAGCTAAATCAAACTATCTAATCATGGTTGCATGTTGGTGAGGGGGAGGCATAGGTGGATGCTGATATTGAGGCATGTGATTATTATACTATGCATTATGAGGTGGGATATAATGCTGACCAGGAGGTGGATACATACCTGTATGTTGTGGAGGAATGTGAGGTGGATGATTTGGCTGTTTGAGGTGATTCCCTATTCGATTGTGAGGAGAATTTTGTTGATTGGAGGGCCCTGCACCATGATCACCCTGCTTGTGAGGCGGGACATACTTTGGGCCAACAGCTGTCTGATCAACAATCTGGGCTTTCTGCAATTTAGCCCCCAACTCCTTTATCTTCCTCTCTTGTTGTTCCAATTGTGCTTTTATTTCGTCAGAAACTAAGAGCTCTTTAGGAGTTTCGTGATTACCCTCCATCCTTTGAACATATTCATGTTGAATTCTGATTCATTCAACCTCCAATTTAGCTTCAAACTCAGCCCATTTCTTAGCTTCAAACTCAGCCTATCTCTGAGGATCAATAGGAGGGAAGGGATTTCTTTGATCTTCAGGGGTACAAGGTTCTACGCTTAAATCATCTCTCCATGTATCAAAGCAATTATTTGTTTCATAATGTGATCTTGGTGCTTTACCTTTGTTTTATATGCACATGTCCTCATTTACTCTTTTTTCCTTATCAGCTCTGTCATCCTTATGTGCCCATTTACTACTGCTAGTAGGAGCTCCAGAATGACCTCCTCTGTACTAAGATCTTCTTCCATTCATGATCAACAGCTACAAAGTTATGTTAGAGTCGCCACTCAATTTTGTCAAAAAATGAGAAAATATTTAATACTTCTAGTTCCCAGCGGAGTCTATGCAAGATTTCTAACTCTATAATTCAGGCTTTGATTATGATCGTTCCCCAGCAGAGTCTCCAATTTGTTAGCTCTCAAAAATGCAAGTTGAATGCCTCAAGAGGCCGCCAATCCCTTGATACGATTTAGGGTAATAGAAAAGGTTGAAAGAATTCAACCTTCTGCTCTTTAGGTGCTGCTAAACTTGGGCAAGTGTACCTCTTTGAATTGTGTAGACTTAACTTGTGATTATCTTCTTAAAGCAATTTGTTCATAGTGGCAATGGGAGTGAACAAATGAAATCCAACTTGAAAATTGTGACAATATTCTGATCTAAATCCTAGAAATGCTCGATTAAAAGAAACTAAATGAATTTATAATGATGAAGTGCAGAGACTAGTGCCTTGTTGGGTATGAAGAGTCAAATGAGATCAGGATGAGCAACACTCTTCAATTGAGACACAAATTATCTGGCATACGTTTTGTTTACAACTTGTATAAACATGCAATAATGTGACTACTAAGTTATACTTCAATAATCCAAAATGAATTTCTCTTATTACTGTGATCAATAAAAGGATTTAATCTTTGGTTGAAAGAACCAGTTGATTAATCACACAAATACAACAAATGTGTATCGATAAATCAAACATAAACTTGTTATGTCAATTTAAACAACCAGAAAAAATCAATTATGGAGACAACTTAACATATTTTTCAGTCAATTCAATAGATAATTGCCACCAAAGGAATACAACAACATCAACTAAATCTCATAAATACCTCCATTGTGAAAATCATGAAACAATAGCCTCTGGTTTGATAATTTTATTCTACTGTATCTATTTGCAGTGTATCAGAAATCTGATGTCTCTTTTTCTATTAACAACTACAACATGCTTATTTATACACCAGCATGAGAAAAATATCAAAATAAAGTATTAAGTCGGCGCTCCACAAGATTCGGGCTCAATCGAGCTGGCAAGCAATGGTCATCCAAATAGATTCATGTCGGGCAAGCACACTGAAATTTTGTTTTCACCAGTGAGCAGTTGGCAAGACAACCATATCGTCCTGTCGAAGGCAATTCAAATGCTTATCCCTGCGCCCTGCATTTCACGCTCATTGTTACCACCCAATTGTTATACCGAAGTGGAGAAGTATCACCTCTATTTTGCCATAGCCTGAGGCCATCGGTGAGATGTTACATAGATTTGATTATGTTTTGCCGAAATGCACCTTACCTCCAGTATGTCACCGTAACAACCTGCTAGTTATACCGAAGTCACGGAGGTTGCCCACGTTCCTTCATTGTAACATTGTGGAATCAGGGAGACCACATACCGAGATCAATATGTCAGGCCGAAAGGAACCCATTATATCTAAGTCGCCAGAACATAATAAATCTCTCGCCGAACATCACATTTCATTCTATCTACTTCGCTATAGATCACAGATATCGAGGATACCTAATGTCGATAGTTTTATCTCCCATCGAAATCCATTTAAAAGAAATGTTTTTGCATCATCGGCGAGACATACTTGCATCACAGGGACCATAGGCCGAAAGATATAGCCTCATACCGAAAGCCAATGAAGGAAACCCATTGTAAACTGTTAGTGAGACATATGGGTATCGCCATGACATCCCCCCGCAAATACTAACTCGTGCCGATATGTTGTATTATGTTCCTCGATCGGCGAGACAAGATGAAATCGATGAGACGTAATGCCAATAGACTTATCATATGCCAATAACCAAAATATGCCATGTCAAAAACCATTTGTAGGAAAAATCCATTCGCTGCGACAAATAATAAGTCTTGCCGATAGGCAACACAGACTTATTGCAAGCAGAAAAGGCACAACGGGTCGGGGAGATAAGAATGGACCTATGCCAATATGGACCCAGAAATGAAAAATTCACAACACGAATGATTCAATGGGACAATATGGCAAACTATAGATGAAAAATGCACATGGTCGGACCAAAACTGGAAGTTTATGAATGAAAGCTTATGTAAAAACACCAGATTTTATAGTTCTAATAGGATCCTTATTTGTTTTTGGACATGGTTTGTCACCCTATTTAGCTTGTGTCTATCTCCTCACTTTTTTTTCATTGACACAATTCTATCTTCTTCATGTCCTTCATCATCAGGCTCAGAAGTATCATCCTTTTTAGCTTCTACCTCTTCCTCAGTTTGTGATTCCATATCCCCCATCAATTCATAAGTAAATTTGGTGCCCTCAACTTCCATCTTTTGCACTTGATGCTTAACCCAGTGTCTTGAATACCCTTTTACTGGTTTAGTCACTTGATCTAGATCTATTACTTCTTCCTCTGACCAGTTTATTTGAGGCAAGGGTTTGTTCCTATAAGTCTCATAGTCATGTTGCTAGACTAGGTTAACCTCATCATCTTGCACTTGATCTGGTACCTCTACCACTTTGTAGAGTCTTATTCATTTGAGTGTTAACCTATAAAATCTTCTCCTGATGACATCAAATTCATCTCTATAGTTGGCCCAATAGTCCTCTATGTGGTCTTTATGTTTGAATCCTCTATTGGCCTGCTTATGTGCCTTGCCATAGGGATCAAAGTTATCCCTATTGGTATGATAGTATAACTAAAATTGGGCCATCTCTTTCTTTGAGTGTTGAGCACCTTGGATAGATGGGAAAGCTTCTAGACTTAAAATTCTTAGTGGGAATTATGCCCCTAGCCCCTTCTTATGAAAATCATTTTTTAGAATTTCCTTGAATGCCATCATTTTCCTGGTCATCTCCAATAATAGAAGTTTGTTAGTTGGGTACCGGGGTAGTCTGATTGGGACAAAAAGGGAACCTTGTATATGGATGTATGTGAATATTTGGAACTAAATAAACCATTTCCCATATTTCTTAATCAAATCCATTGCATCAACAGAGACTCTGACATGGATAGCATCCTGCAACAACCTGGGAATGTACATGAAAAATGCATCATTTTCTCTCCTATAATTGGTTGTTTTATGTTGCAATTGTGGGTATATGTCCCATATCCTATCCATCCCTATAGTCCCTTTACAATTGAGACCTTTATACTTAGTTTTTCTTGCCAACATGTATACAAGATATGAAGTCATTGTAAATCTATTGGTCTCTTGCACACTTCTTAATTGGACATCTAAGTTGTTGCTTATGATTCTTGCCCAATGATAATACTTACCAACCATAATTTGTGTGATGGGGTACAACATCCAATTGTGGAAGATGTGAGCCTCTTCTACTCCCATTACCCTACCCAAGAGAGTGATAACATCATGATAGTCCATCTTGAAATCACTTTTATGCAATTGTTTGGGCAACTTAGAATAGTGTGGTTTGGGCTTCAATATCTAAGAGTTGTTTATAATTTCCAAAGATCTGTCAGGGTATTCATCATCGAACTTCATTTCTTCCCAAATGTTTATCTCCTCAATAATCTTGTGGTGTGAAGCAACACTGAATACCTCTGTAATGGATTCTTCAGTAAGATTTTCCATGAATCTTCCCTCTGGTCCAACTATAATCCTTGTGTTGGAGTCATAATGCTTTGCACATTTTGAAACCAGTTTTGGGAAAAGTTGTGTTGGAGGGAACCTTGCTGGTTGATCCAAACTAGTATGAGTGATGATTTGAGCCAATTGAGTTGTTGCATTACCATACATCCTTTGTTGGAAATCATCGTAGTCCACATGTCCCATGTTTGTGTCTGCAATATTTGACCAGGTAGAAGCAATCTTGGATTTTGGCCATATGCCATTGATATTATACATCATCCTTTCCACTCTTCTTCTCACCTCCTCCTATACTAAAGCAACGTTTGATTTGGATGTCTTGTCTGGGGCTCAATTCTGCCTGCATTTGTTAGAGAAAGCCACTAATCACCCAAATGTAGATAATAACATTACTTATCAATTTATGCCATTCATTCAAGAAGATTTATCAGTATATGCAAAATGACATCATTAAGTGCAATATGAACCCTGGATTGTAATGCAATGAGATCTCATTATTAGATTACATAAATATGTGTAAATAAATCTCATTCAAATTGATAAATACCCAACCATAAATACCATGCAAACCCATGTGAAAACTCATTTATCATTAACATTTGAAATTTTGAAACTAAAGGAGAAAGGTAAAAAAATCCAAGGGAGCTTGGATTCCTCAGCCAAACTTGAGCTTGGGTAATCTAAGCAAGCTCGAATTCCCCAAACTTTGTACACTAGGAACCTTTTGACTTAGAATCATGAAGTGAGATGGAGTTTTCAACACAATCAAGTACATTCAAGTATTAATCGCTTTAGGATCACATTCCAATCATCTTCGTTGAGGCTCAATTCATCACACTCATTAGACAGTTGAAGATTCATGAGGCTCAGGTATTGCTAGGTGACTTGGATTCTTTGAGTGAACTGAGATCTGATAAATTTGAGCTAGCATGGAATCACTGAATACAAGTTGAGCTCAAATTCTTGCTAAGTGTAAGGGCTTTAATATTTCATACTTTGGGATTTAAGTCATGCACAGGATCGGGAAAATCCAAGGAGGCTTAGATTTTCCAAGTGGATTAAGGCTCAAAAAATCTGAGCTACCTCAAAAAATTTGAGTATTTTGTTCAGATGCACAATTTCACTAAGTGTTTGGTTTGTTTGATGTTGAAATGATTAAACATTCACTCCCTTGAATTTAAATTGATGTAGACTCTTGATGATTTAGATTCAAATTTTTTCACAATGATCACTTGATCCTCTCATCAAATGTATAATATGAAACTAGGGTTTAGGGAATTTTAGGGTTTCGTGCGACTCTAAGATAGGGCGATACTCCTAATTCCATTATCAATCATGCAAATGCAATGTAAAGGAAAAAATCTTAAATATTTTCAACATACTCAATCACTCAATCTATCTCAAATATACTCAACAACAATCCCCTTTGAATTACATCTTTAAAGAACAAAACCCTAGAAGGAGAAATGAGAAACCAAATGATATACAAGCCCCCAACTTGACAATCGAAACATATGTTTGAAATAAATCATCAATCAAGCACAAGATTCATCAAAATCATTAAAGGAAAACAAAAACCAACCTTGAAATGTTGCACAAGAAGGAAGGTTGCACTAGAAACCCTCGAGAACCTAGGAGTGATGATCTGAGAACACATTCCCAACTGTGGAGCTCAATCAACAAATGAGGTGGAGGTAACCCTTCTCAAACTCAAACAAGCGCAATGAAACAATGACCTCCAAGATATCTCAAATGTGACTTATATTCACCTTTTGAGAATTTGAAATCCATTAAGGAATGTAATAAATGTGTGAAAAGACACCTTTAAATGACTCAGGTATGCAAAAAGACCTTAGACTCAAAAAATATGAGGTAGCTTGGATTTTACGCCTAAATGAGGCTTGGGTAATCCAAGCTACCTCAATTTATTGAACCTGCTCATACTTAGCTGAATTTTCCCTGCAAGTTGGAATTTTGAGGTATGGAAGACCTCAAGGAGTAAAGGTAATTTCATAATGTTGCAAAATACATCTCAAATGTAGATTAATCATTAAGCACCATGGGTGAAACAATACCAAGACCAAGAGACCTATCCCTTAAGGGGAAAAGGTCAAGACCCTAGGGAAAACAAGCAAAAGAGGGTCCCAACCTCTGGCAGGGCGTGTGTGTGAAAATTGCACAACAAATGGCAACTCTTGCTAGGGAAATACTCCAGAGCATTTTGATGACAAATTGGAATCAAGAACCCAAAACTTTGGTTTCAATCCTCGTATCGGGCCAACCATAAATAGAGTTTCAAATCCCATGGACAAGAAAGTCCTTCCTATGCCAGAGTCAAAGTGTGTGCAAATGTTTTCATTTCACTCCCTTAACTACTGCAGGGTAACCAAGGTCAGTCTAATCAAGCTACATAAAGATTATAACTCCAAAATCAACCTAGATAGAGCCTCGCTACCAGTCAGGCATCCATAGCCCCAACGAGGTTATCGCTATGGTTCTCTTCAACATAGCTCTATTGCCAGCTGGGCATCCATAGCCACAGTAGAGATATTCGGATACTCCTGATGAGGTGAATATTTTCTTTTGATTTTCAATATTTTCTTTTCTTTTCCTTTTTTGATATTCTTTAAGATCATTTAAAATTTCCTTTTCACCCTGTAAGAACCTTCAACAACCTCAAAATTATTAAGATGTATATGTAAGTATAAGACTCAAGCACATTCCAGAACTAACCTAATCCAATGAGTCATCCACTTCAACCATTTAGCACATGTGACACCAAGTAAAGGATTTTCACCAACTTATTCTGGAAGGAAGATTAGAGTTTGTAAAAGAAATACCTGGAACAATCCCTAATAACATAATGATTTATGTGTGAACACAATGCTCTAGGAACAGAACAGGAGAAACTAAGACCAAAAAGGAAAAAATAAAGAAAACCAGAACCTAACCTAAAGAAAACCTACACTAACCAAAAGCGAAAAGAAAAAGTAACCAAAATAGAAAAAAAAAAACAAAGAGTAAACCAAAATAAAACAACCCCTAAACTAACTATGTACAAGGAAGAGTTGTAAACAACTCAAGCCAGGAAGTAATGCTTCAAATACTTCCCATTGATAGGAAATGGGACATCCTCCTAAGTGATATTTTTCAAATGAAAAGCGTTATCTCCCAGTATCTCTGAAATCTGGAAGGGGCCAAGCCAAAGCTTATAAAATTTTCCATGTTATCCCATTTTGTCATGTGTTGTATCCCAATATAAGACCAAATCAAAGATTCTAAATGCTTTCACCTTGGCCTTTCAATCAAACCATCTCTTAACAACGCCTTGGTGCTTAGAAAATTTCTCTAATGCTTCATCTCTCTTCTCTTCAAGTTGCAAAAGCTTAGCCAAATGAGCCTCACGTCTGTCCCCTTCATCATAATAATCGTTAATGAATTGCAAGGTGGGGATTTTCAGCTAGATTAGGAATACTGGTTCAAGACCATACACAAGATGATAAGGAGAGGTTCCTAGAGAGGCTTTGTTTCTAGTACAATTTTTCTAGAGAGAAAATCTGAGTTGGGTGTGCCAATCTTTGGGGTTTCTCTCTAAAATATTATAGATGACTATCAAAACATTCTTGTTTGTGGACTCATTCAAACCATTTCCTTGTGGGTAATAGTTAGAAGAAAACTTGATGATGATACCATGATCAAAATCCCATCTAGAAAACTTTAACAAAGAAAATGTAGGACCATTATTGTAGACTAAAGCATTAGGGAAACCAAAATGATTAATAATACCTGATTTTAGAAAATTGATCACTACTTCAGAAGTATACTTCTTACAAGCAAGAGCTTCAATCCACCTAGTAAAATAATTAGTTATAGTAAGAATGTACCTGTGGCCTACAAAGGAGGGTGGGTTAATTTGTTCAATAAAGTCCAATCCCCACTACACAAATGGTTTTACCCAATTACTAGCTAGAGTGGAAGAGTTGAATGCTTCTCCTTGGTAGCTGCAGTTTGACACACATGGCAGGTTCTCACATGATTGTGTGCCTCCTTAAAAAAAGTGGGCCAATAGTTCCCTAACCTTAAGATCTAATTTGCAGTAGCTAGTCCAAAACCATGGCCAGTGCCATACTTATCATGGAATTCTATCATCACCCATGCAACCTCTTATGTTCCAAGACAATGAAGGTAAATTCCTTCATGATTCCTCTTATATAAGATAGATCCTTTAAACATATAGATGTCACTCTTAAAATGCAACATTATCCGTTGTGTTGGGCTATGAGATCAAGACCAATTTCAGCCATAGTCTTAGTCAATAATTTCTGCCTCACAAGCTTCATGGGTTGTATTTCGATGTCATACTCCTGCATCATGGTAACCCATTTTTCCCTCCATTCCTCCAATTCATTTTGCATCAGGAGGAGATTGACTGCAGGATCTGGCACTATTGCAAAAACCTTATTTCTCAAGATGTAGTTCCTAAATTTATTCACACCTTTGACTAGAGCATAAGCCTATTTTTCCACACTAGGATATCTCAATTCTACATCTTTTAATGGAGCACTCATGAGAGCTATAGGGTGCTCATTCCCTTGATCATATTTTTGAGTTAGCATACCAACACAAGAATGATCATATGCAAATGAATTTATATAGAAAGGTTTGGAATAATCCTGAGTCACCAATACTGGGGAATCAACTATTTCCCTCTTAATTTTTTGCAAAAGCCTCTTTTTCTTCAGCACTCCATTCAACTTTTGCATCTTGCTTCAGCATAGCATTCAGGGGTTTAAATATTTATGCAAATCTAGTAATAAACTTTTTGAAAAAGTTGATTTTCCCAAAGAAGGATTTTATCTCCTTTTCATTGGTTGGAGGTTGGATCTTCAGTGTAGCTTCTCTTCATTTTGGATCAATAGATATTCCTTCTTCTGAGATAACATGTCCTAACAACTTCCCCTCAGTAACTCTAAAGATGCACTTCTTAGGATTAAGTGAAATACCAAATTCTCTACACCTTTGAAATACTTTGCACAAATCTATAATATGATCACCTCGTTTCTTGAAGAAAACCATTAAATCATCCATATAGATAATGATGCACTTACCAATGATATCCTTGAAGGAAATGTCCATAGCCCTCTGAAAAGTTTCCCCTACATTGATTAACCTGAAATGCATTTTCCTATAAGTAAAGGTACCCCATTTTGTGGTGAAGGAAGTCTTGTGTCTATCCTCATATTGCACCATGACTTGATTATACCCTGAGTATCCATCTAGAAAGGACATCATCTAGGATCCATTAATGATTTTTAACACCTCATCCAATGATGGGATAAGGTAGTTGTCCTTTTCTAAAGCCCTGTTAAGATTCCTGAAGTCATGAACACAAAGTTTGATTTCTCCATTTTTCTTCCTTACTGGAACCTGTTGCAAGATAGTGTGTCCCTTGGTCTTCCTTGTAGCACAGTGCTTTGGTTTGTGAGATGGTCTAACTGCCTCATGTGGATCTTAACTGTCACTTGTATTAGGAATTGACAGGTCGACCTTTTGGTGCAATGGCAAGGCCAACAATTGGTATCAGAGCTGGCCACAAGTTCAAAACCCTCATTTGTGCTAGGGGGAGATTGTTGCAAGATGGTGTGTCCCTTGGTCTTCCTTGCAACACAATGCTTGGGTTTGTGACATGGTCTAACTGCCTCCTGTGGATCTTAACTGTATCATACATTGACAAGTCAACCTTTTGGTGCAACGACAAGGCCAACAAAACCAAATTAGTGACCCAAGTAGAGTGCCTAACTAGAAATATGATGTGAGTAGACAATAACTTATGTACTTCTTTCTAGATAATTGTTTCCAACAAGGCATTAATTGGTCTTTTTCTTTGCCTAAATGGCTTGGCACCTGGCTTAAGAGGAATAGTGTGTGTAATAATCAAAGTATCATATGTTTTTAGATCTTCATAACTCTAGGCTATGACATATTGATATGCATGAAGTTCATCAATTAATCCCCTCTTTTCTTTTGGAGTACACACCTTCTTGATAAAAACATTCTTAACATTGTCTAGAGTTCCCATATTATATTTATCACACTAGTTGCTAATGGACTCCTTTTTTCTTTGTTGTTCTTGATCCTTTATTTTTTCCAGATCAAAAAATCTTTCTAGTTGTACCATCCCTCTTGGAATGGTGTTGATTTCAAGTTGATAACTCCTTCCAATTCCATTTTTGCTTCCTGGGGTTCCACCTCATCAATTATTTGAAATCAAGAATATGCTTGTCATCTTCAAACACCTAAAAATTGGTTACATTATCAGGCACCAAGGGTACTAGAGTGAGCTCCATAGTGAACTTCTTCAATCCAGAGAGTGATAAGGGTTGCAAAGTGCTTGCTTCCTGTGCCAGGGAATCTATTATTTGATTCTTGCTATAGGTTATTAATTGAATGTTAAAAGGATCAAACCTCTCAATAAGATCCCAAAATCTATGTCTGTAATTAGTTATCCTTCGGCCATGACATGAAAATTAATTTCTGACTTGCCTAACTACCAGCTTAGAATCTCTAAAAACTTGTAGAATTTTAACTTTCTTTCTTAATGCCATCAGCATTCCATGAATTAAGGCTTCGTATTTAGCTACATTATTAGTGCAATGGAATTGAACTTTGTGAGCAACAAAAAAGGTTTTACCTCTAGGACTAATCAACTCAAATCCAACTCTAGCACCTTGTTTAGACTTGGATCCATCAAATCTGAGTGTCTAACAACCAACTGTCCTTGATCCTTTCATTCTATCCTCATTAGCTTTGATGCTGCTCAAAGGTTCTTCTAGAAGCATTGGCCTTTTACCTTTAGGATCATCTTTAATACTTTGTACACTTATCTTGATAGCTAGAGGTGGATTGATGCAACTTTGTATTTTCTCCACTACTGTTTGCAAAAGGCATCATTCTAAGTTTGAGTGAGAGGCATTATGGACCCTGCACCAGTTTGGAAGAAGTAATTCTTTGAAATTCATGTCTCTACCTAGTTGGATTTGGTCTTCTATGCACTTTTGAATAAACTCTTGAAAGCTATCCAATAGGTTGAGTTGTCCATCTTCTTGATCATCCTCTTCTTCTATTGATTCTACTAATGCTCCAGTGTAGCCAGATTCTAAAGTGAGCTCCTTGGGTAAATTTTGCAGCATGAATATTTCATTTGTGCTTGGTTCTAGAGGAGAGGAGGCCAATACATAATTCCCTAAACTAACTTCTAATACCAATATCTCATTTGAAGTATTTTGATATTTAGTGATCACATACTTCATTCTCGGTTTCCTCTCAATCCTGATCTAGTTTGGCACTCCTTTCTAGGGAAGCCACATGTGAGAATGGTTGGTTGACACATATCCATTTAGTGCCTTAGTGAAATCCCTACCTAGGATCAAACCATATGTATCAGGAATATCTGCCACTTGAATGATGATGATTTTTTGAATCCTAGGGTCTAATGCAATTTGCATGGGAATAATATTAAGTTGTCCTACCACATTCACCTTTGTCTTATTCAATTGAGTGACCTTTCATTGAGAAGCTTCAGGAGTAATACCTAGGGATCTATAGACAAAAAAAGGCATGACGTTTGTGGAGGATCTTGAGTCTAAAAGGCAATTATGCAAGTTTTTCCCAAAGAGGTGAACAAAAATTAGAAAAGGAGGAGTTTCAGTCTTTCCTTGAAATAAACTTATAGGAGTATCAACTTGTGCAACTTGACCCCTATCCTTTTCTTTTCCTTTATCTTTAGATTGCCCTTGACTTTTATATTTTTGTGTTTGTGAGCTATGGGTCCTCCCAACTACTTCAGTAAATATCCTATCTTGAGGGACCACATGGGTTTTAAAAGTTCCTAAAACTGCATTTCTAATAGCAGGAACCCTTAACAATTCAAAAGCAGAAAAACTTACCTTCAATCTTTTGAGCTCCTCAGCTACATATTCACCCAATTGTTTTGTACTCATGTCAGCATGGGTGTCTTTAGGATAATCTACCAACTTATCCTTGCCTTCATCGATGTTCTTTCCCTTAGAGGAATCAAACTGTCCTCCTTTTGAAAAATACTGTTGGCACATGAGGATAGGATGGATTGTTATTGGCATGTGGGTCAGGTGGGTAGTGAAGTTATTTGGAGGAATTGATGTAGTGAATGGATTACCAACTTGCCTATTCCTCAAATCATATTTTTTGGTGCGTTGTTGGAACATTTGAAACTACTCATTGTCGGTTTCTTCCTCATCCAAAGGACCATTATCATTCTTAGTACCTTCATTGAACAATTGTGAAATCTCATCTTCATTGCATACTTGTTCCACCTTGTCATCTGGTTCACTTGATTCTTGCTCTAGTCCATTCTCTTCACCTTGTGGGAAAGGAGCATGATTCAACACCAACACTGGAGAATCATAAGGACCAAATGGTACCAATTCTTGATTTTTGGAATTATTCTCAACTTCGTACTGAAAAATGGATGCAATATTCTGGAACTCAGGGCAATCTAGTTTAGAATGTTGATTTGTCTTGTGGAGTTTGCACCACCCTGAAAAAGCTGCCTCAGCTAAATACACATCACTTGAATATTTTTCTTGATTATCTAGTTGGTCTAATGGGGTAGGAACACCTCCATTATTTGGCCTTGTATTCCATGTTTTGTTTTGCCTAGGTGTTTTTCTTCTATGAAATCCTTGTCCACTTGACTATCCTCTATCAAAGTTTTGTGTAGATGACTACCCTTTATCAAATTTTTGTCCATACCCTTGTGCAAAATCCCTATTTTCCTTATTGTAGTTGGTTTGCATATTTCTTTGGGTAGCCTAAAGTTGACTGTTTTGGTTCCTCAAATAAGTTACTTCCATATTTAGCTTCTTGACTTGTTCTATCAGCTCATCTAGCCTCTCTTTGCTAGGATTACTATAAGATGCAAATCATGCATTGTTCTGAGAATATCCTGGTGGTGTCCTTGAGTTGAGTGACTGATTCAGTACCTCAGAATTCTATAGATAAGTGGGGAAATTAGATTACTATTGTGGATTCAGGGGCTAATTAACATTCTGATGATAACTAGGCATAGGTGGGGCCTGATTCATAAGAGGACCTAGATGTGGGACCAGAGGTAGTTGAGGTACTAGATTCATCATGGGTGTATGATTGGTCAAAGCTTGATTAAGTGCTTGAATTTGTCTAGGATGAGAAACTAGCCCCAATTATGGCAAAGCTCCTCACAAATTTTTCCTCAAATTTGTAATAACTTTGATAGCCTCCATATAAGCATCAAGCAAAGTGTTAGGAGGGTTAGGTCTCCATTTGAGGAAGGTGGTTGTAAGGCTATCAAGGGCTTCATAGTAAACCCCTAGGGAAGTAGCATTATCCACAACATAGGGGGCCTATAACCTAGTGTATGCACAATGGAATCTATTGTTGAATGACCCTATTGGCTCACTAACTTCCCTCTTAACCTTAGTGAACTATAAATACAATCGTTAGCACTAATAGGAATTTTAAACTTCTATAGAAATGCATTCTCAAGTTCAGTCCAATTGTGGATGGACCCAACAAGCAAATGATTATACTAGTAAAAATCATCTTCTCCTATGGAATATGGGAAGAGTATACATGCAACATCTTCAAGATTAATTCCCCTATTCCTGAGGTAGGTCTAGAAAATCCTAATGTGTTCTTCAGCTGTCTTATTAAGGCCATTGACATGAAACTTGGAGCAGAAATGTTCAAGATTCTTTGGCATGGCATTGTAGTTGTTAGAAGATAGGGGTGAAGGTTTGTTTGCCAAGAAAGCCACAGGTGGTGGTGGAGGTGGTAGTGGTTGATTAATAGCTGGCTGGGGCTATTGAATGGGAATGACTTTAGAATCAGACGAGGATGGACTGGAAGAGGGTGAGGATGATGGAGAGGATGGAAATGGTGGAGTAGATGATGATTCTTCCCTTATTCTAGTCCTTCTTGACCTAGTAGGGAATTTTAATTCCTAGAAATCTTCCTCCACTGGTGTAGATTTGGTTCTTCTTTGAAACCTTGGAGGAGAAATTGCAGATAGAAAACACTCTAGCTTGCTTATTGAGGACCTCCTTCTAGCGCCAATCTATAGATGGTGTTATTTGCACAGCAACAACTCAGACAAAATATGATATCCTATCTCTCTTGAAAGGTAAATATCTATCAACAAGCCTCAAGAGATAGCCCCAAGGTCTCTAATGTCAGGTATTAGCAATGCAAAAATAACTCAGTGATAAATGTTAAAATGGTTGTAATCACAAGGGGCCTTACAAAACAAATGTTGGAAACTTCAAACTAATATGTTGATGCTTTCAATCCTAAAACTAACTTAGATTTTTAAGAGAAACAAAAAAAGATAAAGGGTTTAGAGAGATTTCTAAACTAAACCTCAGACCAATTGTGTAAACAATCAAACACTCAAAGTGGACCAATCCTTCAAAACTAATTCCTGCTTAACCCAGATTAAACCTACAATCTCATAGAAATAGTGCAATCTTCTAAGGAAATAAATATTTTCAAATCATGGAGCATTCACACAAATCAACCTTATTTTATAATTGAAATGAATAAATACCCACAGTTGAACTCAACACACAAATTTTAGGCCCAGGCTAACTTTACACAACAATCAACAAGCTTCTAAAAGTATGGAACAAGGATTTCTCAAACACCTCAAATATTAAACGATTAACACATTTACATCACATCTAAATCTAAAATATAACATGCAACCACAACTTTAAAGCAATTTCTCAAAGATCTGGAAAAAAAAGAACCATGAAAAGTGAATAACATAAGAAAGAGCACCAAAAAATAATGTCTTATATTGAATCACCCAAGTTTGCAACAATTCAAGTATCGACAATGTTTCAACACTTGTTCTTAAAAAATATTAACTCCTTGCTCAATTCTACCTATTCCAACTATGTCTAACCTTGTTCAAATGAAGTTGGGGCCTCAATGTATAGAGAAGTTACATTAGGTCAGCCCAAAATTAGGGTTACAAAAAGTAGGTTGGCCAAACAGGTCGACATAGAATGTTTTTATAAAATAAAATTGCATTTAATTATCATAAAACAAAATCTAGTTCAATCTAGACTCTTCTTGAAGCATTATCTAGTTGGCACAGACTCCTAGTTTGTCCCTCCTAGCTAAAAGTCACATGAATAGCATAGTGTTCTAGGTGGTTGCCTATTGTCTATTTTCTCCTTCTTTATTGGCCTCTAATTTACTGGATAATTCTTTGACCTCTTCCAATATCTCCCACATGACTGCTAGATCAGGAACTGGAATAAATTTAACTCTTGTCTTATAATTTTGTATTCTTCTAAATACCAGGGCATCATTTTATTCCATTCAATGTGTAACTCATGATATTTATCCAATTTTCAGAGATATATATATAGTTGCATCTTCCAAATTGTCTTTGGTAATAGGAGCACTGTTATAAGGGGCATAAATTTTATGCCACCATGCCTGTAATCTATTGATGCTAATGTTATTTTGACCAAACTTCCTTCTATGAGTCATTATTTCTAGAAAAAAAATACAACTATCATATATATCCTTCATTTTTCCCTGTAGCTTCATTATCTTCTTTAATGCCTTAGAGAGGAACTCTTTTCTATAATTCAAAACTTCTATCCAATCCTTAACCTTACCAATTTCATCTAAAGTAAAAATTTTAATCTTGGCCAATTCATCCTTTAGGCACCTGTAAGATTTTCTTCAACTCTCCAATAGTTGATTCATCAACCTTATTGCAATCTAAAGCAAACTGGGAAGTGTCCTCTAGAAATTCAACAACCTTACCATGGATATTGAAGATTTGATCAATTGATTCATCTCCCCTACTACTGACATCATGTAACCACCCTTGAGTGCTATGAATAGAGGACTTCAATCTCTCAATTTCTAAAAATGCTTTCTTTGGTAACAATCCTTCAGGAATGGTGTTGTCACTGGTAGCAGTTTGTAGAGGCCTCACTAAATGTTGGACATATTTATAGACATCACTAAGTTGCTTCTGCAGTTTCTCCTTTTCTTCAGTTTCTTTATCTAGTCTTCTCAAAATGGCCTGAGAGGATTCTTGGAATTCTTCCTTCTCTTGTTCCTTGGTAGTTGGACCTAGATTAATGGTTTGTACCTTGTAATCAATGGGTGTCACCTCATCCTTGAACTTATCTTCTGCAGGAACAACTACATGAATGACTCTGTTATTAAACTCATATTTTGAAAAATTTGAAACTATCCTAGGTCTTTTCCTCTACTTGGGCTGTCCCCATTGTTCCAAAAAAATTTCCTAGCTAGGAGTTTCTTCTTGGACTATTATTGGATTTTTTTTAGCTTTTCTTTTATCCAATCTGGGACAACAGGTTTAGTTTCTATCTCTTTATTAAGACTATTAACAACATTTTCCTCAACATTTTTCTCCATTTCTGGTTGATCTTCTCGCTCACTCAACACTTCCTTTTCTAGGGATTTAGATGGTTATCTTGAATTACCTCTGACTCTATGTTTTTTCTTTGGGTTCCAGAGGTTGATTGCCTAATTTCTACACAAACTCTCTATTCTCCACTTTTAGGAGTATAAACCTCCTTATCTTTAGATTCATGCCCCTCAGGATCATTTGATATGTTTCCCTCCTCATGTATTGCTTCTTTTGAAATATGAACATTGTGAGGAGGAGAAGGAAGGGGAGAATTATTTCCTATAGTTTCTCTCATGGCATTATCATTTTTAGGTGCCTCTTCAATTGGCACCTCTTTCTCTATAGTCTTTGTCTCAGCTATAGGGGATGTTTTATGCTTAGGATAATTTCTCCTAACATACACTTGGGGCTTTTCCCCTAATCTTTCTAAGTCAATAACCTTAACTGAGGAGGGAGCATCAGTGGAAGAGATGCCTTTCCTAGGCTTTGAAAATTTATGGCCCTTAGTGACCAACTTTCTCTTTCTTACTGGCTATGAGGTCTCATCTTCTTTGTTTGGAGATGGTTTTTCACCTTGTTTAGCCTATTTTTGGCTCCTCATTTTTCTTTTTACTGACACAGGTCTATCTTCTTCATGTCCTTATTCATCATAAGGCTCAAAATTAACATCCTTTTCAACTTCTTCCTCCTCATATTTGGATTCCATATCCCCCATCAAATCATAAGTGAATTTGGTGCCCTCAGCTTCCAACTTTTGTAGTTGATGCTTAACCTAGTGTCTTGAATACCTCTTTACTGGTTCAGTCACTTGATCTAGATCTGTTACTTCTTCCTCTAACCATTTTATTTGAGGCAAGGGTTTATTCCTGAAAGGCTCATAGTCATGTTCCTAGACTAGGTTAACCTCATCATCTTGCACTTGATTTGGTATCTCTACCACTTTGTAGAGTCTTATTAATTTGAGTGGTAACCAAGAAAATATTCTCTTGATGACATCAAATTCATCTCTGCATTTGGCCCAATATTCCTCTATGTGGTCTTTATGTCTAGATCCTCTATTGGCTTGCTTTTGGGCCTTGCCATAGGGATCAAAGTTATCCTTGTTGGTATGAGAGTATAATTCAAATTGGGATATCTCTTTCTCTAAGTATTGAGCACTTTAGATAGATGGGAAAGCTTCTAGAGTTCCAATTTTTAGTGGGAATTCTTCCCCTAGCCCATTCTTATGCAGACCCTTTTGTAGAATTTCCAAAAATGCTATCATTTGCTTGTTCATCTCCAATAATAGAAGTTTGTTAGTTGGGTACCAAGGTAGTTTGATTGGGACAATAGGAGAACCTTGTATTTGAATGTATGTGAATCTTTGGAACTGAATAAACCATTTCCCATATTGCTTAATCAAATCCATTGCATCAACAAAGACTCTGACATGGATAGCATCCTGCAACAACCTAGGAATGTACATGAAAAGTTAATCATTTTCTCTCCTATAATTGGTTGTTCTATGTTGCAATTGTGGTTATATGTCCCATATCTTGTCCTTCCCTACAATCCCCTTGCAACAAAGACCTTTATACTTATTTTTTCTTGCCAACTTGTATACAAGATATGAAGTCATTGTAAATCTATTGGTCTCTTGCACACTTCTAAATTGGGAATCTAAGTTGTTTCTTATGATTCTATCCCAAGGATAATGCTTCCCATCCATAATTTGTTTGATGGGGTAAAACATCCAATTGTGGAAGATGTGAGCCTCTTCTACTCCCATTACCTTACCCAGGAGAGTGATAGCATCATGATACTCCATCTTGAAATCACTTCTATGCAATTGTTTAGGCAACTTAGAATAGTGTGGTTTGGGCTTCAATATCTAGGAGTTGTTCATGATTTCCAAAGCTCTGTTGGGGTATTCATTATAAAACTTCATTTCTTCCCCAATGTTTATCTCCTCAATAAGCTTATGGTGTGAAGCAATATTGAATAACTCTACAATGGATTCTTCAGTAATATTTTCCATGACTCTTCCCTCTGCTCCAACTATAATCTTTGTGTTGGAATCATAATGCTTCACACATTCTAAAACTAGTTTTGGGTAAGGTTGTGTTGGAGGGAACCCTGTAGCTTGAGCCAAACCAGTATGAGTGATGATTTGAGCCAATTGAGCTGGTGCATTTCCATACATCCTTTGTTGGAAATCATCCTAGGCCACATGTCCCATGTTTGTGTCTACAATATTTGACTAGGTAGAATCAATCTTGGATTATGGCCATATGCCCTTGAAATCACACTTCATCCTTTTCGCTCTCTTTCTCACCTACTCCTATACTAAAGCAGCCTTTGATTTGGATGTCTTGTCTAAGCTCAATTTTTCCTGCATCTGTTAGAGAAAGCCACTAATCACCCAAATGCAGATAATAACATTACTTATCAATTTATGCCATTTATTCAAGAAGATTTATCAGTATATGCAAAATAACATCATTAAGTGCAATACAAATCCTGGATTGTAATGCAATGAGATCTCAATATCAAATTATGCAAAGATGTGTAAATAAATCTCATTCAAATTAATCAATACTCAACCATAAATATCATGCAAACCCATGTGCAAACTCATCTATCATTAACATTTGAAAATTTGAAACTAAAGGAGAATTGTCAAAAAATCTAATGGAGATTAGATTCCCTAGCCAAACTTGAGCTCGAGTAATCTAAGCAAGCTCGGATTTCCTGAACATTGCACACTAGGAACCTTTTGACTTAGAATCATGAAATGAGATGGAGTTTTTAACACAATCAAGTACATTCAATTATTAATTGCTTTAGTATCATATTCCAATCATCTTCGATGAGGCTCGATTCATCACACTCATTAGACACTTGAAGATTCATGAGGCTCAAGTATTTCTAGGTGACTTGGATTCTCTAACTGAACTGAGATCCAATAAATCCAAGCTAGCTCAGAATCACCGAATACAAGCTAAGCTCAAATTATTGCTAAGTGTAAGGGCTTTTGTATTTTTGACAATAGGATTTAAGTCATGCACATGATCCTAAAAATCCAAGGGGGCTCGAGAAATTTGAGCTACCTCAAATTTTTTGAGTATTTTGTTTAGGTGCACAATTTCACTAAGTGTCCAGTTTGTTTGATGTTGAAATGATTAAACATTCACTTCCTTGAATTTAAATCAATGTAGACTCTTGATGATTTAGATTCAAAACTTTGGACAATGATCACTTGATCCTCTCATCAAATGTATAATCTAAAACTATGGTTTAGGGAATTTTAGGGTTTCATGCCAACTCTAAGATAGGGTGATACTCCTAAATCTGTTATCAATCATGCAAACACAATGCAAAGGACAAATCTTAATGATTTCCAACATACTCAATCACTCAATCTATCTTGAATATACTAAACAACAATCCCCATTGAATTACATCTTTAAAGAACAAAACCCTAGAAGGAGAAATGAGAAACTAAATGATATACAACCCCCCAACCTAACAATTAAAATTTCACACAAGAATGAAGGTTGCATTGGAAAGCCTCGAGAACCCAGGATTTATGATCCGAGTACACAATCCCAACTGTAGAGTTCAATCAAAACATGAGTTGGAGGAAACCCTTATCAAAATCAAACAAGCACAATGCAATAATGACCTCCAAGATATCTCAAATGTGACTTATATTCACCTTTTGGGAATTTTAAATCCATTAAGGTGCGTAATAAATGTGTGAAAAGACACCTTTAAAAGAATCGGGTATGCGAAATGACCTCAGAGTCTGAAAATCCTAGGTAGCTCATTTTTTTCAGTGGGAATGAGGCTCGGGTAATCTGAGCTACCTCAGATTTATCAAACCTTCTCATACTTATCCAAATTTTCCCTGCAAGTTGGAATTTCAAGCTATGGCATACCTCAAGGAGTAAAGGTAATGTCATAATGTTGCAAAATACATCTCAAATATAAATTAATCATTAAGCACCATGGGTGAAACATGAACAAGACTAAGAGACCTATCCATTAAGGGGAAAAGGTTAGGACCCTAGGGAAAATGAACAAAAAAAATGAGAAAAAGAGGGTCCCAGCCTCCGACGGGGCGTGTGTGTGAAAATTGCACAATAGGACGAAATAGACATTGAAAGATATCACAATGGCGTATGATGATACTATTTCTATCTTCTGTGATAATACAAGTGCAATTAACATTTCAAAGAATCTCATGATGCACTAAAAAATGAAGTATATATCTATCAGGTACTATTTCTTGAGAGATAAGGTCATGAAGAATCAAGTAAATCTTTAGTATGTTCCGAAGAAGGATTAGATTGTTGATATATTTATGAAGGATCTTCCTAAGGATACTTTTGAGAATCTCTGGGAGAAGTTAGGTGTCATTTCCCCTACTTTCTTGAACTATATGTATAAGGAGATGCATTAGTCTGGTGGATCTATGGATCTATCTTTCTTCTGGACTGATGTTTTGGTGGCTACCTCTTAAGGGGAGAAAGTAGTGTCAGGTGTTGTCATTAAGAGTAATTTATTTCCTATGTCAAATGGGAAATCAATGTAAAATATATTTTTCCTTTTCGATTGATGTCAAAGGGGGAGAGGAAGCATGTGAAAAAAAAGACAAAGAATATTAAAGACTATCTATTAAGGGGGAGAAACTGAAAATGAACAAAAAGAAAAATCTTGGGAAGTGTATTCAGAGCTAGTATTGTGTCTTTGATGGTTTTTCACATCATGTGTTTCCATCAATGACAAAGGGGGAGATTATTGCAAGAATGGAAAGAATGAAAGTGTTTTCATTGATGTCAACTGGTTAATTGGTTATCAACCGATTGCTATTAGCATTAATGTCATGGATTCTTGTTATTGGATGTATATGTCAAGGATATTGAGAAAAATTTATTGAAGAAAGATTGCAGGTGTTCAGTGGTTACTTTGGGTTTTGCTCCATGATTTGCTCATGTGTTTGTGTGGTTCAAATATGTTGGCCATGGTTGTTGGAAGTTGCTATATCCATATTTTTAGTTGTTGATTCATTGTATAGTGTGAGTTATGTTCACTAGTTGTGAACTGTGGTTTTCTATGTTTTGGTTGAGGTTCAGGAGAAATGTTGTTGGTTCGGATTTCTCTTTGTTAAAGTCTTATGACTTGCAGTTCTAGAGTTGAGTTGTTTTGATTATATTGAAGCTAATTTTGGTATCTAGAAGGTTCATGCTTAATTGTTCTATGTTTTTTACACTAGTTTGGCTGACCTTCTATTAAATACTATCTTCAGAGTTGATGAAGCATGTTGGATCTATTTAAGTCCTTATGAAGCGTGTGTTTGGGTTGCCCTCATTCTAATGCCATCATAGGATGTTTTTGCATCAACCTAATTTGAATTTGAAATTGGATGGCCAAATTTGGATATGTTTCAAAGTTGAAGAGGGTATAAATACATGATGAGTTAGTGGTGAATAGAGCATAGAAAGAGGAAAAAGAGATAAGTGCAAAGAAATGGAGTAGATAGATGCGAGATTGATGCAAATTAGTGAGTTTTTGTGATGCAAGTTTGGAGGATCAATGTGAAGCCTAAATTTTGAGTTTCTGAATGCAGTGAGTAGAAGGTGTACTCTATCATTCATGCATATCTACAAGTGGTTGAGAAAATTATGGTGGATTTATCTATTGCATTGAGATTGTCTTCTCTTTGTAATGTATCTCTTCTATCTTCTTTGTATCTTTGTCGCAATGGGCCCTTTGGGTGTTATCCCTAGTCGATAGTGATTCCCGGTCCAGAAAGTGAATCTTTTTTTGGCAATGAGCCTTGTTTCTTAGGCAGTGATCCTCTTGTAATCAGTTTTGATGTTCTCTATAGTGTGAGTTAATCCTCAAGTTGTGATTTTTCCCTTATTGGGTTTTCCACGTAAATTTGGTGTTATTGTGTTTATGTGATAGTTTTTAGTTTCTACAGTAGTATTTAATGTTTAATCATTTAAGTAGTATTAAGCATTAGTTCTGATGGATGAATTAAGGTTTAAATCTATGACAACTGATTCGCATCCCCTCTTAGTTTTCTTTTTCAATGATTGGTATTAGAGATTGGTTCCTTGGTGAAGAGATTAATTGCTTGAGGAAGGTCTAGGATGGCTGGTAAAATGACTTATGATTATCCAAGGTTCAATGGAACTAATTATGCTATCTGGAAAATATTGATGGAAGAATATCTGGAGTTTTGCATATATGATGTGGAGAGAGCTTACAAGAATCCTTACACTCCTGCTAATGGTCTGAGTATGGCTAATGAGATCAAAGCACATGAAGCGAACAATAAGGCGAAGTACATTTTGAAGAACGGTCTAGTACATTTCAAGTTGATTCATGTTCAAAATATAAAGAATTCTAAGGAAGTCTAGGATGCTTTGGAAAGGGTGTATGAAGGTGATGAAAGAGACAAAGAGGAAAAATTACATAATTTGGAGAGATAGTTTGAGCTTCTACACATGTCTAAAGATGAGAATGTCAAAGCTTATGTATAGAGATTGGATGAGATATAGGCCAGAATGCAAGGACTTGGTGCTACTATAGATGATGTTAAAAGGTGAAAGACAATTGAGAGGGGGGTGAATCATTTGTCACCAAATTTAAACTCAAAACTTCAACACTTATAAATTTCACAACCACACTGTTCTGTTATTAAGTATGAACGTGAAATGCAAATAATAGAAAGAAAAATAAACACAAGGAACACCAAATTTTATGTGGAAAACCAAATGAGGGAAAAATCACAGTGAGGATTAACTCACAATATAAAGAGATAGCAAAACCAAATACAAAGGATCACTTCCAAGGGCTCACTGCCTATAGAAATGATTCACTGTCCAACAGGGACACTCACTACTTATAGATACAAAAGAAAACAAAAGATCCACAACAATAATTTATACACATTCACAACCTTGATCAAAATATTGCAGAAACCTTCAGCTCACTGCCTTCAGGAATCTAACACAATGAAGTATTGCTACCTCAACTTACTTTCACACACTTCTGCTCTTCACTTGTGCCTTACTTCATTACTTTGCATCATCCAATTCTTCATATCTCTACTTGCATTTATACCATCTTCAACCTTAGAAACTTTCTCCAAGGTCAGCCACATAAGCTTCATTTCATAAATTCAAATTAGGTCAGAAAATCAACATTCCCACGGTGGAAAGGAATGAGAATGGGCCAATTAAATACCTAACCAAGACCAAAAATAATGTCTCGGATCAACCACACGCTTTCTTAACTAGATTTTAATTTTTCAAATAAAGTGTAAACACCAGGTCAGACAAACCTAATGAAAACACAAATGAACATTGAAGTACACACTTCCCAACAAGAAGATAACACATGGACAACGTAAAAAGCTTATTATGCATGAGAACACTTCTCAGGTTCCTTCAGATACATCCACATCAAGTGTAACAACCTTAAAATATAGAACTCCTTCCATCAGATCATCTAGACATTGCAAATACATACAACTCTGAAACTCAACTTCTGGATCACCAAACCACAAACATCTTTACCAGAACCCAAATAAAACCATTACAAGACATATTCTAGACC
>VDFB02358134.1:216893919-216955524 GCA_007258455.2 Sequoia sempervirens
ATCACAGATATCGAGGATACCTAATGTCGATAGTTTTATCTCCCATCGAAATCCATTTAAAAGAAATGTTTTTGCATCATCGGCGAGACATACTTGCATCACAGGGACCATAGGCCGAAAGATATAGCCTCATACCGAAAGCCAATGAAGGAAACCCATTGTAAACTGTTAGTGAGACATATGGGTATCGCCATGACATCCCCCCGCAAATACTAACTCGTGCCGATATGTTGTATTATGTTCCTCGATCGGCGAGACAAGATGAAATCGATGAGACGTAATGCCAATAGACTTATCATATGCCAATAACCAAAATATGCCATGTCAAAAACCATTTGTAGGAAAAATCCATTCGCTGCGACAAATAATAAGTCTTGCCGATAGGCAACACAGACTTATTGCAAGCAGAAAAGGCACAACGGGTCGGGGAGATAAGAATGGACCTATGCCAATATGGACCCAGAAATGAAAAATTCACAACACGAATGATTCAATGGGACAATATGGCAAACTATAGATGAAAAATGCACATGGTCGGACCAAAACTGGAAGTTTATGAATGAAAGCTTATGTAAAAACACCAAATTTTATAGTTCTAATAGGATCCTTATTTGTTTTTGGACATGGTTTGTCACCCTATTTAGCTTGTGTCTATCTCCTCACTTTTTTTTCATTGACACAATTCTATCTTCTTCATGTCCTTCATCATCAGGCTCAGAAGTATCATCCTTTTTAGCTTCTACCTCTTCCTCAGTTTGTGATTCCATATCCCCCATCAATTCATAAGTAAATTTGGTGCCCTCAACTTCCATCTTTTGCACTTGATGCTTAACCCAGTGTCTTGAATACCCTTTTACTGGTTTAGTCACTTGATCTAGATCTATTACTTCTTCCTCTGACCAGTTTATTTGAGGCAAGGGTTTGTTCCTATAAGTCTCATAGTCATGTTGCTAGACTAGGTTAACCTCATCATCTTGCACTTGATCTGGTACCTCTACCACTTTGTAGAGTCTTATTCATTTGAGTGTTAACCTATAAAATCTTCTCCTGATGACATCAAATTCATCTCTATAGTTGGCCCAATAGTCCTCTATGTGGTCTTTATGTTTGAATCCTCTATTGGCCTGCTTATGTGCCTTGCCATAGGGATCAAAGTTATCCCTATTGGTATGATAGTATAACTAAAATTGGGCCATCTCTTTCTTTGAGTGTTGAGCACCTTGGATAGATGGGAAAGCTTCTAGACTTAAAATTCTTAGTGGGAATTATGCCCCTAGCCCCTTCTTATGAAAATCATTTTTTAGAATTTCCTTGAATGCCATCATTTTCCTGGTCATCTCCAATAATAGAAGTTTGTTAGTTGGGTACTGGGGTAGTCTGATTGGGACAAAAAGGGAACCTTGTATATGGATGTATGTGAATATTTGGAACTAAATAAACCATTTCCCATATTTCTTAATCAAATCCATTGCATCAACAGAGACTCTGACATGGATAGCATCCTGCAACAACCTGGGAATGTACATGAAAAATGCATCATTTTCTCTCCTATAATTGGTTGTTTTATGTTGCAATTGTGGGTATATGTCCCATATCCTAACCATCCCTATAGTCCCTTTACAATTGAGACCTTTATACTTAGTTTTTCTTGCCAACATGTATACAAGATATGAAGTCATTGTAAATCTATTGGTCTCTTGCACACTTCTTAATTGGACATCTAAGTTGTTGCTTATGATTCTTGCCCAATGATAATACTTACCAACCATAATTTGTGTGATGGGGTACAACATCCAATTGTGGAAGATGTGAGCGTCTTCTACTCCCATTACCCTACCCAAGAGAGTGATAACATCATGATAGTCCATCTTGAAATAACTTTTATGCAATTGTTTGGGCAACTTAGAATAGTGTGGTTTGGGCTTCAATATCTAAGAGTTGTTTATAATTTCCAAAGATCTGTCAGGGTATTCATCATCGAACTTCATTTCTTCCCAAATGTTTATCTCCTCAATAATCTTGTGGTGTGAAGCAACACTGAATACCTCTGTAATGGATTCTTTAGTAAGATTTTCCATGAATCTTCCCTCTGGTCCAACTATAATCCTTGTGTTGGAGTCATAATTCTTTGCACATTTTGAAACCAGTTTGGGAAAAGTTGTGTTGGAGGGAACCTTGCTGGTTGATCCAAACTAGTATGAGTGATGATTTGAGCCAATTGAGTTGTTGCATTACCATACATCCTTTGTTGGAAATCATCGTAGTCCACATGTCCCATGTTTGTGTCTGCAATATTTGACCAGGTAGAAGCAATCTTGGATTTTGGCCATATGCCATTGATATTATACATCATCCTTTCCACTCTTCTTCTCACCTCCTCCTATACTAAAGCAACGTTTGATTTGGATGTCTTGTCTGGGGCTCAATTCTGCCTGCATTTGTTAGAGAAAGCCACTAATCACCCAAATGTAGATAATAACATTACTTATCAATTTATGCCATTCATTCAAGAAGATTTATCAGTATATGCAAAATGACATCATTAAGTGCAATATGAACCCTGGATTGTAATGCAATGAGATCTCATTATTAGATTACATAAATATGTGTAAATAAATCTCATTCAAATTGATAAATACCCAACCATAAATACCATGCAAACCCATGTGAAAACTCATTTATCATTAACATTTGAAATTTTGAAACTAAAGGAGAAAGGTAAAAAAATCCAAGGGAGCTTGGATTCCTCAGCCAAACTTGAGCTTGGGTAATCTAAGCAAGCTCGAATTCCCCAAACTTTGTACACTAGGAACCTTTTGACTTAGAATCATGAAGTGAGATGGAGTTTTCAACACAATCAAGTACATTCAAGTATTAATCGCTTTAGGATCACATTCCAATCATCTTCGTTGAGGCTCAATTCATCACACTCATTAGACAGTTGAAGATTCATGAGGCTCAAGTATTGCTAGGTGACTTGGATTCTCTGACTGAACTGAGATCCGATAAATCCGAGCTAGCATGGAATCACTGAATACAAGTTGAGCTCAAATTCTTGCTACGTGTAAGAGCTTTAGTATTTCAGACTTTGGGATTTAAGTCATGCACAAGATCGGGAAAATCCAAGGAGGCTTAGATTTTCCAAGTGGATTAAGGCTCAAAAAATCTAAGCTACCTAAAAAATTTGAGTATTTTGTTCAGAAGCACAATTTCGCTAAGTGTTCAGTTTGTTTGATGTTGAAACGATTAAACATTCACTCCCTTGAATTTAAATTGATGTAGACTCTTGATGATTTAGATTCAAATTTTTTCACAATGGTCACTTGATCCTCTCATAAAATGTATACTATGAAACTAGGGTTTAGGGAATTTTAGGGTTTCATGTCGACTCTAAGATAGGGCGATACTCCTAAATCCATTATCAATCATCCAAATGAAATGTAAAGGAAAAAATCTTAAATATTTTCCACGTACTCAATCACTCAATCTATCTCAAATATACTCAACAACAATCCCCTTTGAATTACATCTTTAAAGAACAAAAACCTAGAAGGAGAAATGAGAAACCAAATGATATACAACCCCCCAACTTGACAATCAAAACATATGTTTGAAATAAATCATCAATCAAGCACAAGATTCATCAAAATCATTAAAGGAAAACAAAAACCAACCTTGAAATGTTGCACAAGAAGGAAGGTTGCACTAGAAACCCTCGAGAACCTAGGAGTGATGATCTGAGAACACATTCCCAACTGTGGAGCTCAATCAACAAATGAGGTGGAGGTAACCCTTCTCAAACTCAAACAAGCGCAATGAAACAATGACCTCCAAGATATCTCAAATGTGACTTATATTCACCTTTTGAGAATTTGAAATCCATTAAGGAATGTAATAAATGTGTGAAAAGACACCTTTAAATGACTCAGGTATGCAAAAAGACCTTAGACTCAAAAAATATGAGGTAGCTTGGATTTTACAACCTAAATGAGGCTTGGGTAATCCAAGCTACCTTAGATTTATTGAACCTGCTCATACTTAGCTGAATTTTCCCTGCAAGTTGGAATTTCGAGGTATGGAAGACCTCAAGGAGTAAAGGTAATTTCATAATGTTGCAAAATACATCTCAAATGCAGATTAATCATTAAGCACCATGGGTGAAACAAGACCAAGACCAAGAGACCTATCCCTTAAGGGGAAAAGGTCAAGACCCTAGGGAAAACAAGCAAAAGAGGGTCCCAACCTCTGGCAGGGCGTGTGTGTGAAAATTGCACAACAAATGGCAACTCTTGCTAGGGAAATACTCCAGAGCATTTTGATGACAAATTGGAATCAAGAACCCAAAACTTTGGTTTCAATCCTCGTATCGGGCCAACCATAAATAGAGTTTCAAATCCCATGGACAAGAAAGTCCTTCCTATGCCAGAGTCAAAGTGTGTGCAAATGTTTTCATTTCACTCCCTTAACTACTGCAGGGTAACCAAGGTCAGTCTAATCAAGCTACATAAAGATTATAACTCCAAAATCAACCTAGATAGAGCCTCGCTACCAGTCAGGCATCCATAGCCCCAACGAGGTTATCGCTATGGTTCTCTTCAACATAGCTCTATTGCCAGCTGGGCATCCATAGCCACAGTAGAGATATTCGGATACTTCTGATGAGGTGAATATTTTCTTTTGATTTTCAATATTTTCTTTTCTTTTCCTTTTTTGATATTCTTTAAGATCATTTAAAATTTCCTTTTCACCCTGTAAGAACCTTCAACAACCTCAAAATTATTAAGATGTATATGTAAGTATAAGACTCAAGCACATTCCAGAACTAACCTAATCCAATGAGTCATCCACTTCAACCATTTAGCACATGTGACACCAAGTAAAGGATTTTCACCAACTTATTCTGGAAGGAAGATTAGAGTTTGTAAAAGAAATACCTGGAACAATCCCTAATAACATAATGATTTATGTGTGAACACAATGCTCTAGGAACAGAACAGGAGAAACTAAGACCAAAAAGGAAAAAATAAAGAAAACCAGAACCTAACCTAAAGAAAACCTACACTAACCAAAAGCGAAAAGAAAAAGTAACCAAAATAGAAAAAAAAAAACAAAGAGTAAACCAAAATAAAACAACCCCTAAACTAACTATGTACAAGGAAGAGTTGTAAACAACTCAAGCCAGGAAGTAATGCTTCAAATACTTCCCATTGATAGGAAATGGGACATCCTCCTAAGTGATATTTTTCAAATGAAAAGCGTTATCTCCCAGTATCTCTGAAATCTGGAAGGGGCCAAGCCAAAGCTTATAAAATTTTCCATGTTCTCCCCTTTTGTCATGTGTTGTATCCCAATATAAGACCAAATCAAAGATTCTAAATGCTTTCACCTTGGCCTTTCAATCAAACCATCTCTTAACGACGCCTTGGTGCTTAGAAAATTTCTCTAATGCTTCATCTCTCTTCTCTTCAAGTTGCAAAAGCTTAGCCAAATGAGCCTCACGTCTGTCCCCTTCATCATAATAATCATTAATGAATTGCAAGGTGGGGATTTTCAGCTAGATTAGGAATACTGGTTCAAGACCATACACAAGATGATAAGGAGAGGTTCCTAGAGAGGCTTTGTGTCTAGTACAATTTTTCTAGAGAGAAAATCTGAGTTGGGTGTGCCAATCTTTGGGGTTTCTCTCTAAAATATTATAGATGACTGTCAAAACATTCTTGTTTGTGGACTCATCCAAACCATTTCCTTGTGGGTAATAGTTAGAAGAAAACTTGATGATGATACCATGATCAAAATCCCATCTAGAAAACTTTAACAAAGAAAATGTAGGACCATTATTGTAGACTAAAGCATTAGGGAAACCAAAATGATTAATAATACCTGATTTTAGAAAATTGATCACTACTTCAGAAGTATACTTCTTACAAGCAAGAGCTTCAATCCACCTAGTAAAATAATTAGTTATAGTAAGAATGTACCTGTGGCCTACAAAGGAGGGTGGGTTAATTTGTTCAATAAAGTCCAATCCCCACTACACAAATGGTTTTACCCAATTACTAGCTAGAGTGGAAGAGTTGAATGCTTCTCCTTGGTAGCTGCAGTTTGACACACATGGCAGGTTCTCACATGATTGTGTGCCTCCTTAAAAAAAGTGGGCCAATAGTTCCCTAACCTTAAGATCTAATTTGCAGTAGCTAGTCCAAAACCATGGCCAGTTGATCCGATGGATATTTTTAGTAGAAATTGAAGTGTCTCCAAATCTCTAGATTTCAGCACCATTAGAAAGAGCTCGATGTCCTGATTCCAACGCAACTTGAATGGAGTCAAACAGAGCTACGGAGCCCAAGTTATTGCCGGTCAAAGTTCAGTCAACAATTGGTCAACTCAGGGCCCAGGGCAAGAAAAAAAGGTCAAAATTTGATGTCACCAAAAGTGGTCAAAATTGATATCAACGCGAAGAGCTTGGCAAGAGCTTTCCGACGGTGTTCGTTCAGTGCAAATCGGAGCTCGTATGTGCAAGATATGGAAGGTCAAAGCTCGTGGTTGACTAGGTTGACTTGAAGGTACAATGATGACGTCAGCATGACGTCATCATGCTGACATGGATGAATCATGAGGTGACACATGGTGGCTTCCCGAAGTTACACGTGGCGGCAATTTTTTGGACATGGTTTTATTTGAAAAAATATATAAATAAATAATAAATAAATTAATAACAGCCATGCCCTCCATTTTAATAATTAAATCACTTCCTTAAGAAAAAAATGTGGCCCTCCCTATAAAAGGGGATCACCATTATTTAAAAAAAAAATCATGCTATTTTTTAGGCTACCTTTTTTTTAGGGAAAACAAATTGATCCCTATTTTTAAGGGATGTAAATAGCCCGTAACCAAACTCATCCCCTATTTTAAATGAGAATTTCAAACCAACATTGTATATTGTATGGTTTTAAAATACAAGTGGCATTGGATGGTTTTGTGGAAATTTGGAAACGAAATACTCCTTAATTTAATAAATTCCCTCCAAGTTGTAAAACAATAATCCTTTTAAAAGGATTAGTTGTAACTTATGGAAACAAGAAAAGCCCGAGAATGAATAATTGGAAGGGCTTAAATTAATTTAGGGGGATTTATATTCAAATAAGGGAGATTTTTAAATATTATTATGTAAAAATGGAGATTTGGAAAATATTGTAAATCAATTGGTTAGTAACCAATTTGAGCCATTTTTTTGTATTTAAAGGGGGTGAAAGGGAGAGAGTTAGGCTAAGTGTGATTTGAAGTGTTTTTGGAGGAGAATTTTGGTGAAGGAATTTTTGGTGTTTTGTCTAAGCATTTTGGTGAAGGAATTTCTGGTGAAGCGAGAGGAGGCTATTCTGGAGATTTTATTCTTCATTCCTGCACTTCGAAAAGTGGCGTTGTGCGGATAGGGGTGATTTTGTAACTCATTGTACTTGATTTTGGAGATTAATCGGATCGGTCGTACTCTATTGGAGCCGACCCGGAGACGTAGTCACGTTTGTGGCGAACTCCGTAATCAAACTCTGTTTGCATCTCTCTCTTTCTTTCTCTCACTTTTCTCCTTCATTTTGTTATTTCCCTTTGAGTTAATTTTGAATTAACTTGGAATAATCATTGTAAAAGTTTAAGCATTTCATTTCTGCAAAATAGTCTAGATCCTATCTGAGGATCACCGTGCCATACTTATCATGGAATTCTATCATCACCCATGCAACCTCTTATGTTCCAAGACAATGAAGGTAAATTCCTTCATGATTCCTCTTATATAAGATAGATCCTTTAAACATATAGATGTCACTCTTAAAATGCAACATTATCCGTTGTGTTGGGCTATGAGATCAAGACCAATTTCAGCCATAGTCTTAGTCAATAATTTCCGCCTCACAAGCTTCATGGGTTGTATTTCGATGTCATACTCCTGCATCATGGTAACCCATTTTTCCCTCCATTCCTCCAATTCATTTTGCATCAGGAGGAGATTGACTGCAGGATCTGGCACTATTGCAAAAACCTTATTTCTCAAGATGTAGTTCCTAAATTTATTCACACCTTTGACTAGAGCATAAGCCTATTTTTCCACACTAGGATATCTCAATTCTACATCTTTTAATGGAGCACTCATGAGAGCTATAGGGTGCTCATTCCCTTGATCATATTTTTGAGTTAGCATACCAACACAAGAATGATCATATGCAAATGAATTTATATAGAAAGGTTTGGAATAATCCTGAGTCACCAATACTGGGGAATCAACTATTTCCCTCTTAATTTTTTGCAAAAGCCTCTTTTTCTTCAGCACTCCATTCAACTTTTGCATCTTGCTTCAGCATAGCATTCAGGGGTTTAAATATTTATGCAAATCTAGTAATAAACTTTTTGAAAAAGTTGATTTTCCCAAAGAAGGATTTTATCTCCTTTTCATTGGTTGGAGGTTGGATCTTCAGTGTAGCTTCTCTTCATTTTGGATCAATAGATATTCCTTCTTCTGAGATAACATGTCCTAACAACTTCCCCTCAGTAACTCTAAAGATGCACTTCTTAGGATTAAGTGAAATACCAAATTCTCTACACCTTTGAAATACTTTGCACAAATCTATAATATGATCACCTCGTTTCTTGAAGAAAACCATTAAATCATCCATATAGATAATGATGCACTTACCAATGATATCCTTGAAGGAAATGTCCATAGCCCTCTGAAAAGTTTCCCCTACATTGATTAACCTGAAATGCATTTTCCTATAAGTAAAGGTACCCCATTTTGTGGTGAAGGAAGTCTTGTGTCTATCCTCATATTGCACCATGACTTGATTATACCCTGAGTATCCATCTAGAAAGGACATCATCTAGGATCCATTAATGATTTTTAACACCTCATCCAATGATGGGATAAGGTAGTTGTCCTTTTCTAAAGCCCTGTTAAGATTCCTGAAGTCATGAACACAAAGTTTGATTTCTCCATTTTTCTTCCTTACTGGAACCTGTTGCAAGATAGTGTGTCCCTTGGTCTTCCTTGTAGCACAGTGCTTTGGTTTGTGAGATGGTCTAACTGCCTCATGTGGATCTTAACTGTCACTTGTATTAGGAATTGACAGGTCGACCTTTTGGTGCAATGGCAAGGCCAACAATTGGTATCAGAGCTGGCCACAAGTTCAAAACCCTCATTTGTGCTAGGGGGAGATTGTTGCAAGATGGTGTGTCCCTTGGTCTTCCTTGCAACACAATGCTTGGGTTTGTGACATGGTCTAACTGCCTCCTGTGGATCTTAACTGTATCATACATTGACAAGTCAACCTTTTGGTGCAACGACAAGGCCAACAAAACCAAATTAGTGACCCAAGTAGAGTGCCTAACTAGAAATATGATGTGAGTAGACAATAACTTATGTACTTCTTTCTAGATAATTGTTTCCAACAAGGCATTAATTGGTCTTTTTCTTTGCCTAAATGGCTTGGCACCTGGCTTAAGAGGAATAGTGTGTGTAATAATCAAAGTATCATATGTTTTTAGATCTTCATAACTCTAGGCTATGACATATTGATATGCATGAAGTTCATCAATTAATCCCCTCTTTTCTTTTGGAGTACACACCTTCTTGATAAAAACATTCTTAACATTGTCTAGAGTTCCCATATTATATTTATCACACTAGTTGCTAATGGACTCCTTTTTTCTTTGTTGTTCTTGATCCTTTATTTTTTCCAGATCAAAAAATCTTTCTAGTTGTACCATCCCTCTTGGAATGGTGTTGATTTCAAGTTGATAACTCCTTCCAATTCCATTTTTGCTTCCTGGGGTTCCACCTCATCAATTATTTGAAATCAAGAATATGCTTGTCATCTTCAAACACCTAAAAATTGGTTACATTATCAGGCACCAAGGGTACTAGAGTGAGCTCCATAGTGAACTTCTTCAATCCAGAGAGTGATAAGGGTTGCAAAGTGCTTGCTTCCTGTGCCAGGGAATCTATTATTTGATTCTTGCTATAGGTTATTAATTGAATGTTAAAAGGATCAAACCTCTCAATAAGATCCCAAAATCTATGTCTGTAATTAGTTATCCTTCGGCCATGACATGAAAATTAATTTCTGACTTGCCTAACTACCAGCTTAGAATCTCTAAAAACTTGTAGAATTTTAACTTTCTTTCTTAATGCCATCAGCATTCCATGAATTAAGGCTTCGTATTTAGCTACATTATTAGTGCAATGGAATTGAACTTTGTGAGCAACAAAAAAGGTTTTACCTCTAGGACTAATCAACTCAAATCCAACTCTAGCACCTTGTTTAGACTTGGATCCATCAAATCTGAGTGTCTAACAACCAACTGTCCTTGATCCTTTCATTCTATCCTCATTAGCTTTGATGCTGCTCGAAGGTTCTTCTAGAAGCATTGGCCTTTTACCTTTAGGATCATCTTTAATACTTTGTACACTTATCTTGATAGCTAGAGGTGGATTGATGCAACTTTGTATTTTCTCCACTACTGTTTGGAAAAGGCATCATTCTAAGTTTGAGTGAGAGGCATTATGGACCCTGCACCAGTTTGGAAGAAGTAATTCTTTGAAATTCATGTCTCTACCTAGTTGGATTTGGTCTTCTATGCACTTTTGAATAAACTCTTGAAAGCTATCCAATAGGTTGAGTTGTCCATCTTCTTGATCATCCTCTTCTTCTATTGATTCTACTAATGCTCCAGTGTAGCCAGATTCTAAAGTGAGCTCCTTGGGTAAATTTTGCAGCATGAATATTTCATTTGTGCTTGGTTCTAGAGGAGAGGAGGCCAATACATAATTCCCTAAACTAACTTCTAATACCAATATCTCATTTGAAGTATTTTGATATTTAGTGATCACATACTTCATTCTCGGTTTCCTCTCAATCCTGATCTAGTTTGGCACTCCTTTCTAGGGAAGCCACATGTGAGAATGGTTGGTTGACACATATCCATTTAGTGCCTTAGTGAAATCCCTACCTAGGATCAAACCATATGTATCAGGAATATCTGCCACTTGAATGATGATGATTTTTTGAATCCTAGGGTCTAATGCAATTTGCATGGGAATAATATTAAGTTGTCCTACCACATTCACCTTTGTCTTATTCAATTGAGTGACCTTTCATTGAGAAGCTTCAGGAGTAATACCTAGGGATCTATAGACAAAAAAAGGCATGACGTTTGTGGAGGATCTTGAGTCTAAAAGGCAATTATGCAAGTTTTTCCCAAAGAGGTGAACAAAAATTAGAAAAGGAGGAGTTTCAGTCTTTCCTTGAAATAAACTTATAGGAGTATCAACTTGTGCAACTTGACCCCTATCCTTTTCTTTTCCTTTATCTTTAGATTGCCCTTGACTTTTATATTTTTGTGTTTGTGAGCTATGGGTCCTCCCAACTACTTCAGTAAATATCCTATCTTGAGGGACCACATGGGTTTTAAAAGTTCCTAAAACTGCATTTCTAATAGCAGGAACCCTTAACAATTCAAAAGCAGAAAAACTTACCTTCAATCTTTTGAGCTCCTCAGCTACATATTCACCCAATTGTTTTGTACTCATGTCAGCATGGGTGTCTTTAGGATAATCTACCAACTTATCCTTGCCTTCATCGATGTTCTTTCCCTTAGAGGAATCAAACTGTCCTCCTTTTGAAAAATACTGTTGGCACATGAGGATAGGATGGATTGTTATTGGCATGTGGGTCAGGTGGGTAGTGAAGTTATTTGGAGGAATTGATGTAGTGAATGGATTACCAACTTGCCTATTCCTCAAATCATATTTTTTGGTGCGTTGTTGGAACATTTGGAACTACTCATTGTCGGTTTCTTCCTCATCCAAAGGACCATTATCATTCTTAGTACCTTCATTGAACAATTGTGAAATCTCATCTTCATTGCATACTTGTTCCACCTTGTCATCTGGTTCACTTGATTCTTGCTCTAGTCCATTCTCTTCACCTTGTGGGAAAGGAGCATGATTCAACACCAACACTGGAGAATCATAAGGACCAAATGGTACCAATTCTTGATTTTTGGAATTATTCTCAACTTCGTACTGAAAAATGGATGCAATATTCTGGAACTCAGGGCAATCTAGTTTAGAATGTTGATTTGTCTTGTGGAGTTTGCACCACCCTGAAAAAGCTGCCTCAGCTAAATACACATCACTTGAATATTTTTCTTGATTATCTAGTTGGTCTAATGGGGTAGGAACACCTCCATTATTTGGCCTTGTATTCCATGTTTTGTTTTGCCTAGGTGTTTTTCTTCTATGAAATCCTTGTCCACTTGACTATCCTCTATCAAAGTTTTGTGTAGATGACTACCCTTTATCAAATTTTTGTCCATACCCTTGTGCAAAATCCCTATTTTCCTTATTGTAGTTGGTTTGCATATTTCTTTGGGTAGCCTAAAGTTGACTGTTTTGGTTCCTCAAATAAGTTACTTCCATATTTAGCTTCTTGACTTGTTCTATCAGCTCATCTAGCCTCTCTTTGCTAGGATTACTATAAGATGCAAATCATGCATTGTTCTGAGAATATCCTGGTGGTGTCCTTGAGTTGAGTGACTGATTCAGTACCTCAGAATTCTATAGATAAGTGGGGAAATTAGATTACTATTGTGGATTCAGGGGCTAATTAACATTCTGATGATAACTAGGCATAGGTGGGGCCTGATTCATAAGAGGACCTAGATGTGGGACCAGAGGTAGTTGAGGTACTAGATTCATCATGGGTGTATGATTGGTCAAAGCTTGATTAAGTGCTTGAATTTGTCTAGGATGAGAAACTAGCCCCAATTATGGCAAAGCTCCTCACAAATTTTTCCTCAAATTTGTAATAACTTTGATAGCCTCCATATAAGCATCAAGCAAAGTGTTAGGAGGGTTAGGTCTCCATTTGAGGAAGGTGGTTGTAAGGCTATCAAGGGCTTCATAGTAAACCCCTAGGGAAGTAGCATTATCCACAACATAGGGGGCCTATAACCTAGTGTATGCACAATGGAATCTATTGTTGAATGACCCTATTGGCTCACTAACTTCCCTCTTAACCTTAGTGAACTATAAATACAATCGTTAGCACTAATAGGAATTTTAAACTTCTATAGAAATGCATTCTCAAGTTCAGTCCAATTGTGGATGGACCCAACAAGCAAATGATTATACTAGTAAAAATCATCTTCTCCTATGGAATATGGGAAGAGTATACATGCAACATCTTCAAGATTAATTCCCCTATTCCTGAGGTAGGTCTAGAAAATCCTAATGTGTTCTTCAGCTGTCTTATTAAGGCCATTGACATGAAACTTGGAGCAGAAATGTTCAAGATTCTTTGGCATGGCATTGTAGTTGTTAGAAGATAGGGGTGAAGGTTTGTTTGCCAAGAAAGCCACAGGTGGTGGTGGAGGTGGTAGTGGTTGATTAATAGCTGGCTGGGGCTATTGAATGGGAATGACTTTAGAATCAGACGAGGATGGACTGGAAGAGGGTGAGGATGATGGAGAGGATGGAAATGGTGGAGTAGATGATGATTCTTCCCTTATTCTAGTCCTTCTTGACCTAGTAGGGAATTTTAATTCCTAGAAATCTTCCTCCACTGGTGTAGATTTGGTTCTTCTTTGAAACCTTGGAGGAGAAATTGCAGATAGAAAACACTCTAGCTTGCTTATTGAGGACCTCCTTCTAGCGCCAATCTATAGATGGTGTTATTTGCACAGCAACAACTCAGACAAAATATGATATCCTATCTCTCTTGAAAGGTAAATATCTATCAACAAGCCTCAAGAGATAGCCCCAAGGTCTCTAATGTCAGGTCTTAGCAATGCAAAAATAACTCAGTGATAAATGTTAAAATGGTTGTAATCACAAGGGGCCTTACAAAACAAATGTTGGAAACTTCAAACTAATATGTTGATGCTTTCAATCCTAAAACTAACTTAGATTTTTAAGAGAAACAAAAAAAGATAAAGGGTTTAGAGAGATTTCTAAACTAAACCTCAGACCAATTGTGTAAACAATCAAACACTCAAAGTGGACCAATCCTTCAAAACTAATTCCTGCTTAACCCAGATTAAACCTACAATCTCATAGAAATAGTGCAATCTTCTAAGGAAATAAATATTTTCAAATCATGGAGCATTCACACAAATCAACCTTATTTTATAATTGAAATGAATAAATACCCACAGTTGAACTCAACACACAAATTTTAGGCCCAGGCTAACTTTACACAACAATCAACAAGCTTCTAAAAGTATGGAACAAGGATTTCTCAAACACCTCAAATATTAAACGATTAACACATTTACATCACATCTAAATCTAAAATATAACATGCAACCACAACTTTAAAGCAATTTCTCAAAGATCTGGAAAAAAAAGAACCATGAAAAGTGAATAACATAAGAAAGAGCACCAAAAAATAATGTCTTATATTGAATCACCCAAGTTTGCAACAATTCAAGTATCGACAATGTTTCAACACTTGTTCTTAAAAAATATTAACTCCTTGCTCAATTCTACCTATTCCAACTATGTCTAACCTTGTTCAAATGAAGTTGGGGCCTCAATGTATAGAGAAGTTACATTAGGTCAGCCCAAAATTAGGGTTACAAAAAGTAGGTTGGCCAAACAGGTCGACATAGAATGTTTTTATAAAATAAAATTGCATTTAATTATCATAAAACAAAATCTAGTTCAATCTAGACTCTTCTTGAAGCATTATCTAGTTGGCACAGACTCCTAGTTTGTCCCTCCTAGCTAAAAGTCACATGAATAGCATAGTGTTCTAGGTGGTTGCCTATTGTCTATTTTCTCCTTCTTTATTGGCCTCTAATTTACTGGATAATTCTTTGACCTCTTCCAATATCTCCCACATGACTGCTAGATCAGGAACTGGAATAAATTTAACTCTTGTCTTATAATTTTGTATTCTTCTAAATACCAGGGCATCATTTTATTCCATTCAATGTGTAACTCATGATATTTATCCAATTTTCAGAGATATATATATAGTTGCATCTTCCAAATTGTCTTTGGTAATAGGAGCACTGTTATAAGGGGCATAAATTTTATGCCACCATGCCTGTAATCTATTGATGCTAATGTTATTTTGACCAAACTTCCTTCTATGAGTCATTATTTCTAGAAAAAAAATACAACTATCATATATATCCTTCATTTTTCCCTGTAGCTTCATTATCTTCTTTAATGCCTTAGAGAGGAACTCTTTTCTATAATTCAAAACTTCTATCCAATCCTTAACCTTACCAATTTCATCTAAAGTAAAATTTTTAATCTTGGCCAATTCATCCTTTAGGCACCTGTAAGATTTTCTTCAACTCTCCAATAGTTGATTCATCAACCTTATTGCAATCTAAAGCAAACTGGGAAGTGTCCTCTAGAAATTCAACAACCTTACCATGGATATTGAAGATTTGATCAATTGATTCATCTCCCCTACTACTGACATCATGTAACCACCCTTGAGTGCTATGAATAGAGGACTTCAATCTCTCAATTTCTAAAAATGCTTTCTTTGGTAACAATCCTTCAGGAATGGTGTTGTCACTGGTAGCAGTTTGTAGAGGCCTCACTAAATGTTGGACATATTTATAGACATCACTAAGTTGCTTCTGCAGTTTCTCCTTTTCTTCAGTTTCTTTATCTAGTCTTCTCAAAATGGCCTGAGAGGATTCTTGGAATTCTTCCTTCTCTTGTTCCTTGGTAGTTGGACCTAGATTAATGGTTTGTACCTTGTAATCAATGGGTGTCACCTCATCCTTGAACTTATCTTCTGCAGGAACAACTACATGAATGACTCTGTTATTAAACTCATATTTTGAAAAATTTGAAACTATCCTAGGTCTTTTCCTCTACTTGGGCTGTCCCCATTGTTCCAAAAAAATTTCCTAGCTAGGAGTTTCTTCTTGGACTATTATTGGATTTTTTTTAGCTTTTCTTTTATCCAATCTGGGACAACAGGTTTAGTTTCTATCTCTTTATTAAGACTATTAACAACATTTTCCTCAACATTTTTCTCCATTTCTGGTTGATCTTCTCGCTCACTCAACACTTCCTTTTCTAGGGATTTAGATGGTTATCTTGAATTACCTCTGACTCTATGTTTTTTCTTTGGGTTCCAGAGGTTGATTGCCTAATTTCTACACAAACTCTCTATTCTCCACTTTTAGGAGTATAAACCTCCTTATCTTTAGATTCATGCCCCTCAGGATCATTTGATATGTTTCCCTCCTCATGTATTGCTTCTTTTGAAATATGAACATTGTGAGGAGGAGAAGGAAGGGGAGAATTATTTCCTATAGTTTCTCTCATGGCATTATCATTTTTAGGTGCCTCTTCAATTGGCACCTCTTTCTCTATAGTCTTTGTCTCAGCTATAGGGGATGTTTTATGCTTAGGATAATTTCTCCTAACATACACTTGGGGCTTTTCCCCTAATCTTTCTAAGTCAATAACCTTAACTGAGGAGGGAGCATCAGTGGAAGAGATGCCTTTCCTAGGCTTTGAAAATTTATGGCCCTTAGTGACCAACTTTCTCTTTCTTACTGGCTATGAGGTCTCATCTTCTTTGTTTGGAGATGGTTTTTCACCTTGTTTAGCCTATTTTTGGCTCCTCATTTTTCTTTTTACTGACACAGGTCTATCTTCTTCATGTCCTTATTCATCATAAGGCTCAAAATTAACATCCTTTTCAACTTCTTCCTCCTCATATTTGGATTCCATATCCCCCATCAAATCATAAGTGAATTTGGTGCCCTCAGCTTCCAACTTTTGTAGTTGATGCTTAACCTAGTGTCTTGAATACCTCTTTACTGGTTCAGTCACTTGATCTAGATCTGTTACTTCTTCCTCTAACCATTTTATTTGAGGCAAGGGTTTATTCCTGAAAGGCTCATAGTCATGTTCCTAGACTAGGTTAACCTCATCATCTTGCACTTGATTTGGTATCTCTACCACTTTGTAGAGTCTTATTAATTTGAGTGGTAACCAAGAAAATATTCTCTTGATGACATCAAATTCATCTCTGCATTTGGCCCAATATTCCTCTATGTGGTCTTTATGTCTAGATCCTCTATTGGCTTGCTTTTGGGCCTTGCCATAGGGATCAAAGTTATCCTTGTTGGTATGAGAGTATAATTCAAATTGGGATATCTCTTTCTCTAAGTATTGAGCACTTTAGATAGATGGGAAAGCTTCTAGAGTTCCAATTCTTAGTGGGAATTCTTCCCCTAGCCCATTCTTATGCAGACCCTTTTGTAGAATTTCCAAAAATGCTATCATTTGCTTGTTCATCTCCAATAATAGAAGTTTGTTAGTTGGGTACCAAGGTAGTTTGATTGGGACAATAGGAGAACCTTGTATTTGAATGTATGTGAATCTTTGGAACTGAATAAACCATTTCCCATATTGCTTAATCAAATCCATTGCATCAACAAAGACTCTGACATGGATAGCATCCTGCAACAACCTAGGAATGTACATGAAAAGTTAATCATTTTCTCTCCTATAATTGGTTGTTCTATGTTGCAATTGTGGTTATATGTCCCATATCTTGTCCTTCCCTACAATCCCCTTGCAACAAAGACCTTTATACTTATTTTTTCTTGCCAACTTGTATACAAGATATGAAGTCATTGTAAATCTATTGGTCTCTTGCACACTTCTAAATTGGGAATCTAAGTTGTTTCTTATGATTCTATCCCAAGGATAATGCTTCCCATCCATAATTTGTTTGATGGGGTAAAACATCCAATTGTGGAAGATGTGAGCCTCTTCTACTCCCATTACCTTACCCAGGAGAGTGATAGCATCATGATACTCCATCTTGAAATCACTTCTATGCAATTGTTTAGGCAACTTAGAATAGTGTGGTTTGGGCTTCAATATCTAGGAGTTGTTCATGATTTCCAAAGCTCTGTTGGGGTATTCATTATAAAACTTCATTTCTTCCCCAATGTTTATCTCCTCAATAAGCTTATGGTGTGAAGCAATATTGAATAACTCTACAATGGATTCTTCAGTAATATTTTCCATGACTCTTCCCTCTGCTCCAACTATAATCTTTGTGTTGGAATCATAATGCTTCACACATTCTAAAACTAGTTTTGGGTAAGGTTGTGTTGGAGGGAACCCTGTAGCTTGAGCCAAACCAGTATGAGTGATGATTTGAGCCAATTGAGCTGGTGCATTTCCATACATCCTTTGTTGGAAATCATCCTAGGCCACATGTCCCATGTTTGTGTCTACAATATTTGACTAGGTAGAATCAATCTTGGATTATGGCCATATGCCCTTGAAATCACACTTCATCCTTTTCGCTCTCTTTCTCACCTACTCCTATACTAAAGCAGCCTTTGATTTGGATGTCTTGTCTAAGCTCAATTTTTCCTGCATCTGTTAGAGAAAGCCACTAATCACCCAAATGCAGATAATAACATTACTTATCAATTTATGCCATTTATTCAAGAAGATTTATCAGTATATGCAAAATAACATCATTAAGTGCAATACAAATCCTGGATTGTAATGCAATGAGATCTCAATATCAAATTATGCAAAGATGTGTAAATAAATCTCATTCAAATTAATCAATACTCAACCATAAATATCATGCAAACCCATGTGCAAACTCATCTATCATTAACATTTGAAAATTTGAAACTAAAGGAGAATTGTCAAAAAATCTAATGGAGATTAGATTCCCTAGCCAAACTTGAGCTCGAGTAATCTAAGCAAGCTCGGATTTCCTGAACATTGCACACTAGGAACCTTTTGACTTAGAATCATGAAATGAGATGGAGTTTTTAACACAATCAAGTACATTCAATTATTAATTGCTTTAGTATCATATTCCAATCATCTTCGATGAGGCTCGATTCATCACACTCATTAGACACTTGAAGATTCATGAGGCTCAAGTATTTCTAGGTGACTTGGATTCTCTAACTGAACTGAGATCCAATAAATCCAAGCTAGCTCAGAATCACCGAATACAAGCTAAGCTCAAATTATTGCTAAGTGTAAGGGCTTTTGTATTTTTGACAATAGGATTTAAGTCATGCACATGATCCTAAAAATCCAAGGGGGCTCGAGAAATTTGAGCTACCTCAAATTTTTTGAGTATTTTGTTTAGGTGCACAATTTCACTAAGTGTCCAGTTTGTTTGATGTTGAAATGATTAAACATTCACTTCCTTGAATTTAAATCAATGTAGACTCTTGATGATTTAGATTCAAAACTTTGGACAATGATCACTTGATCCTCTCATCAAATGTATAATCTAAAACTATGGTTTAGGGAATTTTAGGGTTTCATGCCAACTCTAAGATAGGGTGATACTCCTAAATCTGTTATCAATCATGCAAACACAATGCAAAGGACAAATCTTAATGATTTCCAACATACTCAATCACTCAATCTATCTTGAATATACTAAACAACAATCCCCATTGAATTACATCTTTAAAGAACAAAACCCTAGAAGGAGAAATGAGAAACTAAATGATATACAACCCCCCAACCTAACAATTAAAATTTCACACAAGAATGAAGGTTGCATTGGAAAGCCTCGAGAACCCAGGATTTATGATCCGAGTACACAATCCCAACTGTAGAGTTCAATCAAAACATGAGTTGGAGGAAACCCTTATCAAAATCAAACAAGCACAATGCAATAATGACCTCCAAGATATCTCAAATGTGACTTATATTCACCTTTTGGGAATTTTAAATCCATTAAGGTGCGTAATAAATGTGTGAAAAGACACCTTTAAAAGAATCGGGTATGCGAAATGACCTCAGAGTCTGAAAATCCTAGGTAGCTCATTTTTTTCAGTGGGAATGAGGCTCGGGTAATCTGAGCTACCTCAGATTTATCAAACCTTCTCATACTTATCCAAATTTTCCCTGCAAGTTGGAATTTCAAGCTATGGCATACCTCAAGGAGTAAAGGTAATGTCATAATGTTGCAAAATACATCTCAAATATAAATTAATCATTAAGCACCATGGGTGAAACATGAACAAGACTAAGAGACCTATCCATTAAGGGGAAAAGGTTAGGACCCTAGGGAAAATGAACAAAAAAAATGAGAAAAAGAGGGTCCCAGCCTCCGACGGGGCGTGTGTGTGAAAATTGCACAATAGGACGAAATAGACATTGAAAGATATCACAATGGCGTATGATGATACTATTTCTATCTTCTGTGATAATACAAGTGCAATTAACATTTCAAAGAATCTCATGATGCACTAAAAAATGAAGTATATATCTATCAGGTACTATTTCTTGAGAGATAAGGTCATGAAGAATCAAGTAAATCTTTAGTATGTTCCGAAGAAGGATTAGATTGTTGATATATTTATGAAGGATCTTCCTAAGGATACTTTTGAGAATCTCTGGGAGAAGTTAGGTGTCATTTCCCCTACTTTCTTGAACTATATGTATAAGGAGATGCATTAGTCTGGTGGATCTATGGATCTATCTTTCTTCTGGACTGATGTTTTGGTGGCTACCTCTTAAGGGGAGAAAGTAGTGTCAGGTGTTGTCATTAAGAGTAATTTATTTCCTATGTCAAATGGGAAATCAATGTAAAATATATTTTTCCTTTTCGATTGATGTCAAAGGGGGAGAGGAAGCATGTGAAAAAAAAGACAAAGAATATTAAAGACTATCTATTAAGGGGGAGAAACTGAAAATGAACAAAAAGAAAAATCTTGGGAAGTGTATTCAGAGCTAGTATTGTGTCTTTGATGGTTTTTCACATCATGTGTTTCCATCAATGACAAAGGGGGAGATTATTGCAAGAATGGAAAGAATGAAAGTGTTTTCATTGATGTCAACTGGTTAATTGGTTATCAACCGATTGCTATTAGCATTAATGTCATGGATTCTTGTTATTGGATGTATATGTCAAGGATATTGAGAAAAATTTATTGAAGAAAGATTGCAGGTGTTCAGTGGTTACTTTGGGTTTTGCTCCATGATTTGCTCATGTGTTTGTGTGGTTCAAATATGTTGGCCATGGTTGTTGGAAGTTGCTATATCCATATTTTTAGTTGTTGATTCATTGTATAGTGTGAGTTATGTTCACTAGTTGTGAACTGTGGTTTTCTATGTTTTGGTTGAGGTTCAGGAGAAATGTTGTTGGTTCGGATTTCTCTTTGTTAAAGTCTTATGACTTGCAGTTCTAGAGTTGAGTTGTTTTGATTATATTGAAGCTAATTTTGGTATCTAGAAGGTTCATGCTTAATTGTTCTATGTTTTTTACACTAGTTTGGCTGACCTTCTATTAAATACTATCTTCAGAGTTGATGAAGCATGTTGGATCTATTTAAGTCCTTATGAAGCGTGTGTTTGGGTTGCCCTCATTCTAATGCCATCATAGGATGTTTTTGCATCAACCTAATTTGAATTTGAAATTGGATGGCCAAATTTGGATATGTTTCAAAGTTGAAGAGGGTATAAATACATGATGAGTTAGTGGTGAATAGAGCATAGAAAGAGGAAAAAGAGATAAGTGCAAAGAAATGGAGTAGATAGATGCGAGATTGATGCAAATTAGTGAGTTTTTGTGATGCAAGTTTGGAGGATCAATGTGAAGCCTAAATTTTGAGTTTCTGAATGCAGTGAGTAGAAGGTGTACTCTATCATTCATGCATATCTACAAGTGGTTGAGAAAATTATGGTGGATTTATCTATTGCATTGAGATTGTCTTCTCTTTGTAATGTATCTCTTCTATCTTCTTTGTATCTTTGTCGCAATGGGCCCTTTGGGTGTTATCCCTAGTCGATAGTGATTCCCGGTCCAGAAAGTGAATCTTTTTTTGGCAATGAGCCTTGTTTCTTAGGCAGTGATCCTCTTGTAATCAGTTTTGATGTTCTCTATAGTGTGAGTTAATCCTCAAGTTGTGATTTTTCCCTTATTGGGTTTTCCACGTAAATTTGGTGTTATTGTGTTTATGTGATAGTTTTTAGTTTCTACAGTAGTATTTAATGTTTAATCATTTAAGTAGTATTAAGCATTAGTTCTGATGGATGAATTAAGGTTTAAATCTATGACAACTGATTCGCATCCCCTCTTAGTTTTCTTTTTCAATGATTGGTATTAGAGATTGGTTCCTTGGTGAAGAGATTAATTGCTTGAGGAAGGTCTAGGATGGCTGGTAAAATGACTTATGATTATCCAAGGTTCAATGGAACTAATTATGCTATCTGGAAAATATTGATGGAAGAATATCTGGAGTTTTGCATATATGATGTGGAGAGAGCTTACAAGAATCCTTACACTCCTGCTAATGGTCTGAGTATGGCTAATGAGATCAAAGCACATGAAGCGAACAATAAGGCGAAGTACATTTTGAAGAACGGTCTAGTACATTTCAAGTTGATTCATGTTCAAAATATAAAGAATGCTAAGGAAGTCTAGGATGCTTTGGAAAGGGTGTATGAAGGTGATGAAAGAGACAAAGAGGAAAAATTACATAATTTGGAGAGATAGTTTGAGCTTCTACACATGTCTAAAGATGAGAATGTCAAAGCTTATGTATAGAGATTGGATGAGATATAGGCCAGAATGCAAGGACTTGGTGCTACTATAGATGATGTTAAAAGGTGAAAGACAATTGAGAGGGGGGTGAATCATTTGTCACCAAATTTAAACTCAAAACTTCAACACTTATAAATTTCACAACCACACTGTTCTGTTATTAAGTATGAACGTGAAATGCAAATAATAGAAAGAAAAATAAACACAAGGAACACCAAATTTTATGTGGAAAACCAAATGAGGGAAAAATCACAGTGAGGATTAACTCACAATATAAAGAGATAGCAAAACCAAATACAAAGGATCACTTCCAAGGGCTCACTGCCTATAGAAATGATTCACTGTCCAACAGGGACACTCACTACTTATAGATACAAAAGAAAACAAAAGATCCACAACAATAATTTATACACATTCACAACCTTGATCAAAATATTGCAGAAACCTTCAGCTCACTGCCTTCAGGAATCTAACACAATGAAGTATTGCTACCTCAACTTACTTTCACACACTTCTGCTCTTCACTTGTGCCTTACTTCATTACTTTGCATCATCCAATTCTTCATATCTCTACTTGCATTTATACCATCTTCAACCTTAGAAACTTTCTCCAAGGTCAGCCACATAAGCTTCATTTCATAAATTCAAATTAGGTCAGAAAATCAACATTCCCATGGTGGAAAGGAATGAGAATGGGCCAATTAAATACCTAACCAAGACCAAAAATAATGTCTCGGATCAACCACACGCTTTCTTAACTAGATTTTAATTTTTCAAATAAAGTGTAAACACCAGGTCAGACAAACCTAATGAAAACACAAATGAACATTGAAGTACACACTTCCCAACAAGAAGATAACACATGGACAACGTAAAAAGCTTATTATGCATGAGAACACTTCTCAGGTTCCTTCAGATACATCCACATCAAGTGTAACAACCTTAAAATATAGAACTCCTTCCATCAGATCATCTAGACATTGCAAATACATACAACTCTGAAACTCAACTTCTGGATCACCAAACCACAAACATCTTTACCAGAACCCAAATAAAACCATTACAAGACATATTCTAGACCCACAAGGCCTGAAAAAAAATAACGGAAGAATTCAAAGTAGAAACATTTCTCCCAATCCACAAAAAGTCAACTCTGCTAGAATAGTTCACACACCAGTGAACACATTTTTCACACTCCATCAAACTAGAAGCTATTGTAGACACGTAAAATGTACTAATTGACATTGGACATCTGATTCTAACCACTAACATCGCTTCATCTTGAATCATCCTTCGGTCTAACCATTTAATCAAATGTCTTTATTTGATTAAATTCATCAATATTCCTCTCTTAATTAAATAAATCAGTTATCTAATTAAGTCATCCTTTCTCGATAATTAAAATAACCAGTTTGGTCAAATTATCCCTATTTAATTAAATAATCAATTTTATTTGATTAAATCTCTAAATTCTATCTATTAAGTTAAATAAATTAAACCTTTTTTAATTTAAGCTAACATAACCCCCTTTAGCTGAATAAATCAAAATATATTTATTTAACTAAATCTTTAAATCATATTCTTCTCATATTTGATTTAAATCAATCCATAAATTTAAGTCAAATAGGTCACATCATTTAATCCTTCATTAAATTAATTAACCTTGATTAATTTAATCTCTTCTCATGTCCCATCCTCCATCTTTTGCCATTTGCACATGAAAATAGAGTTATTATTAAATCTCTATTTATCTTCAACATGGCATAAAGGAGGAATATTCTTCAAGTTTGAAATTCAAATCTAAGTGGGGACTTTTTCCTTCCAACAAGGAATTCATTCCCTCTTAAAAGTCCTTTTTCATTGAGCCAAGTGGCCATAACTCCATATGAATCTCCCTCCACCTTGTCATTAATACAATTTCAAAATTCAAATATTGGCATTTATTGGCACATTCATCAAAAATTCCACATCCTCCATCCACTCACATTTGGAAAAATGGAATCATGTCATTGGTTTATCTTTTGTCCCATATTCATCCTATCTTTCAATCTTCAACTCTTTCTTTCTATAAATAAAGAGCTCATCCACAATTTGAGTAAACTTACTATACTCAAATCTTTAGCAATATTTATCCATATCATTGAGTTTATAGCTAAGTTGTGCAGATTTTTATCTTGGAGCACTCATCACTCTTCATCAAATTGGATCAACTTTCATCATCAACTCACCATTGCATCATTGGAGTTGGGAAAGGGCCAATTTTCACATCAAATTGACACCAATTACCTCAAGAGATTAAGAGTTTGATTTGCTTTAGATTAGGATTTGATATGTTTTAAGTTTGGTTGTGTTCTTCATTTCATTTCCTCTCTCTCTTGCAATTTAAATGAATTTCTTGAGGAACCTACATTCTAGCTTGCATTAAATCTAATTTTTTGTTTGTTTCTTGTGCTATTGCAGGTGTAGGATCTAGGTTCATAGCTACAAATCAATAGATATCACCGTCAAATCATCATCAAAAACTCTTCATATCCACACAAGCCTATGATCAACACAAAAGAAACATGGAGCACATACCAGAGCACATTTTGAACACATACATAAATTTGACTTCTCTTTTTATCAATTTTCTCAAAATCACTTGGAAACCCATTGTTTCAGCACATCTGCAACATTATAAAGATAGGTCCATGTACTCACATCTCAAGAACATCTCAACTATACATTCACAATTTTTTAGAAGATGGTGTGTCCCTTGGTCTTCCTTTCAGCACAATGCTTGGATTTGTGACATGATCTAACCATCTCCTATGGATCTTAACTAATGCTTGTATCGGACATTGACAAGTTGACCTTTTGCTGCAACGACAAGGCGAACAATTGGTATATGAGCTGGTCATAGGTTCAAATCCCTTGCTTGTGTTGGGGGGATTGTTGCAAGATGGTGTGTCCCTTGGTCTTCCTTTTAGCACAACGCTTGGGTTTGTGACATGGTATAGCCACATCCTATGGATCTTAACTGATGCTTGTATTAGGAATTGACAGGTTGACCTTTCGGTGCAACAGCAAGGCCAACACAATCTACAACATACTAAATTGTGTTCACATCAATGAAAACATTAATGACAACACCACCAAACTTGCTCATACTTGCAACAATATCCCCCTTTGTCATTGATGGCAACACATGATGTGAAAAACCATCAAAGACAACAACCTACATAATATTCTTGGAGAACACCTTTTCTTTCTTTTCTTACTGTTTTCCACATGAATATCTCTCCCGCTTTGAAATCAATGGAAAAGATCAAAAGCTCTAATTACTCCTCCCTTAGGATTACACCTATTCAACTCATATTGCAACAATGAAAAACTTTTCTACTCCCCCTACAGGGTAGACCCATTCATCAGTCCAAATAAATGGAGAATCTTTGAATTCACTAGACTGATGCACCTCCATGTGCACCTAGTTCAAAGGGCTAATGACCCCCAACCTTTCCCTAATATACTCAAAAGTATCCTTCGGAAGAGCCTTAGTAAATAGATCTACAATTTGTTCCTTTGTTGACACATACTCCAACCTGACTTATTCTCCAACACCTTCTTTCTCATAAATGATATCTAATAGATATGTGTTTTGTTCTTGAATGTATCACTAGATTCTTTGAAATGTTTATAACACTTATGTTTTCACAAAAAATATGAATAGGCTCATCACATATCACTCCAATGTCTTTCAGAGTTTGCTTCATCCATAAACATGTGTGCAGCAGGATGCTACAACAATATATTCTTCCTTTGTAGTGGATAAATAAACTGAGTCTTATTTCTTACTCAACCAAAAAACCAATCTTCCACCAAGAAAGAAAGAACCTCCATTGGTACTCTTCTGATCATCCACACAACTAGCCCAATCTGCATTGGTATAAGCACTTAAGGTGAAATAAACATCCTTATGATACCATAAGCCATAATCGGGTGTACCTTTAAGATATCTGAATATCCTCTTTACAACTATAACATGTGCCTCTTTAGGATCTACTTGAAATATGGAAACTAAACATATTGCATGCATAATATCTGATTTGGTAGTATTCAGATACAACAACCCACCAATCATAGATTTGTATTTTCTCTGATCAGCTTTAGCAGATTCATCATCTTTACTCAGCTTACATCCAGTCACCATAGGAGTACTAACCAGTTTGTAGTAATCCATTCCAAACTTATTTAACAACTCTTTCACATACTTAGATTTTGAGATGAATATCCCCTTATCAGTTTGATTTAATTGAATCTAACCAAGAAAAAAATTCAATTCACCAATCATGGAAATTTCAAATTCTTTTTCCATTTCTTCTATGAATCTTTTTCACATGCCTTCATTTGCACCAAAGATGATATCATCAACATATACTACCACTATTAACATTTTTTTACCTTGCACTTTTAAGTAAAGATTGTTGTCAATAGAGCCTTTGTAGAATCCTTGTTGTGTCAGGTATCTATCTAATCTTGCATACCAAGCTCTGGGAGCTTGCTTTAGTCCATACAATGCTTTCTTCAATTTAAAAACCATATCTAGTTTGTTTGATAACTAAAATCCTTTAGATTGTTTCATGTACACTTCTTCCTCCAATTCACCATTTAGGAATTTTGACTTGACATCCATCTGATATACCTTGAAATCCTTGTGGGCAGAAAATGCCAAAAGCATCCTAATAGCTTCCATTCTAGCCACAGGGGCAAATGTTTCTTCATAGTCTATGCCTTCAACTTGTGAGTATCCCTTGCATACAAGTCTTTCTTTATTTCTTATAACTTAACCATTTCCATTCAACTTATTCTGGAACACCCATTTTGAACCAATTACATTCTTATTCACAGGTCTAGGAACCAATTCCCATGTCTAATTATTTTCTCTTTGTTGTAACTCTTCTTTCATAGCTCTAACCCAACCCTCACCTTCACATGCTTCACACACAAACTTAGGTTCTATTTTAGAAAGTAAACAAAAATTTACCTTAGCTGCTACTTTACTTATAGTCTTCACACCTTCACTCTTATCTCCAATTATCTATTCCTCTGGATGATTCTTCTACACATACTTAGGAGTCTTAACAGTAGGTTCTAGGATTTCTTCTTCTTCCTTCTCCTTATTTTCTTTAGGTACTTGTCCACAGATAGGATCATCAAGTTTAACTTCACTTATCTCAATAAGTTTTTGCATGTCCTCATCAACCTTCACATTATCACTCTCAACAATCTTCATCAATCTTTTGTTGAAGCATCTATATACTTTGTTGGTAGTGGAGTACCCAAGAAAAATTCCTTCATCACATCTAGCATCAAACTTCCCAAGATTTTCATTATCTCTTTTAATGTAACATCTACTTCCAAATACCTTAAAGTACTTCACAGTAGGAGTCTTACCAATCCATAACTCAAAAGAAGTCTTTGTGTTGTTGCCTCTAATTTGAACTCTATTGAGAACATAAACAAAGTGTATATTGCCTCTCTCTAGTACACATCAGGTACATTTGATTATTTCATCATGTTTCTTGCAACTTCCTGTACTGTCCAATTTTTATGCCATGTTCTTCACAAAATACATTAAATTCACTAGAAGTAAATTCTCCACCTCTATCAGATCTCAAACATTTGATTCATAGGTTTTCTTCATTTTCCACTCTTTCTTTGAACACTTTAAACCTATCTAGAGCCTGAGTTTTTTCTCTAAGAAAAGAAACCCATGTCATTCAAGAATAATCATCAATAAGGAGCATCAAATACCTATCACCATTCAGGCTTACTGTTTTAGTCTGACCAAAGAGGTTAGTATGAATTAATTCCAACATCCTAGTAGTATTAGCAAGCTTTGTGATTCTAGGTAGACCTCGAACAACATTTTTGGAAGTGGATTCACTCTAAGAGGGGGGGTGAATCATAGTGAAGTAAATTTTCAATTTTTTACTCTGAAAAGTATGAGACTTTTTACTATTTTCAATTCAATGTGGTAGACTTGTTTATGCAAGTGTATATCAAAATTTTAAAATTGGATTGACATGAAACTTGAATAACATTTATAACTCATGCTAAAATCATCATATGATATTGTTCAATTAGAGTGTAAACAATCTTGTATGTGCTTTTGTAACAGAACTACAACTTTGCTCAATAAAATAATTTTTAAATTTGCATGACAACCTTTTAAAATAAGAAACTTTTGATCATACTAAACATATCAAAGCATTGACTGAATGAGCACATTAACATGAAACAGAATGAGAGACAAATAATATCACATAACACAAAAATTTCCTAAGTGGAAAAACCCTCTTGGGGTATAAAAAACCACTCGCTAAAATTTCCCTTTTATTAATCAAAGAGCACCAACTTTGTAACAATGAGGAGCACCAACTTATTGATGATGTTTTCTGCATAGCAAGAACTAAGACAGAATATGATATTCTATCTCTCTTGAAAGGTAGATCTCTATTAGCAAGCCTCAAGAGATAACCCCAAGGTCTCTAATGTTAGGTCTTGACAATGCATAAACAACTCAGGGATAAATGTGAAACTGTTGGTAATCTCAATGGGACCTTACTACAAGAAAATATTGAATCTTTAATTTATTAGATCTAGCAATATGATGATACTTCAATCCTAAATCTAACCCAAATGACAAAATAAATAACAAAAGATATGGTTTCAAAGAGATCCTAAGATTAAATCTACTTCTAAGAATAACAATCCAAATGATGAAATACTTGAAATGGACCAATCCCTCATAAATTAATTCCTGCTTAACCAAGAGAAATCTACAATCTTACAAAAATAGTGCAATCATCTAAGGTATTAAATATTTTCAGATCATGAACATTCATTCAAAAAAATCCTATTGTAATTGAAATGAATAAGCATTCATAATTGAACTAAGCACAATGAATATTAAAGTCCAGGCTAGCTTTGCAAAGCAACTAACAATCGGCTAGCTGCAAAAAGTATGGACTAGGGATTGCTGCAAACACTTCAAGCATCAAACCATAAACACCACTAAACCAGATCTAACTCTACAATCTAACATGTATCAAATAACCTTGAGCAATTTCAAAAGATGGAACAACAAGAACCATGCAAGATAAATCAACACAAAGAGATCACTAGAAATCATAATGTCTTTAATTGTGTTGAATCATCCAATATCAGCAACAATTCTAATGTTATGTGTTACAGCACTTGCTCCAAAATTGACTAACTTCTAACCCTAATTCTTACTTTACTACCGTAATTGCTTCTAAGCCAAGAATTATCCCCTTACAAATGAGGAAAAATTTCCAAATTTATAAAAACCCCCAAGATATGTTGTTCCAATTTTGATTTTACAATAATAAATAGCCATAAAATAGGTCAGCCAAGAGGAATTCAAAATAAAAAAAATTAGCATTAAATGCATGAACTCCACCCAGCTTAGCCTAGTATCTTCAATAGAATTCGATCAAATGCATGTGAAGGACAGAAAAGCAAGGTAAAAACAAGCTCAGGATAAAAAGGAAGCACAACTCCCAATGCCATCAATCATTAACTAGCCTCTACGCCCCTATCTCGATCCAATTTATTTGGCATCTCAAGAAAAAATAATCTCTAGGTCGGCCACAGGTGAAGTAATAAATGCTTTAAACCCTCCTTCAATTGAATTAACCTCCTCCAGAGCTTCCTTGATGACCTTATTAAATTTGACCTGCACTCAGCAAAAAACACCATCAATAATTCCATTATAACATGAAGATTAGAATTAGCCCAGCACCAATAATGTATTCATTATTCAAATAAATTCAAACAAAGATCGAAATCAACCTAGAAATATCATTAACACCCCTTTCTTCACAGTTCAAGATTTAAAGCCCTTCGCAGAATCCAAGCCAGAGAGGAATTCTGAAAAATTCTAAGCTAGACGGATTCTAGTGAAATGAACACAACAAGCACCCAATAATCATTCAATCAATCATAATCAGATAAGAAACAACATGAAAGATCTTAATATTACTCAAATTAATCACACGATGCACAATCAGTAGCTTAATAATTCATGCTATCTCACAATCCCTCATTTTCAACAAAGTTTCGAAGAATTCCACCCAAGACAGAAATCCATGAAAAACAACAATTTATAAGTTTTGAAAAATTAAAAGACAACAAAATTTTTGGGAAAATCCAAAGGGAGCGGAAATTTGCGAAGCAGGCGAAACTGTAGATCACTGCACATTTTAGGAAAACATAGAGGACAAGGAAAATTAGGGAAATCTGCCAGCGAAGGAAAATCCTGAAACTGAAGGAAAACCCTAATGTTGACATTTCCTCATGACTTCACTCAAATTGATCGAAAGATCAAAAATTTGAGGACCTAGGCTTAAATGCTACTTGTCTCAAATTATTCATTGATGGATCTAGACTCAGAATTCATTCAAGGGAAATTTGATAGGTGTTGGTGGTGGCTCCAAAGTCAAAACCCTAAGGTTCCACCATGTACGCGCAGAATCAACCCCGACCCTTCATTCATGTTCAACTAACCCAAATAAATTCCTCTGAAACCCTTAAAGCAAAGCTGCCATTGGGTGCAAATGAAAATCAATAGCTCAAATCTATCCAGAATATCAATTCTATTGAATGCAGGAGACCCAAGACTGAAACCCATGGAAGAAGAATGATTCAAGAGGGAAGCGACTGGCATGATCTCCAAACCTCAAGCATATGCAAAGACACCAGGAAAACACAATCAAAGTCAACAATCCTAGAGCTCGAACACCAAAGTCAAATGCAACACTCAGAGGTTGAGCTTTCCTAGATGCAAAGCAAGACAAATCACATAGATGTTCAGAACAAATTCCCCTAAGAGATCAACAAACATAAGTTGTAGAATTCGTATGACAACAATCTCAGGGATCTGAGGGCCTGGCGGGATTTCAGAAAAATCTAGTTACCACAGATTTCCACGAAGGACAGAAATCTCTGCAAACAATGCAAAATCGGCCTCATCGGGATTTCAAGGTGTTTGGGGAATTCTGACCAAAGGGAATTTTCCCGAAAACAAAGAAAAACCTGGAATTACCTCAAAGACTTAGGATTTTCAAAATGTTTCTTCAAAATGGACAATTGCACAAGCAAGATAATCATTCATGCACATGCCAAAGCAACCAAGTCCTCAAAACCAAAGGGCCAAAGCATAAAAAAATAGAGCAAGAGAGGGTCCCTACTTTTAGTGGGGCATGTGTGCAAAAACTGCACAACAAATGGTGACTCTACTGGGAAAATGCTCTAGAGCATTTTGATGACAAATAGTAATCAAGAACCCAAAATGTTTGGCTTCGATCTCCATATCGAGCAAACAAATCAAAATGCAAGATGAAACAAATCAGAACCAAAGGTAGACTGAAGCTTTCATAAACTAAAAATTCAAGTGTGTGCAAGTGAGTTCATTTCCCTCCTTGAGCTACCACAGAAACCAAGTTCAGTTAATTCAGGCTACATAAAGATTCCATCTCCAAAAGAAACTTGGATAGAGCCTTGCTGCCAGTCAGGCATCCATAGCCTCGATGAGGTTATTGCTATGGTCCCCCCAAGCATAGCTCTACTGCCAACTAGGCGTCCATAGCCTTGGTAGAGATACTTGAATACCTCTGATAAGTTGAATTCATTCTTTTTATTTTTAATATTTCACTTTTCCTTTCTTTTGATATTCTTTTGTTTTCACTTTTTCATTTCAACCTATGAACAATGAAGTTATCACTCAGGGCTAAGAACCACAGTGGCGCTGAAGCAGAAATAGGATTTTTCACCTAACATGACCTCACAAAGATCCCATAGCAACCTCAAGATTCTTAAGATATATGAAAGATATAAGATTTCAAACCTCTTTAGGTTCAAATCAAACCAATGACCCATCTTCTTTAGATCAAACATTCAGACCGCTTGACACTAACAAAAGATCTCAACCATCCATTCAAGACACATGAGTAAAGTTAATCAATGAAATACCTAGAATAGTCCCAAATAATGAATAATATTTCCATGCAGATGCAACACACCCAAAATAAAACAAGAAAGCCCCCAAAGAAAGAGTAGAGAAAAAACAAACCAAAGAAAAATAGAACCCTAAACTAATGCAACCTAATCTAAAGAAAGCAAAAGAAAAAAATAAAACTTACAGGGAGCAGAGCAATCTTCATTTATTCAAAATCATGACCAGAAATGATAAACTAAGACCTACACCTACTTGACTTTTCAGTGTATGGACAAGCAATAAGGTGAAAGTAACAATCCTTAAGAATGCAAACTTATCCTTATACTCAGCAAAGTAAATCACCGAATTATAGTAGTCAAACTTAACCTTATTGATATGCATAATCAGCAATTGAGGAAACTCATTGAAACCATGATCAATCCATACACAAGTTGTCTTTACTAAACCTCCATAATCAAATTGATAAGATTCAAAATTTTCAACAAGGAGAGAAACAACTTGATTTTGTACTGCTATAGACTAAATATTGTATTCACCATCCTACACTTGTGAAGAAGTGATATCCATGTCATCAGGAGGTCTCCACTAATGGTGCAATATCCCTCTTGCATTCAAAACCTCCTTGAAAAAATGTTCATCAAGAGGCATCATAGACTGGTCTTCAAGCACATCTTCACCTAAAGTAGGATGATCAATCTCATTAGTGATGGCTGCAACATTGTTGTTCTCAACACCATTTGGATTTTCATGCACATCAGCATAAACCATATTAGCCACCTTGTCATTAATACATATGATCTATGAATTTTCCATACTAAATTCATCTATAGAAAGGGGAAAAATAGGATGTGATGAATGAAGAGACTCCCTCAATTCCTCTCTTGTTGGCACTGACTCAGATTCTTGATTATGGCTATCTGAAATATTGACTCCTTCTTTAGGTTCATCATCATATCTCTTAGGACATGCACCCGTAACTTGTTGAAATTCTTTTATTGGAAGCTCATTCTTTGTAGTTTGATGCACATTCTTTGTATAATATGACAACCATGCTTGCTCCTCCACCTTCTTTGTTGATTCTACTGATGCTTCAACACTGTTGAATGTATAATTTCCCAAGCTTGTTTCAGACAGGAGTACCTCCTTTAAAGTATTTGTATTAGCATTGCTTGAAGCACCCTTTTGTTCAGAAATCATATCTCTTTCAAGAGACCTTAGTAATGCACCCCTGATTGTAGGATCCCTTAACAACTCACTAGAAGAGAGATTTACTTTGACTTTCTTGAGTTCTTCTACCACACACTCTCCTATTTGCTTTGCAGTCATGGTAGAACAATTGTCTTCAGAGCCAACCACAAGTTTATACCTGTTGCTTTCAACGTTTCCTCCTTTATCAGCATCAGATTGTTGTCCACTTACGAAATACTGAGTTGGAACATGATGGAATGCTTGAACCTCTTCAGTCGTACACTCTTCTTCATCTAGTGGACCATTATCATTTTCCTAATTATTTCCAAAAGATTGAACTATTCATTCTTCATTGTATGCATACCCTATTTAAACACTCCTATCTTATCCTTCTTCTGGTCCATTCTCTTCACTTATGGGAAATGGGACATGATTCACCACCATGACTGATATTTCATAAGGATTAGATGGTACTATCTCCCACCCACTAGAACTGTTGTTGGCTTGTTGAACCTTCTACCAGAAAATGGACACAACAGTCCAAAATTCTTGACAGTCTGACTCAGAATGTTGATTAGTGTTATGGAGCTTGCACCATCCTGAAAGAGCTACTTCAGCTAGGTAAACTCCATTAGACCTTTTGTGATTGTTTGGCTGATCTAGAGATGTTAAGGCTCCTCCATTATTTTGATGTGGTGGCTGCCTTCCATGATCTCTATCAAGATGTCCTCTATCAAAGTTCTTCCCCTGAGCTTGCATCATATCCCCGTTGCTTTGATCATAGTTGGACTAAATCCTCCTTTGGGCTGCTTGGGATTGACTATTCTAGTGCCTTAGGTAGGTGACCTCAATGTTCAACTTATCAACTAGCTCTGTGAGTGCATCCATCCTTTCCTTGTTTGCACTGGTTGATGGAGGAACAATACCATTTGAATTCTACATATAAACATTATGGAGCCCATAGTTCAAGGGTTGATTAAATATCTCAGAGCTCTACAAGTAATTGGGTATATTAGCTCACTGATGAAGGAATGCAGGCTGGTTCATATTTGGATGGTAATTTGGCATGACTGCAACTTGACTTAGGGGTTGACATGGATGTGGAACCAAGGGTAATTAAGGGACTGGACTCAACATAGGTGTTTGGTTAGCTAATAGCAAGGGTCTAGAAAAGTGTTGTCTCAAGTCTATAGTTACTTTAACAACATCATAAGCTTCAAATAAGTTGTCAAGAGGGTTTGCTTTCCATTTGATGAAATTAGATGTTAAACTATCCAAAGCCTCATAATAAACCTCCTTGGCAGAGGCATTATCTACAACATAAGGGGGTTGCAGCCCACTATAAGCCCTATGAAATCTATTATTGAAAGCCACTATTGGTTCATTTTCCTCCTTCTTGAGCCTGGTAAACTATAAAAGTAACTCATTGGCACTGATTGGGATCTCAAATTTCTGTAAAAATGTAGTCTCTAGCTGAAGCCAAGTAGTGATAGATCTAACAGGAAGATAGTTATACCAATCAAATGCCTCATCCCCAAGGGAATATAGGAAAATTTTGCATGCAACATCCTCATGATTAATTCCCCTATCCTTAAGGATAGTTTTAAAAATCCTAATATGCTTCTCTACAATCCTTTTGCGATCATTAATGTGAAACTTAGAATAGAAAGCTCAGGATTTTTAGGCATATGATTGTAGTTGTTGAAAGATAAGGGAGATGGGTTGTTCACCAAGAAATCCATTGATGGAGGTGGGGTGGTAAAGGTTGATTTATGGCTGGTTAAGGTTGTTGAATGGGGATGGCTTCAGAATCGGATAAAGATGGGCTTGAGGAAGATACTGGAAGTGACCGGGTGGATAATGATTCTCCCTTTCTGTTGGTTCTTCTTGACCTGATAGGAGCTTGCAACTCTTGAAATTCCTCTTCTTCTGGAGTAGATCTAGTTCTTCTTCTAAATCTCTCAAGAGAGATGGCCAAAATTGATCCAGCTTGCTTATTCAAGCTCTCCTTCTAGCACCAATCTGTTGATGATTTTTTCTACACAAAAACTCAGACAAAATATGATATTCTATCTCTTTTGAAAGGTAGATCTTTATTAGAAAACCTCAAGAGATAACCCCAAGGTCTCTAATGTCAGGTCTTGACAATGCATAAACAACTCAGGGATAAATGTGAAAATGTTGGTAATCACAATGGGACCTTACTACAAGCAAATACTAAATCTTTAATTTATCAAATCTAGCAATATGATGATACTTCAATCCTAAATCTAACCCAAATGACAAAATAAATAACAAAAGATAGGGTTTCAAAGAGATATTAAGATTAAATCTACATCTAAGACTAACAATGCAAATGAGGAAATACTTGAAATGGACCAATCCCTCATAAACTAATTCCTACTTAACCAACATACATCTGCAATCTTATAGAAATAGTGCAATCTTCTACGGTATTAAAGATTTTTAGATCATAAACATTCATTCAAAACAACCCTATTGTAATTGAAATGAATAAGCATTCCTAATTGAACTAAGCACAATGAATATTAAAGTTCAGGCCAGCTTTGCAGAGCAACTAACAATTAGCTAGCTACAAAAAGTATGGACCAGGGATTGCTGCAAGCACTTCAAGCATCGAACTATAAACACCACTAAACTAGATCTAACTCTACAATCTAACATGTATCAAATAACCTCGAGCAATTTCAAAAGATGGAACAACAAGAACCATGCAAGATAAGTCAACACAAAGAGATCACCAAAAATCACAATGTCTTCAATTCTATTCAATCCTCTAATATCAACAACAATTCTAATGTTCTGTGTTACAACACTTGCTCCAAAATCAAATAACTTCTAACCCTAATTCTTACTTTACTACCCTAATTGCTTCTAAGCCAAGAATTATCCCCTTACAAATGAGGGAAAATTCCAAATTTATAAAAAAACCCCAAGATATGTTGGCCCAATTTTGATTTTACAATAATAAATAGCCATAAAATAGGTTAGCCAAGATGAATTCAAAATAAAAAAAATTATCATTAAATGCATGAACTCCATCCAGGTCAGCCTGGGATCTTCAATAGAATTCGGTCCAATGCATGCAAAGGATAAAAAAGCAAGGTAAAAACAAGCTCTGGATAAAAAGGAAGCACAACTCCCAATGCCATCGATCATTAACTAGCCTCTTCGCCCCTATCTCGATCCAATTTATTTGGCATCTCAAGAAAAAATACTCTACAGGTCAGCCATAGGTGAAGTAATAAATGCTTTAAACCCTCCTTCAATTGAATTAACCTCCTCCAGAGCTTCCTTGACGACCTTATTAAAGTCGTCCTGCACTCAACAAAAACCACCATCAATAATTCCATTATAACATGAAGATCAGAATTAGCCCAACACCAATAATGTATTCATTATTCAAATAAATTCAAACAAAGATCAAAATCAACCCTGAAATATCATTAATGCCCCTTTCTTCACGGTTCGAGATTTCAAGCCCTTAACGAAATCCAAGCTAGAGAGGAATTCTAGAAAATTTTGATTCAGGCGGATTCCAACAAAATGAACACAACAAGCACCTAATAATCATTCAATCAATCATAATCAAATAAGAAACAACATGAAAGATCTTAATATTTCTCAGATTAATCACACGATGCACAATCGATAGCTTAATAATTCATGTTATCTCACAATCCCTCATTTTCAACAAAGTTTCAGAGAATTCCGCCCAAGACAAAAATCCATGAAAAGCAACAGTTTCTAAGTTCCAGAAAATGAAGAGACAGCAAAAAATTTTGGGAAAATCCGGAGGGAGCGAAAAATCTACGAAGCAGGTGAAACTCCATATCATTGCACATTTCGGGAAAATGCAGAGGACAAGGAAAATTAGGGAAATCTGCCAGTGAAGGAAAATCCCAAAATTGAAGGAAACCCAAATGTCGACGTTTCCTCATGACTTCACTCAAATTGATCGAAAGATCACAAATTTGAGGACCTGGGCTAAAATGCTATTTGTCTCAAATCATTCATTGATGGATCCAAACTCATAATTCATTCAAGGGAAATTTGATCAGTGTTGGTGGTGGCTCCAAAGTCAAAACCCTAAGGTTCTGCCATGAATGCACAAAATCGACCACCACCCTTCATTCATGTTCAACCAACCCAGATAAATTCCTCTGAAACGTTTAAAGCAAAGTTGTCATCACGTGCAAGTGAAAATCAATAGCTCAAATCTATCCAAAATATCAATTCTATCAAATGCAGGAGACCTAGGACCGAAACCTATGGAAGAAGAATGATTCAAGAGGGCAATAACTGGCATGATCTCCAAACCTTAAGAAAATGCAAAGACACCAGGAAAACACAATCAAATTTAGCAATCCCATAGCTTGAACACCAAACTCACATGCAACACTTAGAGGTTGAGCTTTCCCAGATGCAAAGTACGACAAATGACATAGATATTTGGCACAAATTACCCTAAGAGATCAACAAACATAAGCTGTAGAATTCATATGAAAACAAGCTCGAGGATCCAAGGTCAAGAAAAAATTGGGAAATCCAAGGGCCTGGCAGAATTTTAGAAAAATCCGGCTACCATAAAATTCTTTGAAGGACCGAAATCTCTGGGAACAATGCAAAACTAGCCTCGTTTGGATTTCAAGGTGTTCGGGGAATTTTGACTAGAGGAATTTTCTCGAAAACAGAGAAAAACCCAAAATTACCTCAAAGACTTAGGATTTTCAAAAAAAATCTTCAAAAGGGACATTTGCACAAGCAAGATAATCATTCACGCACATGCCAAAGCAACCACATCCTCAAAACCAAAGGGCCAGAGCATAAAAAATTAGAGGAAGAGAGGGTCCCTACTTTTAGTGGGGCATGTGTGCAAAAACTACACAGCACAACTCCCATAATCTTTCTAAAGCACCAACTTCATCAAACTTTCAAAATATTGCAACCCATTAGAACCTTATAACTGTAATCATTCTTGTAGTCATAAAATTACAATAGGTTACAAAATGATTTTACAATAATTCTCAACTCAAAACATAATCTTTGTGATACAATCAGAGATAAAATCAAAATGATCCCACTCTTCTCTTTTTACAAAATGATTTTACAATGAACAATACTCTATCCAGACAATTTCCTTTCTTCACATCATAGACTCTTTTCACTCTCTCAATTTAAGTTTTTGTAGAGATACATATATATACAATGTTTGTGAAATGGTTATACAGTTTTTTCAAGAAAACCCTGATTTCAATAACTAGAGTTTATGAACATAATGTATAATTTGAAGCCGATCAAAAATCAATGATATGAAGATAAAATGCCACTAAGAGATGAAACCTTTTAGTTTACGCTCAGGTTCAAGGTAGTTTCCATTTAGTTAAGAAAATTATTTGAAACTAAAAACAAAGTTTTATTTTCCTCTTCATTTTCTAGATATACCTTTGAAATATCATAAAAAATAATGCATGGATATTACCTCTATTATGGTGGAATTAACTTGCAAAAAAAATCCTTGAAGTTCTTCATGAAAACTGCCCAAACTACCACTTCCAACTCAAACAAAAACCACCAACATTCTTGCCAACCACCAAAGATCAACATAACTGAAAACCAAACTAAAATATCACAACAACCTTGCACAATATGCAACTAAAATTCTAGCATGGAGGCACTAGGGTTCCAAACCATTCAATGAAAATGAAATATCATTTTTTCCTAAACAAGTCTTCTCTCAAGTCAGTTGATGAATTTTCCAAAATTAATAAAGATTTGGAGTTCAAAGTCAATAATACACAATAATAATCAACTGATTAAAAGTGCTTATGAGTTCGCTTGACTAATCATTTACCAAGGACCTGACCACATGACCACCTCTAAGTTTTGCTTGCAAACTGTCGACACATAATGACTATATTTTGAGTCAGAGATTCTCATAATGATGACTTAAACATATGAAAAATGATGTCTGCCAAGTGATATAACTAAGTAACCTTAGAACACAATATCACCATTGAAAAATACTTTGGGAAACCTGATAGGGTTTATTCCATCAAGATGCCGACCCCACACAACATTAACATACCAATGATAAATTAATATCATATGTAAAAGGCTTCGAATAGTCAATATGAGTATTTTCCCTTGGATGCCGACTATAAAGTCAACGCTTGGACATAGAAATCACCAAATAAAAATGATAAAAATTATATTCCATTTGAGTCAATAAATACTGTTATGTCTTGCATAACCACCCCATTTTATTTTGGAACAAAATGGGTCCCCCTTTTTCTGTTGTTTTATTTGCCTTTTGTTGTTGGTTTGGTCTTAGGAGTTCTTTTGTTTTCCTCCTGAGTTTGTCTTTTGTTCTGTCAAAGTTTGGTTCTGCCTCAGCTTGAGTTCATTTTCTTCTTCCTAAAAGTTGAATGAAGTGATAAAAAATGATATATTTTATATGCTTCTAAGGACTACTGGAGACGTTTGTTTTACAGGATTGAATTATTCATCTAAAGACATCTCTCAAGGAAGTCAGTTGGAAAGCATACCACAATCAGATTTAGCATAGAACTCCTAAAGAAGAAGGTCACTGAGACCTTTTAGATGTCTTGTCGACTAACACTGTGTTATATTCATTTGGAATCCACTGGTTGCCCAGACATTTTAGTTGCCGTGAGGTTTTATATGTCTCTCTGCTTGCGCAAGTGTCTCGTCGACTGCTACACACAAGGCAGTGTCGCCAAAAGAATTTGGGTTCAGGAAGAAGTCTTCCCAACAAATGGAAGTCTCAGCGACAAGGGATAGCGTCGGCAGGAAGTCTCACTGACAGGGTGGACTCTTGCCAAAATGTAACGACGTCGGGGAAAGATTTGAGTTCGGCATGAAATCCCGATGACCAAGTGGAGGTCTCAACTCGCAAAAATATTTCACCTTCAGCATAAGGTCTTTCCAACTGGTGGAGGTCTTGCCAAAGGTTTCTCCCTTCAGTGTGATGTCTCGCTGACCTGAAGAAGTCTCGGCGAAAGGGGCATGACTTCAGTGTAATGTCTCCGCGAAGGGACCTAGTCTTGCTGACCCAATAATATCTTGCCGAGAGGGATTTTCTTTGGCATAAAGTCTAGCCAAATGGGGAAATTCCTCCTGATAGAAGGATGCCTTGCCGAAGGATGGTTCTTCGGTATAATATTTTGAGTTCGAAAGGAAGTCTTTCGGACCTAATGAAACCCTAACGACCAAGTGGAGGTCTCGTAGAAAGGTTATGCCTTCGGCATAAAGTTTGGCCTAAGAGAAAAGGGTCTTGCTAAAGTGAGGCAGCTTCGAAGTAACATCTCACCAACTGAGGGGAGTCTTGTCGATGGTGATGAATTTTCCAATAGAAAAGGGATATCGATATGACCGATGTGAACTCACTATGACTTATGGCCAATAACGATTGTCTTGCCGATGGTTTTTGTGATATCGATATAACTTATGCAGCTCAACATGAGGTCTTGCTGACCGTTGTATGTTGCGCCAATAGCTGCTATGAGGTATAATCGCATTGGGGAGACACGGCCAGTGTCTCACTGACATGCGATTATATTCAAATGACCTTTGACAACATGGGAATCTTGTGTGGCATATGTTCCACCAATCAAAAGAAGCTAAAGGGGAAAGCCAATGATAGTTTGAATGATTGACTACCCCTGTGAAGGAGACCAACATAATGTGAACAACATTGACTTGCTCTGAGACCTAAAACGATGGTGCAGCTCGGTGAAAAATGGTATGGAGATCCAATGGGAGAATTTGATGCTGCTTCCAGAAGATGGTCAACTTGTAGGAAGAAGGCCGAAAGGAAGAAGAGGCCGTCAGTCTCCGGGATAGCTGAGAGGTCTACTAGCAAAAGGTAGATCATCATTTATGATAATACTTCCAAAAATTCAAAGCTATTTTGATGGAAGTCCAAAGATGGACACGAAGGCTAGAAGTTATTGTTGTGGTTGTAAAGATCTAAAGGCTTCTCTTGAGGGTGATCTTTCACCAACATGGACATCGAGATGCATATTGAATGCGGCATTAACTTCATTCCAAAAGATCTAAGGGCTGACCCTTTTCTGGAGGCTGATATTTTTGTAAACCCTAAAAAAATGGGGACCGACTTTCCTTTTGGCACGTTCTGTATATATGGCATTTTTTCCTCTTTTAGTGGGGGTACGAGTCTTAGAAAAAAAAAGGGATATTTTTCAAAAATGAGTAGCAGTAGAGAAACTTAAGAGTAGTAATAGAGTAGGAGTTAGATTCGACAGAAGGCAACAATGTATCTTTCAAGTTTTCTTAGTGTAGATGGAAACAATTTGAAGCCATAGGTTTTCTGTACACTGGTGATTGTGTCAGATTTATAAATATTGCTTATCTGTTTCACTAATAGTAGAAGCAACCCGATTTAAATCTACTTCATGTTGTGTTCTAGAATGGTATTTATCTTGGGTTAATCATTCGATTCGAGAAGCTTTCAAGCAATGAAATCTTATTTTATGTTGTCTAAATGGGGATTTAAAATATGCCATTGAAGTTAGCACTGTGAATGAATGAAACTGTGTTAATCACAAGTTAATTTTGTTTTTTAGTTTTAGTTAGAAATTGCTTGAAAGGTAACAAGTCTGGTTAAGTTGGATGAATTATTATTCTCTTCAGTTCCAAAGCCTTGATCTATCTTTTCTTTTCTGTTTCTTTAAAAACCCCAATTAAAGTAGATTTGAATTTATGTTTGATCTTAGAAAAATCCACAAGCTCAACACCAGCAGGCCCCTTAAACATTATAGTTCACATCAACCATTGAGTAAAATTAGCATAGTCGAGAACCAATTACAAAGACCTTGGGAGTTAGATATCCATGTGTTATTCTTTCTCTTTTAGGAGAGCAGAATAGTAATATTTTGTTTACTATTGCTGTGCTCATCAGGACCATCAAACAAGTGAGATACCAGAATCAAAATGCATACTATGCCACCAAATAAAATGTGAGAACATGATATTTTTATTGAATCAAGTTTCATGGAGCAATTCAATCAATAACCAAACTTCCTGAGACGGTGAAATTGCTTGATGAAGCAATATAAATAAGCAATGAACCAACTGTATGAACCAAATTTATCCACACTAAGTCATGCCAACCGACACCATATTTCCATAAGTATTACCTTCATCTGTATATGCCATGAATCAATATACCTGAACATGTGAAGGTGACAATTTCATAAATCCAAAGGTGAAGAAGGCCCTGTCACCATGAATACCATCTAAATAACCCAAACCAAACCTTATCAACACTGTCAGTCCAATTAAATCAAGATCCCATGAATGAACCAACTGTAATCAACTTGAAACAAATCAAGCTGAAATATGAAATAGACATCATCAAGACATCATCAAATATGTAACATGTCAAAGCATAAAGATCCTGAGAGACCAAATTTGAATAACTTTTATCTACACATAAAGCTTAACATGATTAGTACAACATTATGTGATGAAAAAATGTACCCAAATGCATCAACTCAAAGAATGATCACCAAAACACTGAGAATGCCAAGTTTTCCAAATTGAACACAAAGGGAACCAAGTATTCAAAGCACTAATCAGTTTTGTAGTTTTTTCATCAAAGACAATATACCACAAAGAGAAATCCAATAAACTCCCCAATTTTTTCATCAAGGACAATATACCACAAAGAGAAAGCCAACAAACATCTCTTGAACCGATTCTAACTAGATTATCAAATTTGACATGTCCCATTATCCAGTGCCACAACCAAATTTCATTGACTTGAGATACAAGGCATTGACCATCAACAACCTTAAGCTAATAGATGTTTGCATGAGTTCTCCTTCCAGCAACAACCATATCTCTAGATCCTTTTCTAATTTCACAAGTATTATTCTAAAACACAAGTTTAAAACCATTGCTACACATCTGTCCAACACTCAAAAGGTTATGCCTTAAAACATTCACATAATATACATTATTAGTGTTGTGTATTCCATCAAAACTAATTGTACCTTTCCCAACAATATTTTCTCTAGAATCATCACCAAACAAGACCAAATCACCATCATACTTTTCAAGTTTAGTAAAATTACTTTTATCTCCGGCACGTGATTAGAGCATCCACTGACAATCACCCAGTAGTCTTCATCCTATCTATCATGAAAGGTGGTGACCAAAGTACCTTCCATATTATTCTTTTTGTTCTCTGAAATATTCTTTCTTGCACATTTTCTAGGGTTAGTAGGCACAAATTTATTCTCCAAGGCTAAAAACAAGCATTCATTATCATCACCCTCATAATCAGATTCATCATCAGAGATTCTAATTTCTTCTTTAACATAATGAAACTTCTTATATTTCTTATCCTTTCTATCTTTATCTCTATGATCCTTGTTATTCTTATGTACAGCTCTATTAGGACATATTGAAGCATAATGACCAATATTACCACAACTGAAACATTTAAAGGGAAACATACCTTTATACTTACTGGTACCTTTCTTCAACTTCCTAGTAAAATTTTCTTCCAACTCATCAGAACCATCACTATCTAGATCATTCTTAGTCTTTTTTGCTTTAAATGTCATTTATGTCTTTTCCTCTTTCTTTCCAAACTTTCTCATCTCAAATGCAACCAAGGTGCCAAATAGCTCTTCTTTAGTGTATTTCTTAGGATCATACATCTCTTCAATAACTAAGATCTTGTCACTGTAACACTTAGGTAGGGTTATTAGGATCTTCTCAATTATATCTTCATCAATCAACTTTCCCCCTTGATTCCTAACATCATTTGCTGCAAGTTCAACCCTTTGGAAATAGCTTACAAAATATTCACCTTCTTCCATTTTCAAATTCTTATATCTACGCTTTGCCATCAACATATTTCTCAATTTCACTCTATCATTTCCTTCATAAAGATCTTCCAACTTCTTCTAAACTTCATAAGCAGTTCCCAAGGAAAGAACCTTAGTTATCTTAGTTTTAGATAGAGCACTGAAAATAGCATACCTCACCTTTTAATTCTCCTCATAAGCAGAAACCCCATCTATAGTAGTAAGACCACCCGTCGTAGCAACATACTTCATCTTAATAGCCTTCTAAGTCTTGTAACCAAGAGAGATAATCTATCCCCTCATCTACACTTTCCAGTCATTGTAATCAGATCCATCGAACATAGGGATCACCAAATTATGTTCCATCATATCTTCCTTAAGTGGTTAAGCTATACACCAAGGAACCAAAGCTCTGATACCAATTGTTAAAAGGTGCAAGACAACTGAGAGGGGGGGGTGAATCATTTTTCATTGAATTTAAATTCAAAACTTCAACACTTATCAATTTGACAACCACATTGTTTGGTTATTAAGTATGAACATGAAACGCAGATAATAAAAAGAAAAATCAACACAATGAACACCATATTTTATGTGGAAAACCTAATGAGGGAAAAAACACGGTGAGGATTAACTCACAATATAAAGAGATAGAAAAAATGAATATAAAGGCTCACTGCAATGGCTCACTACCCAAAAGAGGACTCATTGTCTAGATACAAAGGCTTATTGCCTATAGATAAGACTCACTTTCCAACAAGGAGGCTCACTACCTATAGATACATAAGTAAACAAAATATCCACCACAGTAATTTACACACATCCACAACCTTGATTAGAAGATTGTAGAAACCTTCAGCTCACTACCTTTAGGAATCTAACACAATGAACTGTTGTGTAGTTTTCACACACACACATCACTGAAAGTAGGGACCCCCCTTTTTTGCTCTAATTTTTTATGCTTTGGTCCTTTGGTTTTGAGGATTTACTTTCTTTAGCATGTGCTTGAATGTTTATCTTACTTGCATAGATGATCCCTTTAAGTTATTTGTTGAAAATATTAAGTTTCAAGGTATTTTTGGGTTTTCCTTTGATTTCAGGAATTTCCTCCTCCAGTGGAATTCCCCAGTTTCCTTGAAAACCCGATGAGGAGGAGCTTACACTGTCATCTAAATATTCTAGTCCTTCCTAAAATTCCATGTCGATTGGATTTTTTTCAAAATTCCTGCACCTCATTGAATTCTCGGGTTACGTCTTGTGTTGTCTTGTCAATGGCATTAATGCTTGATTGTACGATTTCTATGACATGTATTTAGTCAATTTTGAGGGATTCTTGTGCCATTGAAGTTTTATCATTTATCTTTTCTGATCTAAGAGGCTTGATCTTAAGTGCTTGGCTTGATTTGGCATTTGGACTTTTGGATTCTTGGATTTGGTGGTGAATTTCCTAGGCGTCATCATTGTTGCTGCTATTTTGTAGGGCATCAAATCTTGCTACCAGTCATTGTTATAACTGAAATCATTTCATCAATGATATGTATTTGTTGCCTTGCTTTTGATTTTTGAATGTGAATGATTCTTTGGCATCTTGAGTATGCTTGGAGTCTGGATTTTGTATGTTTGGTGGCATTGATCATTTTAAAGCTAGGGTTGTGCAAACATTTTTACAATTTCTTGAAGTCTAGAAGATGCACCCCTTGGTTAATCTTTTTCAGTTTGACAATGCCAACTTCATCTTCAACCTCGACCCTATGTGTGTCATTGTCTCAGCTTGGTATGATCTAGGGTTATTTGAGTTTTCTATATTGATGACCCCAAGTGAGTTCATGAACTTATCTCTAGTTTCATTATGAAGTAACTCTCTTGTGTAGGCCATGAAGGATCCATTTTTAAACTTAGCAAAACAATTAAGTTGAATCCAAGCTAGTTTTGTGTGTTTGTGGTGGAATTTTAGGGTTTCAAGTTTAGGGAATCACCAATTCCCATCGATTTGCTTTATGAGTAAGTGTAGAATTTGAAGATGATCTATAAGAGACTCAAAGCAAGCTAACTTTGAGCCCCAAATCCCCAAATTTGTGATCGTTCAATCAATTTGGGCAAAGTCATGAAAAAATGGTAACATTCAGGATTTCAAGGTCTTCGCAGAATTCCTTAACCCTTAGAATTCCCCGAAGATGTGCAAAAACCCAGAATTATACCTACCTTGTGGATTTCCTTCCCTGACAGATTTTCCCAAAGAATCCCACAATATGAAGAATTGGAGACATAAATGGATTAAATGTTATGTATTTTGGCATCTCATGGTTGATTTGAATAATTAGAGTGATGGTTCATGCTTTTTCTTCATTTGGGATGATAAATTTATGATATTTGTGCTATGATCGCTAAAATCTGCCTAGCATGGAATTCCCCAAAATTCTTCTCTAGCTTGATTTCCTCAGATGGCTGCAAATCCCAGATTTCTAAGAAATGGTGCCTCATGATGATTCAAGGGATTTTAATCATGATTTTGAATTGTTGAATGATAAACATGTTGTTTATGATTGGATGACCTTGATTCTAATGTTGTAAAGAGGATTTATTGTGGTATTTGTCGATTGTAGGATGAATCAAGTAAGACAGTTGCTAGTGGAACCAAGAGCAAGCAGATGGATCAAGGTGCTTAAGGATCTTTAGTCTCAGAAGCAGAAAGGATCAAAATGGACATAAAAAGAAAGGTTCCTAAGAGTAAGTTGACTTCCATTTGGTCAGAGATCACTGATACAAATGTAGGCAAGTGGGAGTATGAGGAATTCAAGGCCAGAATGGCAGTGAAGGACCCTTCTCTGTTGGCAAGAAGATTAGTGAGTTCAGGATTGGCTCATGTGGTTGGATTTCCTCCTACTGTGCAATGCTATGAATTGGTGATAGAATGTGCAAGGCACTACAATCAAGGCACATAGAGAGTGATTGGTCCATAGGGCAAGGCGATGGCTAATTTTTCTCTTGTTTAAGTGGCACAAACTTTTGATATGCTTAATAGATCTCATGTGGTGGGTCTTGACCTTGATGTGGCTAGGAAATACTATGTAGATGATACAAACAAGGCTCTACAAATTATCAATTCCTGGTTGGAAAATCCTAAGCCCCACATCTCTAAACTACTAAAACAACTATTTAGGGAAAAGTTTAAGGTTGAGTATTATGATGTGATTACACTCCTTAGTAGAGTAGTGGGATTGAAAAGTGCAAGAGTTTTTGAGAATTGGATGTTCTATGTTATAGTGAGGATGGAATAGAACACTGATTATCACTGGGAAAGAATCATTAGTGCAATGATACATGAGCAGCTATGTAATGTATTGTAGACAAAGAACTTCACCATGACCTCCTACTTGGCCTATGCACTTGCAAGATTCCATCCCCACAAAGGGCTAAGTACAAGATGTGTCTTCGGGCAAGATGTGATCTATGAATTTTACCCACAATTACACTTGGGAAGCTCAAGCTATAGGAGGGTGAATGATGCATTCACCATGTACATCACCAGACTGCTTCAAGGTGCAAAACACGCCATAATCTTAGATAGTGTAAAAGAATTGATAAAGAAGTTTGGAGCTTGGTTCATACAGTTCCCCACTTTCTCCTACATTAGGATAGATGGATGTCAAAGATCTCCCTATAGACTTCAAAGGTATCCCATAGACCATATCATACTCCTGGAGGTCACAAGGTAGATATGTGACTTTGATGCTATAGTGGAGAAAGAAAAACACAGGACTGGGTTTGGTAATGACTTCCATCTTAGGGTAGGAAGCAATGAAGCATGTCCTATCATTTTAGAAAATTATTTTGAGGAAATGAGTTCCTTGGGCTTGTCTTTCCACTCCAAAAGGCCTAGTTTTGATAGAACTGGTGAGGCACAAAAGAGGGCTAGTAGAGAGTTTAACCACAAGGATGACATAGAAGACTACTGGGCTAATTGTAAGGATGAGTTTGAGGTTAGGAAGAAGAAATTATCTAGGCTACAAGTTAACTTGATTAGATTGTACAATGTCAAAGCTATCCCTGATCGAATTGATGATGATGGGAATGTGATCCAGAACCATGATTATGAATCTTTCAAGGACAAACTAGTAGGAGAGATTGATTGGTTGAAAGAAGAGAAAATAGATTTGGAACAAATCACAGCTCCCATCCTCAAGTACATTAAATTGTGGATCAAACACAAGATCTGGGAGCTAGACAGTAAAGGCACATAGTACACGTATGACTTGATGGGAGACATGGACTCCCATTCTACCTCTAAGGAGATTGAACAAGATCCTAAGGGAAAGGGTAAGGTAGATTACCCCTTTAAGATCAAAATCAAAGGTGCCCAAGTAGAATTAGAAGTAGAAAAGAAGAGAAAGCCCATAGCTAAAAAGAGGAAGAATGTTTCCAAAAAAGATAAGTTTGCTGCTGAAGATGAACCTGATGAAGAAGAGGAAAAAGATAGTGCCTCTATACCAAAAAGGAGAGTAACAAGAACTTCAAAGAAGAAGGATGAACCGTCCAAGGGAGAAAAGGGAGTAGGCCCTCAAGTTGTGAATATGGAGAGTTTTGGGGAGAAGACACAAGTTTACACCAGAAGATCAAGAACCCCCTCTCCAAAGGACAGTGCACCAAAAGAGAAGGTCTTTGCAGCCTTTTTCATTTTGGAACAATAGGAAGATGCCCCTCCTCTTCATGAGTCACATGATGAACAACATGATTCCAAAGATACAGAAGATAGTAATCATCAAGAAGAGGATGCAGGCATATTCAAGAAAGGAGAACTCCATAGTGATGAGGCCGAGATAGAAAGAATCTTGCAATCCCCTTTAGTGCCATATGAGGACTCACCTGCTAGCGATGAAGGAGATAAATCTTTTGAGAAAGCAGAGATACCTGAAAGGACCCCTTCACCAGTGCATAAGGAAGAGGAACATAATAAAAAAAGGATGAAAATCTAGAAGAGAGGAAAGAAGATAAGGAGGAAGAAGAGGATAAAGTTGAAATTTTTTATGTTGAGCAGAACGTGAATGTGGAATCCAAAGATCAACAGGATAAAGATAAGAAAGGTGAGAAAAAGTCAGATTCCACTACTCCTGGTTGGCTTAATGAGAGATTGAAGAGTAAATAGATGGTCATAGATGATACCCCTCCGAATTGGGATGAATTGTTGGAGAAAATTGGTAAGGGGAAGGAAAAGAAGAAAGCCAAGGTGATCTCCAAAATTACCAGGGATGAAGCAGATAATAGGATCATCCACATTGCCACCCCTGTCACAGAGAAAGATAGAAGGGAGATTACTCCTTAGGAATACACAATCCAAACCTTGAACCTAGGGCCCACTAGCAAAGATCAAGAGAAGGAAGAATTCCAAGAATCTTCCCAAACCATTTTGAGAAGGCTAGACAGGGAAACAACAAAGAAGGAAAAGTTGCAGAAATAGGTAAATGATATGTGTAAATATGTGCAACATTTGATGAAACCCCTATAAGCAATAGGAAGTGAGGGAATGCACCCTGAGTGCTTGTTGCCTAAAGATGCAGTCAATGAACTTGAAAGGATGAATACCTCAACTAAGGTCACACTTGATTGGTTGCATGGGGTGGGAACTAGAGGAGATGATGCAATCAAAGAAATCCTGTCAACCGCTAGAGTTCCTCACAGGTCAATGGAGTAGCTAAAATATGTGTTATCCCAAGACAAGGAAGATGTTAATCTCCCACTGTAGAAAACCAAGGCCATCATGGAGTACATTGAAGAAAAGTTGGTAAGTGATGGAATCTTTTCTTCTTCAAAAGTTGCAGAACCTTGGGAATGGTATGAAGCTTTGTAGATCAGACAGAGGGTATTTAAGCAAGTCCATAAGTAGGTAAAACAAATAGAGAGAACCCTGACTGACATATATAGTAAATGTGTTTCATTTTTTGAAGTCATGATTGGTAGGAAGAAGTTGCACCGAGGCATCTCAGCTTGGAATAGTTAAGGAAATGGTGGCATGATGTTTATGTCCCAACAGATGATGGTTCAATCACAGTTCACCATTTGGATGATGCGGCCACATACATTACAGTCATGGATAGGCACCAAACCCTAAAGGTGGAAGGGGATAAAATAGTCAAACGGGCAAGGGAAGATAGTAAATCTATTGAAAGAAAGTTCAAAATATTAGTTATTCCACCTTTGGTTGACCTGGAGAAGATTTTCTTGATGGTGCAAGATAAAGTGGGGCGAGATAAGGATAAGGGGGAGATTATTTAATTCATGGCTTCATCCAAATTTTTGCTTCCCATTATTCCTTCTTCATTCTTCACATGCATTGGACCGAGTTATGTTGGAGAACCCAAGCTGACCTGGATAAGTTTGGGAATTTAATGCAAATATTGTTTTATTCTAGAACTATCTTGGACGACCTTGTTTTGGGGCTGATTTTTCTTGTAACCCTATTTGGGCTGACATAGCATGTAATCTCTATAAATAGGGCTTTCTATCTCATTTGTCAGGGCTAGAAAAATTAGACTTTGAAGTGAGCTAAGTGATAGAGCAAGGAGTTAGGAGTTAGTTTATTTTGAGGAAGTGTTGTAACAAAAGACTAGAATTGTTGCTACTTTGGATGACTTAATGCAAGTAAATACATTATGATTTGGTGTCCTTCTTGTGTTAATTTTGTCTTGCATGGTTCCTTATATCTTTTGGAATTGCTTTGAAAGTATCGGTTATATGTTAGATTTAAGGTTAGATGATTCAATATTGTTTATGGTTTCATGTTTGAAGTGTTTGTAGTAATCTTTGGTCTATACTTTCTTGCAGCTGGCTGATTGTGAGTTGATTTGTAAAGTTAGAATGGACCTTATATTAATGTGCTAAGTTCAATTGTGGGGTTTTTATTCATTTCAATTGCAAAACTTGGGTTGTTTTGAGTGAATTTTTTATAGTATGAAAATCTTTATTAACTGAGAAGATTGCACTGTTCTTGTGAGATTGCAGATTGGATCTAGGTTAAATAGGAATTGGTTTTGAGGGATTGGTCCATTTCAAGCATTTTATCATTTGCATTGTTGACTCTAGGGTTAATTTCAATTTTAGTATCTCTCTTAAACCCTTATCTTTTGCCTTTTATTTTTATCATTTGTGTTAGGTTTAGGATTTGAAGTATCACCATATTGCAAAACCTAATAAGTTTTAAGATCCAGTATTTGTTAGTAAGGTCCCTTTGTGATTACCATCATTTTCACATATTATCTAAGCTATTTATGTATTGTCAAGACTTGACATTAGAGACCTTGGGGTTATCTCTTGAGGCTTGCTAATAGAGATTTACCTTTCAAGTGAGATAAAATATTATATTTTGTCTGAGTTGTTGTTGTGCAGAAAACACCATCAACATGAAGTATTGCTACCTCAACGTGCTTTTGTGCACTTCTACTCTTCACTTGTTTCTTACTTCGTTACTTTGCATCATCCAATTCTTTTCATATCAACTTGCATTTATACCATCTTCAACATTAGAAACTTTCTCCAAGGTTAGCTACAGAAGCTTCATTTCATAAATTCAAATTAGGTAGGAAACTCAACATTCATACGGTGGAAAGGAATGAGAGTGGACCAATTAAATACTTAACCAAGACCAAAAATAATGTCATGGATCAACCACATGCTTCCTTAAATTTTAATTCTTCGGATAAATTGTAAACACCAAGTCAGCCAAACCTAATGAAAATACAAATGAACATTGAAGTACATGCTACCTAGCAAGAAGATAACATGTGGACAACATAACATGCTTCATTATGCATGAGAACACTTCTTAGGTTCCTTCAAATACATCTGCAACAAGTGTAACAAACTTTGAACACAAAACTCTTTCCATTAGTCCATCTGGAATATGCAAACACATACAACAACTCTGAAACTCAACTTCTAGATCACCAAACCACAAACATCTTTCCCAAAACCTAGAGAAAAATATTACAAGACATATTCTAGATCTGCAAGAGCTGAACTTAAATAGCGGGGGACTGCAAAGCAGAAATATTTCTCCCAGTCCACAGAAATCCAACTTTGTTAGAATAGTTCACACACCGGTGAACACATCTTTCACACTCCATCAAACCAAAAGCTACAAATCAGTAGACATCACCATCAGATAATCATCAACAACCCTTCAGATCTATACAAGCAAAGGATCAACACAAAATAAATGTGGATCACATACCAGAGCACATTCTGAGCACATACATAACTCTAATTTCTTTTTTTATTATTTTTTTCAAAAGCACTTGGAAACCCATCATTTCACCAAATCTGCAACATCATAAAGATAGCTCCATGTACTCACAACATCTCAACTATACATGCACAATATACAAATACTGAACTATGTTGACATCAATGATAACATTAATCACAACACTACCAAACTTGCTCATACTTGAAACAAATGAAACCAAGATTCTAAAGAAGATTCTTAGAACTCTTCCTGATGCTTACATGAGAAGGTGTGTGCTATTGAATAGATTAGAGAGTATAATACCTGCACTAAATATAGATAACTTGGAAAGGATTAGTGCAATTCAATCTATGAGAGATTTACCAAGAATTACAAACCTTGTTAATGCTATTTAGAGTAATTGTCAGTTTGGAAAGCAAGCAAGAAGTCATTATAGATCAAAGGAACAGTCTACTATTGTACTATTCAACTTAATTCATTAAAATATTTGTGTTGCTACAAGAGTGATAAGTCTAAAAGGTGAAAGTTACTTTATGATTTTGATTGATAATTATTCTAGATATACATGGGTTATATTTCTTAGAGAGAAATTAGATGCATTAGATAGATTCAAGACATTCAAATCTATGGTTGAAAATTAAATGACTTTGAGAATAAAATTCTTAAGGTCTGACATAGGTGGAGAATTCACCTCCCATGAGTTTAATATATTTTGTGAAGTGCATGGAATAAAGAGACAATTATCTACTCTAAGTACTCCTCAATAGAATGGAGTTGTTGAAAGGAAAAAAAATAGTTCAAGAGGCTACTAGACCAATAATTATTGAGGCTGGTTTACCAAAAGTTTATTGGAGAGAAGTTATTCGTACTGTTGTTTATGTATTCAATCGAGTTCAAGCAAGAGAAAACAATACAAATACCCCCTATGAGTTAACATGGAAGAATTCCTATTGTCAAGTATTTCAAAGTATTCAAAATAAAATGTTATTTCATAAGAGATGAAGAAACCTTAGGTAATTTTTATGTAAGCAGTGATGCAAGAATTTTTCTTAGATATTCCACTAAAATAAAAGCATACATATGCTTTAGAAAGATATTGAGAAAGATTGTAGAAAGTACAAATGTCAAGGTTGATGAGATAATGAATAATTCAAATTATATTGATGGATATGTATCTGATGAACTTGATTGTGTGAGAATTGAAGAGATTTTGGAAGAACATGAAAACAATGAGAAAGAGAAGAAAAATGAATAGAATGAAATAGAAGAAGAAGCTCTAGTGGTGTCACCTAAGGCACCTAGATATGTGCAAAAGAATCATTTAGAAAGTCATATTATTGGAGATAAGACTAAAGGAGTATTAACTAGAAGTATAGTTTCCATTGAAGTAAATTTATGTTTATTCTCTAAGATTGAACCAAAAATTGTAAGTGAAGCATATAAAGATGAACATTGGATAGAAGCCATGAAAGAAGAACTTATGTAGACTGAGAAGAATCAAACTTGGTAATTGGTCCCAGGACCAATAGATAAAAACATTATTGGATCGAACTGGGTATTCAAAAGTAAGTTGAATGAGAATGGAGAAGTGGTTAGAAACAAATCAAGGCTAGTGTGTAAAGGTTATTCAAAAGTGGAAGGAATAGATTTTCAAGAAAATATTTCTCCAGGAGCAAGAATGGAAGCTATAAGGATGTTCTTAGCATATGTTGCTCACAAAGACTTCAAGGTCTATTAGAAGGATATCAACTCAAGATTTTTGAATGGTGAGCTAGAAGAAGAGGTCTACACGAAACAATCGGAAGGATTTCAATTGTCAGATCAATCAGATATGGTGTATAGATTAAATAAAACCTTATATGGATTGAAGCAATCTCCTAGAGCTTCATATGCAAGGCTAGACAAGTATTTGATTAAGCAAGGTTTCAACAAAGGTACAACAACTAGAAATTTTTATTTTAAGATTGAAAATGAAAAAATATTGATTGTAGTTGTATATGTTGATGACATTATTTTTGGAGGAAATGAAAATATGTGCAAGATGTTTGCGGAAGAGATGTACAAAGAATTTTAAATGCCTATGTTTGGAGAGATGAATTTCTTTCTTGGGCTACAGAATAATCAAATAGATAAAGGAATTTTTATTTCACAATCTAAGTATGTGAAAAAGATGTTGAAGAAGTTTGGGATGGATGGTTCCAAACCGGTATGTACTCCTATGGTTATTGATTGCAAATTGGGTAAATATGATGATTTACCTAGGGCTGATCAGAGCAAGCATAGATCTATGATTGGTGGACTATTGTATTTGACTACTGCTAGACCATATATTATTCATGTTGCTTATCTTGTGACTAGATTTCAAGAAGATCCTGAGGAAACACATGTTATTGTTGTTAAAAGAATATTTAGATATTTGAATGGCACTTTGGATTATGCATTATGGTATCCTAGAGATACCGACTTTACTCTAAGTGCCTATACAAATGTAGATTGGGTTGGATGTGTAGATGACAAAAAGAGTACAAGTGGTGGTGCATTCTTTCTTGGTTGCAGATTGGTGGCATGGTTGAGTAAAAAGAAAGATTTAGTCTCCTTGTCTACTACTGAAGCTGAGTATATTGCTACTACATCTTGTTGTACATAAGTTCTATGGATGAAGAAAACATTGAAATATATCACAATGGTGTATGATGATCCTATATCTATCTTCTACAATAATGCAAGTGCAATTAAAATTCAAATAATACTATGATGCACTCGAGGAAAAAACATATATCTATCAGGTATCATTTCTTGAGAGAGAAGGTCATGGAGAATGAAGTAAATATTCAGTATGTTATGATGAAGGATTAGATTGGTGATATGTTTATGAAGGCTCTTCCTAAAGATACTTTTGAGTATCTCCATGAGAAGTTAGGGGTCATTTCCCCTCCTTTCTTGAACTATATGCATATGGAGATGCATTAGTCCAGTGGATCTATGTATCTATATTTCTTCTAGACTAATGTTTTGGTGGCTATCTCATAGGGGGAGCAATTAGTTTTAGGTGTTGTCATTAAGAGTATTCTATTTTTTATTTCAAAGTGGAAATCAATATAAAATATATTTTTCCTTTCCCATTGATGTCAAAGGGGGAGAGGAAGCATGTGAAGAAAAAGAGGAAGAATATAAAATACTATTTACTAAGGGGGAGAAACAGAAAGGAATAGAAAGAAAAATCTTGGGAAGTTAGTATGGTGTCTTTGATGGTTTTTCACATCATGTGTTGCCATCAATGAAGAAGCAGGAGATTGTTGCAAGAATGGAAAGAATGAAGGTTTTTTCATTGATGTCAACTGGTCAATTGGTTATCAATTGATTGTTCTTTTCACTAGTGTCATGGATTCATGTTATTGGTTGTATATGTCGAGGATATTGAGAAAATTGTATTGAATAAAGATTGCACATGTTCAATGATTGCTCTAGGTTTTGCTCTAATATTTTCTCCTATTTTTGTTGGAAAAACAAGGACAAACAACTGAGAGGGGGAGTGAATCAATTGTCTCAGAAATTTAAAAATTTTCTAACTTAACTTATCCTTAATCTTAGATCTGATGAATGAACAATTAACCATAAGCAATTAACACATCAGAGAGACAAAGAACACCAAGAATTTATATATGAAAACCCTGTTAGGGGAAAAACCACGGTGGATGTTAGTCCACAAGATTATACCCTGCTAAAAGTATAATGAAAAACAATAAGGGGAATGCACACGCATTCAGGAACAATGCTTAGAGCTCATTGCTCAATTACAAAAGGGGCTCACTTCCCAACAAAGTTGGATTAAAAATCAAGAGGGTATGAACTAAGAAAATAGCTTATGCTCAAGCCTTATTACAGTTCCAATTAAGCTCAATATTTCTTCACACTTTGCTCAGTAATTGTATTCACACATATACACATAGGAGCACACGAAGCATACATTCCAACGATCACACAATCGATCTTATATATCCGCTATAGGAGATTTCATCACAACATGGTTAGCCAAGAAAACTAAATTATATTTGCAATGTTAGCCCAGATTAACAACTAAATTTTAATGTGAACCCACCAATGTCAACCACAACATATTGGAGACCCAAATTAATATCTCCAACACAAAAATACTTTAATTAATTTCACCTCAAACATCTGCAACATGCTATCGTCAACATGTCAGTCAGGAACATGAAAAACTAAACATGCACAAGAAGATCTTCAACCACGAGCACATGAATCAATGTGGACATACCACAAAGATAGAGAATGAACTAGAGACATCTAAGAACACCAAGAAACAACAAAGAAGCATCCACAACAATTGAGATAACCAAAATCACACAACCTTCATTCAGGAACACTGCAAGAGACCAACAAAACATGGTCAAACCATAACTCATAGAGAACTTCATGTGAACCTCATAAACTTCCATTAGATTATCTCGACATACTAAAAAATAAACCCTTTAATCCACATCAACTAATCTTTTATGTACAGAACAAAATGCCTTCATGACTTGCACAGTTCCACTAAGAACTTGGAACACTTTTTCTTATAATTTTCTCAATATCCTTGACATATACAACAATAGATACACCAAATGATAATAGTGTTGACATCAATGACAACCACATAACAATAACACATCCATAGCATCCAACAATCTCCCAACAATCTCCCCTTTGGAATTAATGGAAAGAAATGATGTGAAAAATACCATTAACCCAACACACTGACTTCTTCTGCACTTCATTTCTGAAAATATTTGTCATGTTGCTCTTCTCCCCCTAAGATATTTTTCACATTACTCTTCTCCCCTTTGACATCAATGGAAAAGGTAACCATGACCTTTCCATACACACACTCTGAACCACATATCTACACATCTGACTACTCCCCCTAAGTAGCAACCATAGAAACATCAATCTGGATCATAATATAGCAATGAGGCTCACGAATTGATGCAAGTAAATGCATCATTTAGTTCTTATCAGGAGGGGTAATTACCCCTAGCATTCCTCTGAGATACTCAAAAGTATATTTTAGCAATGGCGTAGTAAATATATCTACAATTTATTCTTTGGTAGGCACATAGTCCAATCTAACCTCTTTCGCATTCACTTTCTCCCTCAAGAAGTGAAACTTGATTGATATATGTTTAGTCTTGGAGTGTAGCACTGGATTCCTTGATATATTTATTCTGCTTGATTTTTCACCGTATATGGCAATAGGCTCTTCATATATTACTCTGATATCTCTCAACATATGTTTCATCCATATCACTTGAGTACAATTATTGGCAGCAACAATATATTTTTCTTCAGCAGTAGATAGAGAAATTGAGTATTTCTTTTTACTTAACCATGATACCAACTTCTTCCCTAAGAAGAAAGCACCACCACTACTACTTTTTTGGTCATCTACATCACTAGCCCAGTCAGCATCAATGTATGCACACAAAGTGAGATCATCATCCTTTGGATACCAAAGTCCAAAGTTAGATGTTCCTTTCAAATATCTAAAGATTATTTTAATAGCAGTCACATATGATTCTTTTGGATCAGCTTGAAATCTAGCGACCATACATACAACATTCATAATATATGGTCTAGTCTAAGTCAAGTAGAGGAATCCATTGATCATTGACTTATATCTAGTTTGATTTTCCTTAGGAGAATCATCATTTTGTGTTAACTTACATCCAATCACCATAGGGGTACAAACAGGTTTGGAGTTTTCCATTCCAAAATTCTTCAATAGTTCTCTCACATATTTGGACTGAGATATGAAAATCCCCTAGTCCAACTGTGTAATTTGCAATCCCAGAAAGACATTCATTTCACCAATCATGCTCATCTCGAATTCACTCTTCATCTCATCAAAAAATTTCATGCATAGATTATCATCTCCTCCAAAACATATGTCATCAACAAAGACTTCTATGATTAATTCCTTATCATGATCTAATTTGAAGTATAAGTTACTATCAACAATACCTATAGTGAATCCAAGCTTCAGTAGGTATTTGTCCAATTTGGCATACTAGGATTTGGGGGCTTGTTTGAGTCCATACAGAGCTTTCTTCAATCTGTAAACCATATCTTCCTTATCAGTTAGCTGAAATCCATCTGACTGTTCAATGTACACTTCTTCTTCTAGTTCCCCATTCAGAAATGTAGACTTTACATCCATTTGATAGAATTTATAGTTCTTATAAGAAGCATAAGCAAGAAATAATCTTACTGCTTCAATTCTAGCAATAGGGGAAAATGTTTCTTCAAAATTAATACCTTCCATTTGAGAGTACCCTTTACATACGATTCTTGCCTTATTCTAGACCACTTCACCTTCCTCATTCAACTTGTTTATGAATACCCACTTAGTACCAATCGCATTCTTGTCTTTGGGCCTAGGAACCAGTGTCCATGTGTCATTATTTTTAATCTATGTCATTTCTTCTTTCATGGCTTCCAACCAGTGTTCATCTTGATAGGCTTTAGTGATACTCTTAGGTCCAATCCTAGAAATTAGATAATATTCTTCTACAATTTTTCTTCTAGTTTGCACTCCTTTGCTCTTATCTCATATGATTTGACTTTCAGAGTGATTTAGCTTTACATACCTTGGAGTCTTGGGACTTTCTCAAAATTTTGTGTCTTCTGAACTTTCTTCTACACTTGTACTTGTCTGTGCTTCCTGGCTGACTTGATTTTCCAAAAAAAATTGTGGTTCCTTCACCGAAACATATGGAATAATTTGAAGTAGATTTAGTGTTTGAGTGTTCTTCCCTTGATTTGTGTTGTTTTCATCTGAATCATAGTTGCATCATCTGGATGATTTGATAGAGTCCTCATCAACTCTGACATTTGCACTCTCAACAATCTTTCTCAATTTTTTGTTATAGCATCAGTATGCCTTGCTCTTTGTGGAGTAACCGAGGAAGATCCCTTCATCGTTTCTAGCATCAAACTTTCCTATATCATCATCTCTCCTCATATAACATTTTCTTCCAAAGATCTTGAAATACTTAATAGTAGGCTTGTAACCCAACCATAATTCATAAGGGGTCTTACTAGAATTACCATTTGCATTTACTCAATTCAAAGTATATACATCAGTGCTTGCCACTTAACTCCAATATATCTGAGACACATTCCCTTCCATCATCATTGTTCTAGCAGCATCCAGAATTGTTCTATTCTTTCTTTCTACAACTCCATTCTATTGAGGGGTTCAAGGAGTAGATAACTATCTTTTCATTCCATGTTCTTCACAATAAGATTTGAACTCCTTTGAAATGAATTCACCACCTCTTTCATATCTCAGACATTTTATTTTCAAACCTTTTTCATTTTCTTCCATGGCCTTGAAACTTTTGAACTTGTCTAATGCTTCACACTTTTCTCTTAAAAAGGAAACCCAAATCATTCTACAGTAATCGTCAATGACCAGCATAAAATGCCTTTCTCCATGAATACTTATAACTCTGGAGGGACCACAAAGATTAGTATGTAGCAGTTCCAACACATTATTTGACTGAATTTTTTTTCTCCAAAAGGAGACTCTAGTTTGTTTACCCATCTGACATGCATGGCAGATTACATTAGCAGGCTTCACTAACCTAGGAAAATTTGTTAGTACCTGAGTAGAACTTATCTTTATAGTGTTGTCAAATTTTACATGACACAACCTCCTATGCCACAACCAACTTTCATCCACTTGAGAAATTAAACAACTTCCACTAGCAGTATTCAAGTGAAAAATATTACTTTTAGTTTGCACACTAGTAGCAATCATGTTTCTGAAACTCCCACGAATCTTGCATTTTCCATTCTTGAATTGCAGATCATATCCCTTGTGTACCATTTGTCAAAAACTTAACAAGTTATGCTTTAGTCCTTCAACATAGAGAACATCATCAGTCTTTTCCTTACCACCAAGGCTAATAGAACCTCTTCCATGAATCACACAAGCATTGTTATCTCCAAATCTTACAACCCCACTGCCATACTTCTCTAGACTCACAAACTTGCTTTTATCACCAATCATATGATGTGAGCATCCACTATCAATGACCCACTCATATTTCTCCTCAACTCGAGCTGCAAGAGCTTTCTTATCCTCAATAGTTTCAGTAGGCATAGGTTTATTTTCAATGGTAGCAATGAAATCCCATTCATCTTCATTTCCATCATCTTTATTAGACTCATCATCAGTTACTGCTTCTTCAGCAAAGTAGCATCTAGGTTTTCTAGGCTTAGACCTAGGAACTCTTTCAGGACATCTTGATGCAAATGCCCTATCTTACTGCATGAAAAACATTTAATAGGAATTACATCTTCATAATTACCTTTTCCTCTTCCTTCTTGCTTTGCAATCAGTGCTTCCAGTTCTTGTACTTCTCTTTCTTTGTCTTTGAGTTGTTTTAGTTCTTCATCATATTTAGATATCTTTCTAGAGATCTTTCTTGGACTGTATCTTTTCCTGTAACTTCTAGATATAGTAGCTTTGAATGCAGATTCAATTTTTGGTGTAGATTCACCAAATTCACTTATTTCAAAAGTAGCAAGCTTCCCTATCCGTGTATCTCTTGTCATCTTGTTTATAGACACAAATTCCTCAATAGCATGAACCTTTATTTTGTAAGAAGGATGCAAGGATCT
>VDFB02358134.1:216955624-216978963 GCA_007258455.2 Sequoia sempervirens
GATTCCTTGATATATTTATTCTGCTTGATTTTTCACCGTATATGGCAATAGGCTCTTCATATATTACTCTGATATCTCTCAACATATGTTTCATCCATATCACTTGAGTACAATTATTGGCAGCAACAATATATTTTTCTTCAGCAGTAGATAGAGAAATTGAGTATTTCTTTTTACTTAACCATGATACCAACTTCTTCCCTAAGAAGAAAGCACCACCACTACTACTTTTTTGGTCATCTACATCACTAGCCCAGTCAGCATCAATGTATGCACACAAAGTGAGATCATCATCCTTTGGATACCAAAGTCCAAAGTTAGATGTTCCTTTCAAATATCTAAAGATTATTTTAATAGCAGTCACATATGATTCTTTTGGATCAGCTTGAAATCTAGCGACCATACATACAACATTCATAATATATGGTCTAGTCTAAGTCAAGTAGAGGAATCCATTGATCATTGACTTATATCTAGTTTGATTTTCCTTAGGAGAATCATCATTTTGTGTTAACTTACATCCAATCACCATAGGGGTACAAACAGGTTTGGAGTTTTCCATTCCAAAATTCTTCAATAGTTCTCTCACATATTTGGACTGAGATATGAAAATCCCCTAGTCCAACTGTGTAATTTGCAATCCCAGAAAGACATTCATTTCACCAATCATGCTCATCTCGAATTCACTCTTCATCTCATCAAAAAATTTCATGCATAGATTATCATCTCCTCCAAAACATATGTCATCAACAAAGACTTCTATGATTAATTCCTTATCATGATCTAATTTGAAGTATAAGTTACTATCAACAATACCTATAGTGAATCCAAGCTTTAATTCCTTATCATGATCTAATTTGAAGTATAAGTTACTATCAACAATACCTATAGTGAATCCAAGCTTCAGTAGGTATTTGTCCAATTTGGCATACTAGGATTTGGGGGCTTGTTTGAGTCCATACAGAGCTTTCTTCAATCTGTAAACCATATCTTCCTTATCAGTTAGCTGAAATCCATCTGACTGTTCAATGTACACTTCTTCTTCTAGTTCCCCATTCAGAAATGTAGACTTTACATCCATTTGATAGAATTTATAGTTCTTATAAGAAGCATAAGCAAGAAATAATCTTACTGCTTCAATTCTAGCAATAGGGGAAAATGTTTCTTCAAAATTAATACCTTCCATTTGAGAGTACCCTTTACATACAATTCTTGCCTTATTCTAGACCACTTCACCTTCCTCATTCAACTTGTTTATGAATACCCACTTAGTACCAATCGCATTCTTGTCTTTGGGCCTAGGAACCAGTGTCCATGTGTCATTATTTTTAATCTATGTCATTTCTTCTTTCATGGCTTCCAACCAGTGTTCATCTTGATAGGCTTTAGTGATACTCTTAGGTCCAATCCTAGAAATTAGATAATATTCTTCTACAATTTTTCTTCTAGTTTGCACTCCTTTGCTCTTATCTCATATGATTTGACTTTCAGAGTGATTTAGCTTTACATACCTTGGAGTCTTGGGACTTTCTCAAAATTTTGTGTCTTCTGAACTTTCTTCTACACTTGTACTTGTCTGTGCTTCCTGGCTGACTTGATTTTCCAAAAAAAATTGTGGTTCCTTCACCGAAACATATGGAATAATTTGAAGTAGATTTAGTGTTTGAGTGTTCTTCCCTTGATTTGTGTTGTTTTCATCTGAATCATAGTTGCATCATCTGGATGATTTGATAGAGTCCTCATCAACTCTGACATTTGCACTCTCAACAATCTTTCTCAATTTTTTGTTATAGCATCAGTATGCCTTGCTCTTTGTGGAGTAACCAAGGAAGATCCCTTCATCGTTTCTAGCATCAAACTTTCCTATATCATCATCTCTCCTCATATAACATTTTCTTCCAAAGATCTTGAAATACTTAATAGTAGGCTTGTAACCCAACCATAATTCATAAGGGGTCTTACTAGAATTACCATTTTCATTTACTCAATTCAAAGTATATACATCAGTGCTTGCCACTTAACTCCAATATATCTGAGACACATTCCCTTCCATCATCATTGTTCTAGCAGCATCCAGAATTGTTCTATTCTTTCTTTCTACAACTCCATTCTATTGAGGGGTTCAAGGAGTAGATAACTATCTTTTCATTCCATGTTCTTCACAATAAGATTTGAACTCCTTTGAAATGAATTCACCACCTCTTTCATATCTCAGACATTTTATTTTCAAACCTTTTTCATTTTCTTCCATGGCCTTGAAACTTTTGAACTTGTCTAATGCTTCACACTTTTCTCTTAAAAAGGAAACCCAAATCATTCTACAGTAATCGTCAATGACCAGCATAAAATGCCTTTCTCCATGAATACTTATAACTCTGGAGGGACCACAAAGATTAGTATGTAGCAGTTCCAACACATTATTTGACTGAATTTTTTTTCTCCAAAAGGAGACTCTAGTTTGTTTACCCATCTGACATGCATGGCAGATTACATTAGCAGGCTTCACTAACCTAGGAAAATTTGTTAGTACCTGAGTAGAACTTATCTTTATAGTGTTGTCAAATTTTACATGACACAACCTCCTATGCCACAACCAACTTTCATCCACTTGAGAAATTAAACAACTTCCACTAGCAGTATTCAAGTGAAAAATATTACTTTTAGTTTGCACACTAGTAGCAATCATGTTTCTGAAACTCCCACGAATCTTGCATTTTCCATTCTTGAATTGCAGATCATATCCCTTGTGTACCATTTGTCAAAAACTTAACAAGTTATGCTTTAGTCCTTCAACATAGAGAACATCATCAGTCTTTTCCTTACCACCAAGGCTAATAGAACCTCTTCCATGAATCACACAAGCATTGTTATCTCCAAATCTTACAACCCCACTGCCATACTTCTCTAGACTCACAAACTTGCTTTTATCACCAATCATATGATGTGAGCATCCACTATCAATGACCCACTCATATTTCTCCTCAACTCGAGCTGCAAGAGCTTTCTTATCCTCAATAGTTTCAGTAGGCATAGGTTTATTTTCAATGGTAGCAATGAAATCCCATTCATCTTCATTTCCATCATCTTTATTAGACTCATCATCAGTTACTGCTTCTTCAGCAAAGTAGCATCTAGGTTTTCTAGGCTTAGACCTAGGAACTCTTTCAGGACATCTTGATGCAAATGCCCTATCTTACTGCATGAAAAACATTTAATAGGAATTACATCTTCATAATTACCTTTTCCTCTTCCTTCTTGCTTTGCAATCAGTGCTTCCAGTTCTTGTACTTCTCTTTCTTTGTCTTTGAGTTGTTTTAGTTCTTCATCATATTTAGATATCTTTCTAGAGATCTTTCTTGGACTGTATCTTTTCCTGTAACTTCTAGATATAGTAGCTTTGAATGCAGATTCAATTTTTGGTGTAGATTCACCAAATTCACTTATTTCAAAAGTAGCAAGCTTCCCTATCCGTGTATCTCTTGTCATCTTGTTTATAGACACAAATTCCTCAATAGCATGAACCTTTATTTTGTAAGAAGGATGCAAGGATCTGAGTATCTTAGCCACAATTTCATCCTCACTCACTGAACCACCGACACATTTAATACCTAGTACTATTTCATTTACTCTGCATAAAAGAAGTCATATTTTCATCTTCACCCATCTTTAGATTCTCATACTTGCCTTTTAAGCTCTGTAGCTTAGCCATCTTCACCTGTGTATCTCCTTCATACAAAGTTTCCAACTTTGTCCAGATGTCATGAGCTATCTGTAGACCTATCACATTATCCATCTCTGAATCTATTAGAGTGCTCACCAATGCTTCCATAGCTCTAGTATTACTTTAAGCGTCTTTGATCTCATCAGCAAAGGAGGGACCATTCTGAGGAATAGTATACTAATCTCTTGTAATCTTCCAATAAGCATCACCAATGCACTACAGATGAAATTGCATCCTAAATTTTTACAGTGAGTAGTTGGTTCCATCAAATCTAGGACTATCCTTCTTGAATGTTGCCATCCCGGATCACCTCAAGCTGTCAGACTTCTTTAGAGGAACTATCTCTGATACCAACTGTTGGTGTGTGGTCAATTTTTGTGAGCATTAAATATATAAAAATAAATGAATCAAACACACCAATAAGACATTATATCAAAAAAAGAATATGAAAATAATACAGATTGCAAACTCCATATCTTGTGATCAATGTCGTCCTATTGTTCTCTATCTCCAGTATTTTCATTGATTCTAGCTGGCTCTCATATTGTATGCTAGGCTCAAGGAACAGTCTTCCTAGAGAACAAGATTGAATATGAAATGCATGCAATGCTAAGACATGATTATTCTGATGCTAAACATGATTAAGGAAATGAAAGATTATGATGATCCTTCACCCCAGAGTTTTTCAAAATCTTCTGATTGGCTTATATAATCAACGATTGTGAAAATTCCTGGCAAATCGAATGGTTGCGAATGGATAAGACTGAAGAAAAACAAAAGAAAACGGAAAGAAAGATTTGTTTTCTTTTCTATAATTTGTAAAAAATCATCTTTTGTAAGATTATGGAAAGATTTTGAAGAATATAAATAATGAATTATTAAATTCAATTATTTATTTATGAGTGACACAGAGATTCTTCTTAAAATAGAATATTTACCCTAGATTTGAAGAATAATGGAAGATTTCATAATTAAATAGAATATTTAATTATGATTTTGAAAAGATATGGAAGATATTCAATTAAACAAAGATATTTAATTAAAATTTTAAGAAATGGTATGTACATGAAATTAATTAAATAAGATATTTAATTAACTAGAAGAAAGATTTTTGAAAAGAAATATTTAAATTTAATTAAATCAAAAAGACTTAATTAAATTCAAAAAGTGATAATTAATTAAAATAAATAAAGTGTATTTATTTAATTAATCAAGTGGACATATGAATGTGAAATAATTAAATAAAATTGATTTATTTAATTATGATAGAAGAATAAATTAGATGAACACTGTAATTAAATTAATTAAATTTAATCATATGTAGAAGACTTTAGAGAAATTAATTAAATAATAAATATTTAATTAAATGCTAGGATTAATCAGACATGACCAATTTTATGCATATACATTTTTCCCCTCTTTGAAGTGATGTGTGAAACGCATTACTTCAAATAAAATATTCTTGCTTTCGAAAGAAATTTTTGCCCCTGATTGGAAAATGTGACTGATATGCCCTTGATTTGAGCTTGATATGTTTCCGTTTGAAAGATGTTGTTGGTATTAATGATGCCCCCTCGGGAGATAAATCATTGATGAGGAGATGAGTTTTTGATAATGATTGAAAAATTTGAGTTGATGACGAGATGTTTATGTTGAGGTGAATTCAGTGATTTAGCTCTCGAAAATGATGTATAAGGATGCCCCATTGTGAAAATAAAGTCAAAGTTAGATAAAAAGATAAAAATGTCACAAAACTCACCTTGAGTTGACCTTTAAAGGGTAAAAAAGGAGAAAAGGACAAATCATTTGCACTTTTTGACTTTGAGAATCCTGTTGCTCTGATAGTGACTTGGCGAAATGGAGATTCCATACCATCGACACAGATTCGAGTGGGCCTGCCGATACCAAAGGCTAGCTGTGTATGGACCACCGGTGAGTCAATCCAATTTCTTATGCTTTCAAATTTTTTGTTTTAGAGTAAAATTTTCCTATTTTTCCATGGATTTTAGGTTTCAAAAATCTGTTTTAGCACTTTTAGGAAAGTTTTAGCTCTTTTGATAGCTGTTTTAGTGCTCTCAATGTGTGGTTTATTGCATATAGGATGAATTTAACATGTTCGTTGTAGAAACTAGTTTATCACATTCAATAGAAAGAGTAGCACTTCTAGGATGTCGTAAAAAAATTAGGGTTTTAGCGCATCTAGTGTTGTTGCGCTTCCAGGAAATATAGGGGCGCTTTGGATTAGAGTTGTAGCGCTTAGAGGGAAATGGCACATAGAGGAAATGTTTGAGTGCATACAGGGCAAAGAATGACACATCTGAGTTTTAGCACATCCAGGATACAAAATAGCGCATATGATTTTTAGCGCATAGAGGCCGTAGATTAGCGCATCTAGGAGGAAGAGACAAAATGTGATTTGATGAATGTGATGAAATAATGATGATGTATTTTGCTTCCTTGGTCAATAGATAGAGAAATTGTCTTATCAGCGTGTTGATATGGATAGAAAATCTGATAAATAATTGATAACTTTGTTTCCAAAATAGAAATCAAAGAGTAGATATCTGATAACTTTGTTTCCCCTGTACAAAAAACAAAGAGTAGATGATCAATAGGACTTTTGATAAATTTGCTTTCTACGATAGAAAACAAATAGTAGATTATTGATTGAAAACATATTTTCATTCATGACTGAAATACAAATAGGATAATATTTCGATTGTTGATAAATTTGCATTCTTGAAAAAGAAAAAAAATTATGATAGAGCATATTGATGTGATATTCAGATCGATAGATTGTGCATTGATTGTATGATATGAATTGCCTAGATAGGACACTTGATATGGGTCATTTGATATGAGTCTGATGCGTATGTGTCACTGATATGGGTCATAGATAGATAGACATGAGTTAGATTCATTTTTCTTGATTGAGATTGAATCATTGATAGGATGTTGATTGATTGTCTGTGTGATAACCAAAAATAGGAGGTTTTCAAAAACCTCCATATTATGGAGCGTCACTCGACAGGGTGGGATAGGATACTCGAGCTGACACCAAATGATGTAGTGTTCATAGGGGCCTCTGGATTGAGATCATTGTTGTCCATGCCTCCAATTCGGGTCAACAGGGGACTGTTGACCACATTGGCAGAGTGGTGGCATTCAAAGCACAACACCTTTCATTTATTGATGGGTGAGGTGACTGTGATTCCTGAGGATGTCTATAGGATTCTTGGTCTTCCCGTGGTTGGCACCCTTGTGTTCTATGATCACAAGGAGCTAGGGGGTACAGAGGCACTGAGGAGAGTCTATGGTGACACGCACATAGTAGGGTATTGGGTGCCATGGGCTGACTTTAGGGGATATCTGGCCTTGCCTGTAGTTTTGTGTGCATTCATTGGAGGTCTCCTTTGTCTAGATAGTCGGTCAAAGGTACTATCAGTGGGATGGGGGAGGATCCTGGAGCAGATGTTGTTACAACCATAGAGATATTCCTGGGGGAGCTGTATGTTGGCTCACCTATATCATGATTTACATCAGGTGGTATATAGGGGTGCATCTAGTTTCTCGTGCGGCATGACACTACTTCAGATCTGGGCATGGGAGCATCTTTCTGTGATGAGACCAACTTGTCCTAGAGTGAGGCCACCAGGTAGACCCTATGTGTATGCATATGCTATGTTCCTTGTCTAGCCTAAGCTGGGCAAGGTGGATTACTGGAGATGGTGCCTGGATGATAGTGGTGCAGTGATATGGCATATCTAGATTGCGAGCCATGGGATGAAAATCACCTTGAGATGTCATTCGTAGGTATTCCTCAATTTTTGATAGGTCGTACACCCTTCATTTTAGAGAGGTTCCTAGAATTGCAGGTGCAGTGACAATTCAGTTTTACATAGGGGATGTCACAGGGGGTTGCTCACTATGCACAGAGTAGGGATGAGGCTAGATGGGGGTTGTGTATTTCATATAAGATAGCATATAAAGAGTATATGGCTTTAGCGCCTGAGGCATGGGATGATAGACGATATATTGTTGATGTTGGTATGTTTGATGAGTACTCAGTTTACTATCATACACATCCCTTTCCATGGTTTACCTATCCTAATGAGCTAGTACCCATTTTGGTGGTACCACAACCAAGGGTAGGGAGACAAGAGGATGTGGCGGGTGGTGAGCAGGAAGCAGTTGGGGGAGAGGAGGAGAGTGGAGAGGAGGAGGAGAGCTTAGATGGGGATGATGGGGATGACAACAGAGATGAGGGGTAGGTGCCAGTGAGGTCGAGGCCAGATATTTTGACCGGTATCCAGATCATGTGAAGGTCAAGGACTAGGATTGGGTGGAGGAAAATGATCAGAGTTGGTTCCTCATCATAGCAAGGACATATATATAATCTAAAGGCCCAAGTGTGGACGTTGTAGGGACAATAGGTGCAGCTGCAGAGTCAGTTGGTGCAGGCACAGGGATTGGTCGCACAGCTGGCACAATCCCAGGCACAGGCACAGGCACATCCTCCTACCCTAGACCCATAGGTAGCCCAAGAGATGCATTGAGATAGAGGGCAGTAGAGGCCGAGGGTGTTGATCAGAGGCTGATGGGCACTATGGAGAGTGCATCATTATGAGAGGCCATTGTAGAGGGCTTTGAGATGGCCAAAGAGGCTAAGTATTATCGAGTTCGATATGAGGAGTTGTGTCCTCTTGAGCGTAGAGAGTATTTCCCACGGTCCCACACTAGGACCAGGAGTAGGACCCGAAAAATGACATAGAGCATGGGGGTTATCGAGCCTCGACTGGATCCAGATGTAGGCACTAGTGGTAGGCCACCATCCTCGAGACCAACTCCATTCAGAGGTTCCACCAGCTAGCCTTGATTGATGAATGTAGGATTTTATGTGATGTATTTCATATTTTTGGAACATGTATATTGATTTTTGATCATGTCTCATGTATCTTTGTAGACTTTTCATTGTCATTGGACTATTGGACATTTGTATGTATTTTTGATGAGCAATGATATGCAGCGGCGATGAGTTTTAATGATGTGTTGCATTTGTTATGATGATATGAGATATATATGCATTTATTTCCTTGTTTATGTGATATGGATATATGATCTACTAACTAACATGATTTGCAGGATGATGTTCTACGATTATGATATGATGATGTGTGATATGATGTGTACTAATGATCTCATGTAGGTGGATGATGATGGTAAAAATGCAATGTGTTGAGATGATATGATATATGATATGAATTGTTATGAAATCATATGGTTGGCAAATGATGTGAAAATGTAATAAATGAAATTTGTGTTTTTGAATTTTTCAAATGCTATAAATGATGATGATGTGATGGATGTCATGTTTATGAAATGCATCATGGATTTATAATATGATATGTAATATGAATCAAATGTTGTGTGAAAAATGATAAATAAAATGGTATTGAAAATGAGAAAATATGTGAATGCTAGATGATGTGAAAGGATTAATAATGATGAAATGTATGCTATGAAATGTAATGAATACAAAAAAGATTGATGAGATGATAAAATGTAAATAAATGTAATGGTGAAATAAAATGAATTATGAAGTGACCTAAGATGATAAAATGATATGATCCGATGAGATGGTAAATGATAAATAATAATTATATGAATAATAAGGATATGATAATGATGAGAAAATGATGTGATGAATATGAAAAATTATTAAATAATGAAATAAGATATAATGTAATGAGATGGAATGATAAAATTAGAATGATATGGGCTGATAAGCTAAAATGATAAAATTGAAATGGAATGAAAAATGAAATGAAATGGAATGAAATGATAAAATGGAAATGATAGGGAAAATGTAATGATAAAATGAGAAAATTTAATTGATATGGAATGATAAAATGAAATGTAATGTAATGATATGAAATGAAATGAAAAAATGAGATGATATGGAAAATGTAATGATAAGATGGAAATGTAACGGAGATGGAAAAGAACAATGTAAACTAAAAATGACATGAAAAATGAAAATGATGGATGAGATGATAATGAAAGTGATATGGAAAGGTGTAATGAATGAATGATATGAAATGATAAAGGATTAAAATGATATGAGAATGAAACAAAGATGAGGAAAATGAGAATGTCCCATGATATGCAATGAAATGATATGAAATATGAAATGATAATGCATCATGAAGGATAAATAAATGATAAAGGATCCAAATGATGGATGCGAAACTATATGATATGCACAAGACCTAGATGAAATGATAATGAAATGATCATGAAACAAATTTCCAAATGTCCTCCACATATAGTCCAAAGAGACATGACAACCATTGATTTATCTGTTTAGCTTTGTTTAAAACTCTAATGCGAATCCAGCATATAAAATATATACATTGATCTAAATGAAATGCAACTAAATAAAACCAACTGTTCATTGAGCCTTTAGGTAGCTTTTGTGAATCATCATAGAGACTTATAAAATGTTGGAAGTATGTACAAGCATCATAGGGGAGATTAGCACCGATGATGACCTAAGCTCAACTTTCATGATTTTTGATATAGCAAGCGAACACAAGCGTCGAGGTATTATTGAACCGAGATGACCTAAGCATTTATTGCATAAACAGACAAAGACTAACCATCTTCTAATGCAAATGTGGAATTTTCATCAATGATATGCTTTGAAAATCATGATTCATGAAATATTTGCATCAAATTGATAGTTAACCTCAAGACAACAGACAAAGAAAAATCATTCTCCTTCCTTGCCACTCTAGTTCAGGACATCATTGAGTGTGCTCTAGAGAGATGATATCAAAAAATCCAACAACCATTGTTCAAAATGTAAAACTGATATTCCAATCTTTATTCAGATTTTTAGATCATCTAGATATGAGTCCTGATATAGTATTTTGCTAAAAATTGTTGTGATATGGATCAATGATTGGATAGTTGTTCCTAGGATTTGATTGTTTGTTTGCATGATTGGATTTGATGTTATTGTCTAACCATTTCTATGAAACTTGGAAGTTGATTTCCCCTGAGTATGCCAATTTTTTCCCCCAATTTTTGACACAACTTACTGAAATAAATATGTACAATAATCAAGCCATGGTAAGACGTTATCGCTCTAGGAAAATGATGACAACATGATGCTAGTATGACCCTAAGATGATGGAAAGATGCATGAAATGAAGGCTGTGAAGTAAAATGAAGAGCTTGAACTAATAGATGGAGAGCTACAAATAGCATCTGTTTGCCAGATTTTCACTATTTATTTTTATTCCATTTTTTTTTTTTTGTAGCTACCGAGATGCCTGCTTGCCAGGTTTTCACCAGGGTAACCATTTTTTCAGGACTTTTTCTGCTGTTTGTGGATTTCTTCAGGACTTTTTCTGATGTTATATTTCTTTAGGACTTTTTCTTATGTTTTTATATTTCTTCAAGACTTTTTCTGATGTTTTTGTATTTCTTTAGGACTTTTTCTAATGTTTTTGTATTTCTTCAAGACTTTTTCTAGATAATGATGACTGTTTCAGACGTAATACTTTTTTAGGTGCATGTTGTTGATGAGTTTTTCAAACAGGTCCCCTTCTGACATTGATAGCTTCTATGCTTCTAAACCATATACTGTGATGACCACATATGGACCGAGCCAATTAGGTTCAAACTTTCCTTTCTTTCGTCTGTCATGTTGATTGCATGGGTTTTCTTTAGAACAAGATCACCAACCTAAAAAGTACATGGTTTGACTCTGTGATTATAGCCACGAGACATCATTTGTTGATATGCCTTCAAATGATTGGCTGCTCATTGTCTCTTTTCATCGAGAAGTTCCATTTTTTGGAGTCAGGAAACTCTGTATTCATCATCTGTTATGAGACCTTTTAGCAATACTTTAAGTGATGGGATCTCAACTTCTAGTGGAAAAATGGCTTCTACTCCATAGACAAGAGCAAATGGTGTTGCTCCTATTGGCATTCAGATACTAGTTCGGTAAGCCCATAATGCGGGATTGAGTTGAACATGCCAATATTTCCCTACATCATCCACAGTCTTCTTCAAGATTTTCAATATTATTTTATTTTAGGCCTCTGCTTGGCCATTCCCTTATGGATAATAAGGTGTTGAGTATTTGTGTTGAATATGAAATCTTTCACAAATTTCATCAACATCTTGATTCTTGAGTGTCCGTCCATTATCTGTGATGATGAAGTTGGGAATGCCATACCGAAAAATGAGATAATTGAGTATCAATGATGAGATTTGTTTTCCAATAACTTTAGTGAGAGGAACTGCCTCAATCCACTTGGGAAAATACTATGTCGCTATGATGATGAACTTGTGTCCGTTTGAGGATGAAGGATGAATCTTACCAACTAAATCCAACCCCCATTAAGAGAATGGCCAGGTTGGTACAAACGGTTGTAGTTCCTGTGCTGGTGCATGAATGAGATTTCCATGTATCTGACATTTAGAGAACTTCGTTACAAAAGTGAATGATTCCCTCTCCATTGTAGGCTAGTAGTAACCCATTCTAATAAATTTCTTGGATAAGGTTAGTCCACTTAAATGAGTACCACAAATGTCACCATGAACTTCATGTAAAGCCTTATCAAATTCATCACATTCAAGACATCAAAGTAAAGTATCATAAAGACTGTGGTGATAAAGAGTGTCAGTGAAAAGAGTATAGCGAGAGGATTGGCGGATAAAATTGCACTTTTGGCTATGGGATAGGTCAATTGGTAAGATGTCATATTTTAGGTAGGCATAAATCTTTCCATACCAAGGTGAATTGGATCCTACTACGTGGAAAATGATTTGGCTTTTAGGTGTGTCATAGGCAGGCATAAATGATTATTCCAATAGAAATTTGTAGCGAGCCTGAGTTTCTGGGAGTTGTAACAATGAAGCGATTGTTGCCATAGCGTCGGCTGCCTTGTTATCAAGCTGTGGAATTTGCATAAACTTGATGTCTATGAAGTATTTCTTGAAATCATCAACCATTTTCTTATATGGAAATAGTTTGTTGTCTTTAGTCTGATAATCATCATTGATCTGGTTAATGACTAACTGTGAGTCACCGTAGACTTGTAATTATGTGATTCTCCATTCCAATGCTATTTTGAGTCTAGTGATTAAAGCTTCATATTCGTCTATGTTATTAGTGCATGGAAACATTAGCCGATATGATCGAGGAATGGCATTTCCTTGAGGAGTGACAAAGAGTATGCCTACCCCCAATCCATGTTGAGTAAATGAACCATCAAAGTATAAGGACCAAGGTTGCTTTGATTCTGCAGTGAATACATCAGCATCTAGAAATTCAATGTGCATGGGATGTTCTACTTGTAGGGGTGCTTCATCCAATTGATCAACAATAACTTGTCCTTTGATTTCTTTGTGATCAATATAATGGATGTAAAACTCACTTAAGATCATAACCCATTTTGCTAGCCTTCCTGTCAATGTAGCTTTGCTTAATAGATACTTGAGTGGATCAATTTTTGCAACAAGATTGATTGTATGAGTTAACATATAGTGTCAAAATATGCGAGGCAAATACCATTGCTAGGCAAGCTTTCTCAATGAAAGTGTAGTTAAGTTCATGACCTATTAAGTTTTGATTGATATAATAGATTGCACGTTCCTTTCCTGTAGAGTCTTCTTGTGCTAATAATGCCCCCAAAGATGTCTCTGTTGTAGCGATGTATAAGATGAGTGGTTTGTCTGGATTTTTTGGTATAAGAACTGGTGGGTTCATTAAGTACCGCTTGATTTGTTGAAAGGCCATTTCACACTTATCATCCCATTTGAAAGGAACATTCTTATGTAGTAGATGTGTGAAAGGTAGAAATTTATCTACTAGTTGTGCAATGAATCTTCGGATAGATTGAAGTCATCCCTGTAGTGATCTCAACTGACTGATATTCCTTGGTGGAGTCATTTCCATGATTGCTTTTACCTTGGTGGGATCTACTTCAATTCCTTTTGCTGAAACTATATATCCCAAGAGTTTTCCAGATGTGACTCTGAAACCACATTTCTTAGGATTGAGGCGAACTTTGAATTTTTCCAACCTTGCGAATATTTTGGATAATATCTCGAGATTTCCTTCTCTTGTGTAGGATTTTTTTAGTATATCATCGACATAATCTTCCATGAAAATGTTCATCATGTCATGAAAAATTGTAGTCATAGATCTTTGATATGTATCCCCAACATTCTTTAATCTGGAAGGCATGACATTCCAATAGTAAGTCCCCTAGGGACATGTGAAAGCTATTTTGTCTTGGTCTTTAGGTGCAATCTTGATTTGGTTATAACCACAAAAACCATCCATTAGTGAATACATGGAATGGCTAGCCGTCAGATCCACTATAGTTTTTGTTTCACAGGTTCTCCTAGTTTTATGGACAAGTGATGCATTATAAGATTGGGATCAAGATCCAACATGTCTGCATAAGATGAGGCAAAGTTGAGTTGATTTTCTCTAAGGAAATCCATGAACTCAGGTACTTCTTTATCTGTCATTGATGCAGCTAACTGTAAAATCCTCAGTTTCTCTATAGTTTCAAGATTAACTACTTTTGTAGGCTCAATCAGGATAGGTGATCGCTCATGATAGTGCTCCAGGAGAGTATCAAGCATCCCATCATCTGGTGCCTTAAAAAGATTTTCACGATCTGATATGCTCTTTGTTTGATCTTTTTTTTGATCTAACACTGCCAGATTATGGTTTTCACCATTAGATCTTTCTTTTTTATTTTTATTTTTGCAGCTAGGAAACTTGAAACTCTCCTGACTAAGAATCTCATGCCGAGAATCTCTAGTGGAACAATCATTTACATCTTTTTCAGAAAGGAAGTTTACGATAGATTCATCGGTGGGAAACATAGGTATATCCAGAGGTTCAGATAGATCCCAGTCAATGAGATTGAGATGTATTAGTGGTAGTGGGTAATTAGGTTGCATGAAATCAGCTATGGTTATGGTCATAACGGAAGTGTCTATAGGATCTGAGATATGAGGTAGATCAATGATGGTATTGTCCTCATGGTAGTCTTGTTTGATTAAATTTGGCTCAGTATCACTAGAATCATAGTCATGTTGTAGTTCAAATTTGTGTGGTTGGGTCCCTGAACCTTCTCCTTTGATTAGAGTAGGTGTATACTTGTGTATCACATCAACCTGTTTGTACCTCCAAAATTCATCATTATGGATGGTATCCCATTCATATTATCTAGAGTCTGTGTCAGAGTTATTATCGATGAAATTATGAATTGTTGTTAAGCATGCTTCCTTTGGATCATATCTTTCTTGCAATGTGAGTATAGTATCATTCAATTGTTTGGATGTTGTTTCTTTTGAGCTAGTATCATAGCCTAGTCCTGTTTTATCTTTTACAACAAGTCCTGGAGGATCAATAGGCTCAACTATGCCTTCTTTTCTTTTTTCAATAGGACCATTACCCTCATATCCCATCTTTTGCATGATTGAATATCCCTTACCATATTTATTAGTTGGTAACTTGATATTAAGAATTGTTTCATCTTCATCTTCATCTTTATAGAGCCATTTTAGCATGTCGCTATCCTCAGGATTTTCCATCAAAAATTTCACTTTGATAAATTATCCATTGAACTTTGTGATTGGTTTTGCCATTGATTGTGTTGATGTTGACACTACATATATCTAATGATGTGCAATAGAAGGTTGTCCATGTGACCGAGGTGACATAGGAAGATTAGCCAGATAAAGAGAATATTGTCCTACTCCATTATCCTTGAACCGTAGTTGCTTGTCAAAGGTTTTGGTTAGTTGACTGATTTGTGTATCATCTTTTGGAGAAGTGTTAGTAGTTGCTTCTCGATTGTTAGGAACCAAAGTGTCTTGACTAGCTTTGATGGTAGCACAAGTTTGACTGTGAGAATTATTAGCTGATATCATGATCTCCTGTCCATCATAAGGAAACTTAAGAAATTGATGATATGTAGACGGTACAACTTGCATTTCATGGATCTAAGGATGACCCAACAAGATGTATGCTAGATCATGATCTAATACTTGACATAAAGTATTTTTGATAATAGGTCCCACTCTGATTGGTAGCATGATTAAACCTTTGGACGCTCTTTCCTCATCATCATAGGGTTTGATAGTAATCTTCCTTCTGGGATCAATGGAATCTTCAGAAAATCCTAAAGCTTGAATTAATTTCATGGTACATATGTTTAAACCAGCACCTCCATTTATTAGTACACATTTGACACGAAACTTGTGGACCATGACTTCTAAGTATAATGATGAATTATGGGGATGAGTCATGGAAACATCATCTTTTTCAAAGAATGAAAGGCATGTGGGTGAGGAAAAATGTCCCACCATGGATTGAAATTGATCCACATTCAGATCATCGGATATAGTTGTTTCAATGAGGGCTTTGTCTAGAATTTCTTAATGTGCCGGGGAAATCTTCAAAAGTTCCAAAATAGTGATCTAAGCAGAAGTTTTTCCAAGTTGATTAATTAAATCATATCGATGTTGAGGTGGTGGCACAATGGATTTTGAAGGAGCACCTTTTAGGACAACTTTAGCTTGTGCCCTTGTTACGTTAACTTCTATGTACTCTATCTTCTCTTTGACCTTTATAACATTAACTCTCTTGTCATCAGTGTAGATATCATTGATTATATGCTCATCAAAATGATTCACATTTTTTTTAGAAGACTCACCCTTTTGATATTTGGGAAAAGGATTTTTAAATTCTTGGTGGTCTTCATTTGATTGTTGGTTCCCTTCTATTGTGACAATGTCTTTGTCAATTAAATCTTGAATAGCATTTTTCAAGGCTTGGCAATTATTCATATGATGGCCTTTACATCTATGATATTCACAATAGTATGCATCATTCCATCATGGTTGCTTCACGCTAGGCTCAAAGTTATGCTAAGGTGGTAGCGTAATAACATTCTTGGCCATCAAGTCTTTAAGGGCAGATTCTAGAGATTGTCCTAATGGAGTAAAAGTTCTTTTGTTGGAGAAAAATGGTCATTGTAGATTCGTGTTTGATGTATTTCCTAAGGTATTGTTATTGTTGTTTCCACAATACCCTTGATTGTTGGTATTACTTTGATTTGGAACAAAAGTTGGATTTTGGTTATTCCTCAGAGGAGGAGTATTGTTCCCTTGATTTGTAACCTAGTTGACATTGTTGTAGTTGTTGTTGTGAGGAACATTAAGAACAACTGGCTTAGCTAAGATGTGATGTGCATCTACAACAACATCATTCACCATGTTTTTGGTGCGAGTCCAAAATATAGATTTGTCATTGTGGTGATTTGAGGAGCTAGGATTGTCTTTATCAAGTTTAATTATCCCCCTCCGGACTAATGCATTCTCAATTGTGATTGCATTTTTAATCATTTTCTAAAAGGAGGGAGGAAAATGAAGATTTAGATGATAACTCATTTCTTGATCCAATCTATTTATGAAGGTAGTGATCTTTTCCTTTTCAGGAACATGTCGTGGATATCTAGTGAACAATCTTCTCCATCTCTGAAGAAATGTGATGAACGATTCACTAGGTTTTTGCTTAGCCTTGCATAGATCAATCATGGTTATTTGGTGTTGTATGTTATAGGAATATTGTGAGATGAACTCATTGATCAATTCCTCAAATGTCTTGATAGGTGGTGTAATTTTTGATAACCATTCCATAGATTGGCCTCCAAGACTTCATGGGAACAAACGCATTAAGTATGTATCTTCATGAGCGAATTCTAAATTCATGTTTCAAAAGTCTCTAATATGGTCAATGGGATCCAATTTTCCGTTATAACGATCAAAATTTGGAATTTCACAATGCTTAGGAAATAGAATCATGTTGATACATCGATCAAAAGGATATGGATAGATATCATCAAGAGCATATGTCTTTGTTGTGGCTCCCCCTTGTAGATCTTTAATTTTCCCTTCTAATGTTTTAACATGTTGAGTCAAGGTGCTAAGATCAGATAATGGTGTTTCATCAGGATTACTCTTTATGTTCTTAGTATCAAAATCATGAGGAAATTTAGCTCCTTTGTCAGCCAGAAATAGGAAATATTTTTGTTTGTCGTGTGCTAAGATCTTTTCTACTACTTTGAGAAATTTAGGATCTTGCTCAACTTCTCTAATGTGACACTCTTCTTCTTGTTCATCATCACTATCCTCAAGGGGTTTTCTCATATCTTTGTTAGAAGTAAATGGATCCTTTGCTCCTTTGGCCATGTTGTCTTCAAAAAGGGAATTTTGACTCACACTATAAAGAGGATCACTATTTTCACCTTCTTCACAAGTTCTTGAGGTATGATCTTATTATTGAATATCTTCCTTCAGTTTATTGTATTGTGATTGTGTAAAAATATGCATATGATTTCAAGATGTTCTCCTAAACTTAAATCATAGTTTGATGAGTGCAATCAATGATGATGTTTTAATCTGATAAGATGAAAATCTTATGATATGATCAAAACTATGTTTTCTAATTCATGGTTGTGACTTCCAATGATAAAGGATGTCAGAATCCTGTTGGGAGAAGTTAAGCCAAGAATTGAGAAGTTTATGATGAAAGATGCACTTGTAAGATTTGATCTTTGTCTTCGAAGAATGATCAGTATATCAAACAACCTATTTTAACTCACTGAAGTATTTGACTAGGACGTGTCGAATATTCGATAGAAGGTTGTGGTATGTAGTTGAAATCAACAGGTTGATTGTGATTATGTCATTGTAAGAGGGCTCTCATTTGAAAATAGGCTTGTGAATCTAGAGGGTCTATAGCGTATTTGTCAGTAAATCCTCTGAAAAAATATTGGTATCTATGGAGAAATTTGCAATAATGGAACAAGACATTTGGACTTTTGTATAAAAACTTCCTTCTTTGTAAGCTTTTCTTGTATCCTAGTGGTTTCTTGGGCTTCTTGATTCTATTGGAAATTGGCTTCTTGACAAAATTGGTAGATTTCCACTCCCTAAGCATAAGAGAAAATGTAGACATGCTATTGGACCGAGAATGTTATAAACTCAGATCTGTTAGAATCAATGATTCAAGAAAAGTGACAGATGCACTCTTCTATTGCTTATATGTGCTTCATAAATAGGGATATGCACCTGAGAAATGATCAAATGTGCTTCAATATGTCCCAGATGCACTACTTTGTATCCTATATGCATTGCAGGAAAACTGTTGATAGTGACCAAAAGTTTGTTTCCTAGAATAGCCAATGTATGTGCTAAAACACTTAATGCACTAAAATAAATCCTAAAAGCATTGAATTAATCAGTGAATGTGCTAGAACAAACCTTATATGCGCCAAAATATACCCTAGATGTGCTAGAACAGTTTTTCCAAGGTAATTTTCCAAATAGTTTATGAGCAATTTCAGCTAAATTTTGACATGTTCATCGTGGATGATCGTTTATCTAAATTAGAGCGATTGAAGACACAACAAACACCTTGAAAACAGTTATTTTTAATCCCTATACTAAACATCAAGTGTATGTTCAAAAAGTGATTTCACAGGTTTTGCACATGATAAACAATTCAGATAGACTCACTCTTAGTACTCAAGTAGGTCATCATAATAATCAACAACCCGCATCTTAGAACTACGTTGACTCACACAGCTATGTCACCCCTAAAGGGGTGCCCGTGTTTTTTTCTTTTCTAGGCGCATACTTAGAGTGATGGAAGTGGATACTAGATCCCCTGAGCAAATGGTCCTTGGTAGTTATATGGTGAATATCTTGGGGGCAGATTCTTCCCTCCCCTTGCACTGTGATTATTATGATGTTCGGAAATTGACTTCGACTGGATACTACACTAGGTTCATCGTAAGGGTTTCCATTCGGTGCGGCAATAATAAACTCCCTCAGGAGACCTCCCAACCTTTAGAACAAAGACTTTGGGGATGGCCATTTTGTACACTACCAGAAAAAGAGGATTTATCCTTATTTGCTTTAAATTTTATAATGGGGCGGAATAGCCTGGCTTTGGCTTGAACCCACTTGAGTCGTTCCTCTTGGGTGAGTACTTTTTCCCACAAGAGCAGGCCCTCTACAAGATGTAATAAAGCAGTAAAATTGCATGAATGTAAAAGGAAAGTCTGGTATTTTGGTCACCTAGTTAAGGGGAGAGCATAGACCTATTGCCACAAACACAGTAGACAATGTTCTTTCTAAAACACAAATCACAATGATCTAAACTATGTGAAGATGTTGCTTCACAAAAAGCATGGGATTCATTTTAACCTCAGAATCAATGTGTGGTGACTATCCTAGATTTCTTTATTTAAATCCATGTCTATCCCAGGGTTGCTTCTTTTTAACCAGCTATGACTATCTTAGATTGATTCTTTTTAAATCCAAAATAGATTTTGTCTACAGGAGGCATTAGACTTAGAAACCTGCTTTAGTTACAACCTGTATGTGCTAAAAGATCTCCTATATGCACCACTAAAACAAGTAAATGCACTAAAAAAATCCTAAATGTGCTACAGAAAGTCCCAAATGCTCTACAAAAACTCCTAAATGCGCTAAAACATAATGCAACTAATTTTTGTTTTTGTTTTTCAGAAATTTTTAACAAAGTTGGGGATATGCACCATTTTGTCTGGTAAATGCACCGAAGCAGTCCTTGGATGTGCAAAAATAGTTCTTGGATGCACCTAAGTACCTACAAAAGCACTAAAAGAAACCACAGATGCGCTTTAAAAACCTACAGATTTGCTTCGGAAATCCCCGTATGCGCTAAAACGGAAAATTTTGTCAAAAATCTGAATTCCAGAAGGTGAAATCCTATTAGAAAACCTGCAGATAAATATTAAAAATGGGGCAAGGCCCCATAGTGGGTGCCAATAATGTGTGGTCGATTTTTGTGAGCATTAAATATGTAAAAAAAAATGAATCAAACACACCAATAAGACATTATATCAAAAATAGAATATGAAAATAATAAACATTGCAAACTCAGTATCATGTGATCGATGTCATCCTATCGTTCTCTATCTCCAGTATTTTCAGTGATTCCAGCTGGCTCTCAGATTGTATGCTAGGCTCAAGGAACAGTCTTCCTAAAGAACGAGATTGAATATGAAATGCATGTAATGCTAAGACATGATTATTCTGATGCTAAACATGATTGCTGAAAATGAAAGATTATGATAATGCTAAAGTGCTAGAATGCAATTAATCTCTAATTACTCTAATGTGTGTTGTGTTGTTTCTTGGATTGGCAGTGCTATTTATAGGGTTTTTCAAAATCTTCTAATTGGCTTATATAATCAACGATTGTGAAAATTTCTGGCAGATCGAACGGTTGCAAATGGATAAGACTAAAGAAAAATAGAAGAAAACATAAAGCAAGATTTGTTTTCTTTTCTGTAATTTGTAAAAAATCATCTTTTGTGAGATTATGGAAAGATTTTGAAGAAGATAAATAATGAATTAGTAAATTCAATTATTTATTTATGGGTGACACAGGGATTCTTCTTAAAATAGAATATTTAATTATGATTTTGAAAAGATATGGAAGATATTCAATTAAACAAAGATATTTAATTAAACTTTTAAGAAATGGTATGTAAATGAAATTAATTAAATACGATATTTAATTAACTAGAAGAAAGATTTTTGGAAAGAAATATTTAAATTTAATTAAATCAAAAAGACTTAATTAAATTCAAAAAGTGATAATTAATTAAAATAAAAAGTGTATTTATTTAATTAATCAAGTGGACATATGAATGTGAAATAATTAAATAAAATTGATTTATTTAATTATGATAGAAGAATAAATTGGATGAACACTATAATTAAATTAATTAAATTTAATCATATGTAGAAGACTTTAGAGAAATTAATTAAATAATAAATATTTAATTAAATGCTAGGATTAATCAGACATGACCAATTTTATGCATATACAATTGGAAAAACAAGGGCATACAACTGAGAGGGGGGTGAATCATTTGTCTCAAAAATTTAAACTTTGTCTAACTTAACTTATCCTTCATCTCAGATCTGATGAATGAACAATTAACCATAAGCAATTAGCACATCAGAGATACAAAGAACACCTAGATTTTTTACATGGAAACCTTGTTAGGGGAAAAACTGCAGTGGATGTTATTCCACAAGATTATACCCTGCTAAAAGTATAATGAAAAATAATAAGGGGAACACACATGCATTCAAGCACACTGCCTAGAGCTCACTGCTCAATTACAAAAGGGGCTCACTACCCAACAAAGTTGGATTAAAAATTTGGAGGATATGAACTGAGAAAATAGCTTCTGCTCAAGCCTGATTACAGTTCCAATTAAGGTCAACACTTCTTCACACTTTGCACAATCTTCTTCACACTCTGCTCAGTAATGATATTCACACATATACACATAGAAGCACATGAAGCAAACATTCCACCGATCACACAATCACTCTTATATATCTGCTACAAGAGATTTCATCACAACATGGTTGGCCAAGAAAGCTAAATTATATTTGCAATGTCGACCCAAATTAACAACTAAATTTTAATGTGAACCCACCAAGGTTAACCACAACATAGTAGAGACCCAAATTAATATCTCCAACACAAAAATACTTTAATTAATTTCACCTCAAAAATCCTCAACATGTCAGCCAAGAATAGAAAAACCGATCATGCGCAAGAAGATCTTCAACCATAAGCACATGGATCAATGTGGGCATACCACAAAGATAGAGAATGAACTAGAGACATCTAAGAACACCAAGAAACAACAAAGAAGCGTCTGCAACAATTGAGATAACCAGAATCACACAATCTTCATTTAGGAACATTGACAAAGACCAGCAAAACACTGTCAGACCATAACTGACACAAAACTTCATGCGAACCTCGGAGACAACACATCCATAGTGTTGATATCAATGACAACACATCCATAACATCCAACAATCTGCCAACAATTTTTGTGTGGTTTAGATATGTTGGTCATGGTTTTTAGAAGTTGATATATCTAGATTTTTTGTTGTTCATTCATTGTACAGTGCGAGTTATATTCACTAATTGTGAACTGTGGTTTTCTTTGTTCTAGTTGAGGTGTGGGAGACATGTTTTTCTGGATTTATCTTTTTAAAGAAGTATGACTTGCGGTTCTAGAGTTGAGTTGTTTTGATTGTATTGAAGATAATTTTTGTATCTAGAAGGTTCATGCTTAATTGTTCTATGTGTTTTACACTAGTTTGGCTGACCTTGTGTTAAAGAATACCTTTGGAGTTGATAAAGTGTGTTGGATCTATTTGAGTCCTTATGAAGCATGTGTTTTTGTTTCCCTCATTCTAATTCCACCCTAAGATGTTTTGGCGCCAACCTAATTTGAATTTGAATTTGGATGGCCAACTTTGGATATGTTTCAAAGTTGAAGATAGTATAAATATAGGATGAGTTAGTGGTGAATAAAGCATAGAAAGAGGAAAGAGAGATAAGTGAAAAGAAATAGAGTAGATAAATGCAAGATTGATGTGAATCAGTGAGTGTGGTAGATTAGTGAGAAGCCTAAATCTTGAG
>VDFB02358134.1:216978983-217004876 GCA_007258455.2 Sequoia sempervirens
TATCTAGATTTTTTGTTGTTCATTCATTGTACAGTGCGAGTTATATTCACTAATTGTGAACTGTGGTTTTCTTTGTTCTAGTTGAGGTGTGGGAGACATGTTTTTCTGGATTTATCTTTTTAAAGAAGTATGACTTGCGGTTCTAGAGTTGAGTTGTTTTGATTGTATTGAAATATCTATATTTTTTGTTGTTGATTCATTGTACAGTGCGAGTTATATTCACTAATTGTGAACTGTGGTTTTCTTTGTTCTGGTTGAGGTGTGGGAGACATGTTTTTCTGGATTTATCTTTTTAAAGAAGTATGACTTGTGGTTCTAGAGTTGAGTTGTTTTGATTGTATTGAAGATAATTTTTGTATCTAGAAGGTTCATGCTTAATTGTTCTATGTGTTTTACACTAGTTTGGCTGACCTTGTGTTAAAGAATACCTTTGGAGTTGATAAAGTGTGTTGGATCTATTTGAGTCCTTATGAAGCATGTGTTTTTGTTTCCCTCATTCTAATTCCACCCTAAGATGTTTTGGCGCCAACCTAATTTGAATTTGAATTTGGATGGCCAACTTTGGATATGTTTCAAAGTTGAAGATAGTATAAATATAGGATGAGTTAGTGGTGAATAGAGCATAGAAAGAGGAAAGAGAGATAAGTGCAAAGAAATAGAGTAGATAAATGCAAGATTGATGTGAATCAGTGAGTGTGGTAGATTAGTGAGAAGCCTAAATCTTGAGTTTCCAGATGGAGTGAGCAGAAGGTGTACTCTATCATTCATGCATGTTTGCAAGGGGTTGAGAAAATTGTGGTGGATTTCTCTATTGCATTGAGATTGTCTTCTCTTTGTAACGTATCTCTTCTATCGTCTTTGTATCTTTATGGTAGTGATCTCTTTGGGCTATTAGCCATGTTGGCCAGTGAGTCCTAATCTAGATAGTGAGTCCTTGTTTTGGCAGTGATCCTTATTTATTAGGCAGTCAGCCTCTTGTAATCAGTTTTGATATTCCTATAGTGTGACTTAATCCTCACCATTGTTTTTTCCACGTAAATCTGGTGTTATTGTGTTTGTGTGATGGTTTTCAGTTTCTACACTAGTATTTGATGTTTAATCATTTAAGCATTGTTAAGGATTAGTTCTAGTGGATGAATTAAGGTTTAAATTTGTGACAACTGATTCACCCCCCCTCTTAGTTGTCTTTTTCAACAAGAGTTTCATTGGTTTATATAGATTAACAAATTACATTGTTGATTACTTTGATGGTCTAATAATATGCCACAACCATTGATCTTGGAGGTTCATTCATCTAGACCATTGATCTATATCAATGTTTAGGTGGAGTTTGAAGGCATAAATTAGTAGGATCATGTACATGTTATGTATCTCCATGTCTCAATCTTTTCAATATTTATAGATTGATAGATTAAGGGGATGAAAATCTTTGGCATCTATGGAATTACCAAATATGTAAATTTTGGAAGTAGAATGATCTAGATCATTGATCATAGTTGAAGTTGAATGAAGCCAAAATAAATATGCTTTAAGGGATATTTGAAAATAAAATTGCTTTTATCTTATATATTTTTGGTGTAACAATATATTGAATGGATGTCATGACTATTTCCTATTAGTCAAGAAATGGTTATGTGGGTCCTCTATGGTAGTTCTCATGTATAGGAACAAATGGATTGTTAGTGTGATCTTTATATTTTGGACACACATATCATAATTATGATATTCCACATATTTCCTTAAGTTATTAGTGAGTCATAATTAGGTTTTCTATTTTTAGTTGTCTATCTTATCATCTAGGATAATATTTATTTTTAGCTTTTTCTACTGTATGTGAAATATATTTCTTATGTAATTATTTATTTTGTGATTAAGGAATTTTATTAGTTTTAGCAATCTTTTGTATTTTTTATTTTCTCTCTTGTGTAGAATATTACAAGATCCAAACTATGACATGGTATTAGAGCACCAAATTTATAAATTTTTCTTCAATTTTTAAGAGTTTTATCCATAAGGGTACAATTGGTGCATCTTGGTGTAAAAAGTACCTCACCGCCATATTCAAAAGGTGTCAAAAACCATAGATCCATATAAATCATTCCAAATTTAGACTCATAAGATTTTGGAGTAGTTATTTTGAGGTTTTATAACTTCCTATGAACAATGTTTCCAATAGAAATAATACTTATGGCATGAACAATGTTTTTTCAAGCTATGAAAAATGTTTCCAATAGATATAATACTTCTGGCATGAACAACATTTTTTCAAGTTATGAACAATGTTTAAGGAATGAATAATATATTCAAGATGTGATAGTGTTTCAAGTGTGAGAAATGTTTTTCTAGTCATGAATAGTGTTTTCTAGCCATGAACAATATTTTCAAGTTGTCAATAGTCTTTTCAAAGTTTTTTTCTCTCCTAAAGGAGAAATTTCATGAAAATGGAAATATCTTAGTCATACAAAGGAAAATTTTTATTAAATAAATTGGCATTAGAAAGTTGGTTCCATGCTCTACATAGCCATTAAATTATTATTTTCATAAATCTACATTAGGTATATGTATTCTTTGATAGAATTAAGATCTTTATTTATAAATCTTGATTTAGGGGAAAAAGTGAATTCAAATGGATTTTTTTTTAATGAAAGGGTTGTTTTATTTCAAATTTTTGCAATCATCATGGATAGATCCCAATTTTTTACTCTCACACCATAAAATTATTATGAGAGGATGAAGATAATGGAAATTTGAATGAAAATATATTGGGTGACAATGGGTATAGATCTTGAACCGAGGGATGCAGTGGAAAATAGAATGTTTTGATAAATTTGATGAAGCTTATGGTGCATTATGCTAATCAATTGCTCTAAGCATCCTTTTTACCTAACCCAAAGAAAAATTAAAATATACATTTTGATGCAGGAGTATCCAAGGTGAAATGGAAATCCTGTGTCACCAAAGATATTATTATTTCATTTTTATTTTTATTTTCAATAAGGGCTCAGGGGCTAAGAGAATAAATATTTCCATTTACAAGATTATAATTTTCCCTTGTGGTGATTTGAAGAGGTAATTTTTGAGAGAATTATGCTTTGATAAATGTTTCTAAAGCATCTCCAAAGGGAATATAATTCTTGGGAATTCGTTTACAAGAAGGGACCACTTTTCTTACATGTTCTTGCATTATCTTTTGCATGCCTTGCATGTATTTGCATGTTGGCCACATGCTTTGTATGTTGTTCCATGTCTAGGTCGTAATTCTAAGACCTAGTCTCAGTGAAACAACTATAAGTTTCTCATATGGTAACAAAATTAAGAATTTCAAAATAATCCAAAAATTTGGAGATGAGGCGCACCAAACCCAGAAACCATTTGAGGAAACTATGCCAAATGATAGAGCATTGGTAGGTAGAAAGTGATAGGATTTATTGGTGGTTTAGTGGAGGATTTTTTGAGAAACCAATAGTGGTTTCTTCTGATGCAGAGTAGGGGTTCAAACTTAATCAAATAGAGGAATATTTCACAACAATGGGTTCATCATAATGGCACTACTCTCTTTTAACATTACATGGTTCAAATAAGGCTACAACTCTCAAAGGGCCACCAACACTTGGAATTTTTCATCAAACTCTAGGAACACTTTATAATATGTGGGAATGACATAAACAACTCAATAATAACTCGCAAGAACTCAAATTTCACAAAATATAAGGTTTTCTTTTTACTGTCCAAAATTACCCCTTTTTGTTCACTCAAAACTACAAGCTCCAAAATGGATTCTATGACTCAAAGATTCAACCAACTCTTGGGAAACCTTTCACAGGATATCCATGACCTAATAAACTAAAATAATCCACCCAAGAAGTCCTAGACTCTTTCTATGAGTTCCTTCCTCTCAAACAACCTCATATTTTAGTAAACCTTCAAAAAGAACAGTCATTCATATCTTTTGATGCAGACCTCTTTCCAATACTATAATGATAGATTTAGATAACATTTTTTCCACTTTAAAACATACCTTGAAATGGGTATAGGTTACTTTGTAATAAATACCTCAAACATTGATTGTCTCGCTTCTTTAAGGCCTAATTAGGCTTATAGGCACATGTGCTTATTGGTTTTATCAATTCCAGGTTTTACCCACTTGCTTTATCACCTCAAAGATATCAAATGTTACTTTCAAATTCTCACCAAACCATCACAAATCCATTTCCATAAGTCTTTTATCAAACTCTAACACCCATGCTTCATATTTGCTCAAAAATCATGCTTTTCTAGCCTAGGGCATCACACAAACAACCCCAAACATTATCTACTATTCCTACCATATTTTAGAATCACAATACACCTAAAAATAATCCATTTTACCAATTTTGAAGAGTTTCTATTGGTGGGATGAAAAGTTATGCATTTTTTCAACTCACTGCTTGCCCTAGCTGGGGTTTTCAGTAGTTTTCACTAAAAAAACATAACTTGTTCAATTCTTCATGGAATCACATGACACAAATACCAAAATTATTTAGAAACAAAATACTATGACATGCAATCACTGTAATTGCACCATGAAGTCCATACAGGCTAGACAATTCACTGCAACAACAAAGTAATGTTCAAATTTTGAAAAATTAGTGAGCTTCATTTCTTCAAATTATCACCAAACAGCTTCTAACCCTTGGTTCAACCATACAAGATATTTTAATGCATTTTACAACTTTTTTCAAAAGTTACAAACCAACCTTTCAACTACTAACTAACCTTGACCCTTCATCTTCCCATTTTGCACTTTTGTAACATGACAACATTTGCAAAATGAACTCATGACCCGCCTAATAACCTATTTACTAACTCAAACATGTTCAATATGGTCTAAATGACCTTATTACATGCTTCAAAGATAAAAATAAATCAAATTATACAAAATGGACTCATGGAGGCATAAAATCCATACTCTCGACCAAAAAGAAGCTCAAGTCCCCTTAAGGATTGTGCTGCCATATCATTCTTTGCTCTCCAAGTAACACTTCCATCTGGTGGTCTTTTCCAATGGACCAAAAACTGAAACTTGGCACTTTCCCTTGTGTGTGACTAGTTCTTCACTAGAAAATGTTGCCTTCCACCTGATGTATGATCTTTGATTTTCTCCTCACTTGAAAACTTTGGTGAACTTGCTCCAATACCTTGTTCCTTTCCCATCTAATATTCTGCCCCTATGTATGCTTCTTGCTCAAGTTTACCAACCACTCATATGAAATTAATTAAATGACTACTATCCTCCTCTGAAAAAATTGAAGAAAACACCATATCAACATACCTTTTATACCAACTTTGAATTCCAAGAATCAATTCATCCTTGACCTGCAACATATCAAATTTTGACACCAACTCAATATCATTTCCCTCCACAATCTGATCATTCTTCAAATTTGTTGTCTTATTACTTTAAATTTTTGAAATGGCTACAACCTCCATGTACTCTTCTTCTTCTACCATCATCACCTCATCTTGCTTGGTTTGTTTATCATCTTCCTTTATTAACAAAGGTTTTATTATTCCCACTTGCATTCTCCTCTTCAAAATAATCTTCTTGATAGGCCATTTCACCTTTTTCCTTATGGGTAAATTCCAACAACCTTCTTGTTGTTCTCTCTCAAGAAGTTGCATCTCCATTTGAAACTCAAGATCCATGCTTTCTATTTCTTTTTTCATTTTTTTCAGAGTCTGCCTCAACTCTTTTATCTCTTGGTCAATCTCCATTTATTTTGCTTGTTCTTTTTCCTCTTTTGTGAACCATCAGCCTACAAGTATCTCCTCAACACATCCATTCTTCTCTTTATTCTATCAAGTCTCTTTCACCTTGTTTCTCCTTGTCTTTATGACACCTCACCTAAGTTTCCTCTTTTCTTCACTACCTAGTCTCTTGGCATCCAAGTTCTCTCCTTAACCTATAAAAAGGCAACACACACAAACACACAACTTTCCTTTTCTAGATTCTTGTAGCTCTACTACCAATTTATGTAGAGTAGGGGTTAAAACTCAATCAAATAGAGGCATGTTTCACAACAATGGGTTCATCATAATGACACTACTCTCTTTTAACATGACATGGTTCAAATAAGGCTACAACTATCAAAGGGAAACCTTCACTTGGAATTATTCAGCAAACTCTAGAAACACTTTAGAATATGTGGGAATAACATAAAAAACCCAACAATAACTCACAAGAACTCAAATTTCACAAAATATAAGGTTTTCTTTTGACTATCCCAAATTACCCCTTTCTATTCACTCAAGACTACAAGCTCCAAAATGGATTCTATGACTCAAAAACTCAACCAACTCTTAGGAAACATTTCACAAGGTATCCATGATCTAATAAACTTAACTAATCCACCCAAGAAGTTCTTGAATCTTTCTATGAGTTCCTTCCTCTCAAACAACCTCATATTTTAGTAAACCTTCAAAAAGAACAGTCATTCATATATTTTTATGCATATCTCTTTCCAAGACTTTAATTACATATTTAGATACCCTTTTTTCCACTTTAAAACATATCTTGAAATGGGTATGGGTTACTTTGTAACAAATACCTCAAACTTTGATTGTCTTGCTTCTTTAAGGCCTAATTAGGCCTATAGGCACATGTGCTTATTGGTTTTATCAATTCCAGGTTTTACCCATTTTTTCTATCACCTAAAACATATAAAATATGAACTAAAAATTCTCACTAAACCATCACAAATACATTTCCCTAAGTCTTTTATCAAACTCTAACACCCATGCTTCATATTTTCTCAAAAATCATGTTTTTCTAGCCTAGGGCATCACACAAATGGAACCAAAAATTATCTTCTATTTCTACCACTTTGTAGAATCAAAGTATACCTAAATACAATCCATTTTACCAATTTTAAATATTTTCTATCAATGGGATTAAAAGCTATGCATTTTTTCAACTCATTGTTTGTCCTAGCTGGGGTTTTCAACAATTTTCACTAAAAATACCATAACTTGCTCAATTCTTCTTGGAATCATGTGAGGAAAACAATATGCTCTAAAAACACAATACTATGATATTCAATCAATGTAATCATGCCATGAATGTCGTACAGGCCATACAATTCAATGCAACAATAAATTAATGTCTAAATTTTGTAAAATTAGTGAATGTCATTGCTTCAAATTATCACCAAACAACCTCTAACCCTTGGTTAGATGGTACAAGGTCTTTTTATGCCTTTTACAACTTTTTTCAATAGTTACAAACCAACCTTTCAACTACTAACTAACCTTGACGCTTTATCTTCCCATTTTGCATTTTTGTAACATAACAACATGTTACACTTTTGACAACATTTGAAAAATGAACTCATAACCCACCTAATACCCTATTTATTGAATCAAACATGTTCAATATGGTCTAAATGACCTTATTACATTTTTCAAACATAAAACTAAATCAAATTTTACAAAATGGCCTCATGGAGGCATTAAATCCATACTCCCACCTAAAAAGAAGCTCAAGTTCCCTTGAGGACTATGCTACACAACATATTGATGCTTAACCATATCATTATTTTCTCTCCAAGTAACACTTCCACTTAGTAGTTCTTTCCAATGGACCAAAAATTGAAACTTGGCACTATCCCTTGTGTGTGACTGGTTCTTCATTAGGAAATGCTACCTTCCACCTGATGTATGATCTCTGATATGCTCCTCACTTGAAAACTATTGTGAACCTTCTCCAATACCTTGTTCCTTTCCCATATGATATTCTACCCCTATGTATGCTTCTTGCTCAAGTTTACCAACCACTCATATGAAAAAAACTGAATGACTAATATCCTCCTTTGAAAACATTGAAGAAAACACCATATCAACATACCTTTTATACCAACTTTGAATTCCAAGAATCAATTCATCCTTGACCTGCAACATATCAAATTTTGACACCAACTCAATATGATTTCTCTCCAGAATCTGATCATTCTTCAAATTTTTTGTCTTGGTACTTTCAAGTTTTGAAATGGATAGAACCTCCATGTTCTCTTTTTCTTCTACCATCATCACCTCAGCCTTTATCAACAAAGGTTCTATTATTCCCACTTGCGTTCTCCTCTTCAAAATAGTCTCTTGATAGACCATTTCACATTTTTCCTTATGGGTAAATTCCAACCACCTTCTTGTTTTTCTCTCTCAAGAAGTTGCATCTCCATTTGGAACTCAAGATCTATTCTTTCTATATCTTTTTTCATTTGTTCCATAGCCTGCCTTAGCTCTTTTATCTCTTGGCCAATTTCCATTTGTTTTTCCTTTTCTTTTTCCTCTTTTTTCTTTATTATTTCCTCTTTTATGAACCCTCAACCTACAAGTATCTCCTCAACACATACATTCTTCTCTTTATTCAAGCAATTCTCTCTCACCTTTGTTCTCCCTATCTTTGTAACACCTCACCCAGGTTTCCTCTTTTCTTCACTACCTAGTCTATTGGCATCCAGATTCTCTCAACCTAAAAAAATACAAAACACATAAACACACAACTTTCCTTTTCCAGAGTCTTCTAGCTCTGATACCAATTGATGTAGAGTAGGAGTTCAAACTCAATCAAATAGAGGCATATTTCACAACAATGGGCACTATTCTCTTTTAACATGACATGGTTCAAATAAGGCTACAACTCTCAAATGGCCAGCAAAACTTGGAATTCTTCACCAAACTCTAGGAACACTTTAGAATATGTGGGAATGAAATAAAAAACCCAACAATAACTCGCAAGAATTCAGATTTCACAAAATATAAGGTTTTCTTTTGACTGTCCCAAATTACAGGTCCCTTTTTGTTCACTCAAGACTATAAGCTCCAAAATGGATTCTATGACTCAAAGACAGCCAAATCTTTGGAAAAATTTCATAGGATATCCATAACCTAATAAACTCAACTAATTTAGATACCATTTTTTCCAATTTAAAACATATCTTAAAATGGGTATAGGTTACTTTGTAACAAATACCTCAAACTTTGATTGTCTCGCTTCTTTAAGGCCTAATTAAGCTTGTAGGCATAGGTGCTTATTGGTTCTATCAATTATAGGATTTAACCACTTGCTTTATCACCTCACACATATAAAATATGACCTAAAAATTCTCACAAAACCATCACAAATTCATTTCCCTAAGTATTTTATCAAACTCTAACACCCATGCTTCATATTTGCTCAAAAATCATGTTTTTCCAATCTAGGGAATCACACAAACGACACCAGAAATTATCTTCTATTCCTATCACTTTTTAGAATCAAACAACACCTAAAAATAGTTCATTTTACAAATTTTAAAGAGCTTCTATTTGTGGGATGAAAATTTATGAATTTTTTCAACTCACTGCTTGCCCTAGTTGGGGTTTTCAACAATTTTCACTAAAAACACCATAACTCGCTCAATTCTTCGTGGAATCACGTGAGAAAAAAAATAGAATGCTATAGAAAAAAAATACTATGACATTCAATCACTTTAATCATTTATGAAGGTTGTACATGCCATACAATTCACCGCAACAACAAAGTAATGTTTAGATTTTGCAAAATTAGTGAACTTCATTGCTTCAAATTATAACCAAATAACCTCTAACCCTTGATTCAACCATACAAGGTATTTTTATGCCTATTACAACTTGTTTCAATAGTTACAAACCAACCTTTCAAATACTAACTAGCTTTGACCCTTCATCTTTCCCATTTTACATTTTTGTAACATGACAACATTTGTAAAATGAACTCATGAACCATCTAATAATCTATTTACTAGCTCAAACAAGTTCAATATGGTCTAAATGACCTTATTGCATGCTTCAAACATAAAACTAAATCAAATTTTACAAAATGGCCTCATGGAGGCATAAAATCCATTAGGTGCTCTTGCACCATCTTCTCGCACTATTTCTATATATTTGATTCAGAGCAAGGGTGGTTAGCTTCAATATAATCTAAAACAATCAATTCTTCAAGCCTTCATGTATTTATGGTGGGTTCTTGCACACAAGGCCTCAACTTCTAGTAGCACTCCATAGACTATTTTCCTACTATAATTTTCAAACTAAAATTCATACCCACTATCTAAAAGCTATTTTGGATACTCATTTGGAAGTTCTAAAATATACTCAAAATTTAGGGGTGGTTGTTTTGGAATGACAAAGCCAAAAATCTGTTGCTATGCTTTGGAACTAGGCCTAATTAGCTCATCCAATTAAGTCACAGTAGAGGTTTCACTCTCCAAGCCTCAATTATTCAAACCAATGACTCAAACATGTCTTATAGGGTCTGTCTTAACATTTCAAAGCAATTCAAACAACTTCCCAAGTGTTCTCCAAACCCTAAGTCCTATGTGGTTCAAATGCCTAATTGCTTAACAAACTTGGTAGCAACAATTTGAGGCTTTTGGCCATAAATTTCAATGAAGACATGATATCAAGAATGTAAATATATTTTCAGATGCCCATTTATGCCTTATACAACATGTCTTGGAACCAAGACAGGTTATTTTTTATGGAAGCCTTCAAAATTGATTTGTTTGCTCACTATTACCCTAACAAGGGTTTCAAACATGTTTGTAGTAAAATGGGCATAACTCCATCAAAACTCAATGAATTAAGTGCAATGAAAATAGAAGAAAGTATATTCATTTATATCTTTCATTTACGATTGGTATCACACCATGAAGTGACCGTACGTGTTTGTACCACTCATCTGGATAGAAAAACATGTTTTGGAATTACCAAAAATAGAGTACTTTTATTGCTTCAACTTCCAAAACTTTACAACCTACCTTGCCTTCAACCACACAAGGAATTTTTTTAAAAATTCCATCATTTTCCGATGGGCATCAACCTCTTATCAACTTAAAATTGTATACACATAAAATTGGTATGGAGGAAATTAATTAAATACAAGTTATTTAACTAATAATCTTTAATTCGTCTACTTATAAATAAATTGATAAGATTTATTTATATAGCTCAAAAATTTCTTTAATTCTTCTTATTCTAAATCATTTTTCTTCATGTTTTAATTAAATAAACAATTTTAATTAGTTTTTCTTATTTAACTCCCTTTTATTAAATTTGAATTTAGTCAAATTTTTACTAACTTCTCATCTTCCACCTCATCATGTGTCTCATGAAATTAAATATGCTTAATATTTAATTAGCATTTATCTTCAACAAATTATAATCAATTTTAAGACACTTGGCCTTCACCTCCATTTGATTCCCCTCCACACTTGGCAATTTTTTCTTCTAAAGGGAACACTTTCCTTGATTCTCTCCAACCTCTTCACTCTCAACCGTCCATCTCTCTAGATCAAATCCAGACCGTTGAATCCTGCCACATAGGTTGATGCCTTGGAGAAATCTATAAATAGAGTCTCATTTACAACATTTCATATCGAGAGCTTGGCACAATTAAACTCTACAAAATTTTAGAGAGCATTATTATATGAGCATTATAGCATTATTTAGATTAATCATGGCTTTACCATTAGTTGCATCTTAATTTCAATAGTATAACCACATCATTTACATTATCAATATCATAGCAACATCTTAATCTTGGCTATCATTTACATCATTTTAGAAATCAATCATGTAGGAAGATTTCTTGCATTTCCATTGGAAATTCATGTGCATACACAATCTGAGAGCCATTATGACTTGAAATTGGAGATAGAGGACACTGAGACACTATTAGAGAGTTTGTTGATTCAATTTGATTATAATTTGAATTCCCTAATATAATGTTTCATTGATGTGTTGTATTATTTTCTTATGCACTCACAGATTTCATACACACATAAATTTGGCACCCATAGTGGGGCCTAGCCCCATTTTTAACATTTTCTAGCAATTTTTTGTCTGCAGGTTTGATTGTGAATTTTAATGTAGTGCACCCGAAGCTTCTTTCAGTGCATTTACCTGGTCTTTTGGTGCATCCAGTCCCTGTTTTAGCACATATACTTGATATTTTGGCCCATTCAGTCTCTATTTTAGCACACATGTGGCATCTTTCAGTGCATTTTCTCCTCTTCTGGTGCATACAGGATTTGGGTTTTCATTTTCTACTTTCTAGAATAGCACATATAGTGAATATTTTAGTGTATATGGTTTCTATTTTAGCACATTTATCTTTATTTGTAGAAACTTAAAATTTTGGAAATTAATAGATGTCTTTTTGTTTTGCAGATGCTTTAAACATTGTCAAAGACAATTATCTGAAACTACTAATGGTGTTTGTAGGGGATGAAATTATTATTTTTCTTTGATTAAATTAGGCATCTAGTTTAATTATTAGGTTGATGAATACCATGCATATTGCACTTGTAAAGTGATAGGCCTATGCTCTCCCCTTCACTGGGTGACTAGAATGCCAAACTCACTCTTTCATTTATTGCAATAGCACCTTTAGAAGGCATGCCATAGTGGGAAAAGGTACTCACCCTAAGGGAATGATCTAAGTGGGAAGGCTAAAGCCAAGTATTCCAACCCACTATAATCAAATGTGATTGTGTGGAAAATCACATTCAACGGTAGTGTGCATTGATAACCATCCCCAAAGCCTTTGTTCTAAAGGTTGGGAGGTCTCCTAAGGGAGTTTATCATTTTTCCACACCAAATGAAAACTCTTACTAAGAACTTTAATTGTAGTAGCCAACCGAGTCAATTTCTAAACATTTTTAATATTCACAGTGCAAGGGGAGGGAAGAATCTGCTCCCAAGATACTCACCATATAACTACCAGGGATTACTAGATGAAAGTGAAGGGATTGAATTTTGGTTAAAACCTAGAAAAGGTAAAAACATGGCTGCCCTCTAGGGAGTGACATGGCTATGTGAGCTAATGTAGTTCTAAGATGTGGGTTGTGATGTTATTAATGACCCTTGACATTGGGTCTGACTGATTTGTTTTCTATTGTTTAATACCAGTGGAAATCAAAGGGATCGGACCAGATCCTTGAACATACACTTAATGTTTAGATCATAGGGTGAAACAACTATTTTACTACTTGTTGTGTTTGAAATCATTTTTCAAGAGATCATCCATTAAAAACACCAAAATTCACATGATTAAAAAAAAAGAAAACTAGGCAAACTTATTGTTCAGAAGATCATCCATCCAGAAAACACTCAATTCACAGATCCAAAAATGGGAAACCCAGAAAAACTTCCAAAATAGTGACCATTTCTAGTTTAGTGCATGCACTTCCTATTTCAGTGCATTTGGTTCATAGTCTGGTGCATCCAAAATTTGTTTTAGTGCATTCATCTCATTTTTCAGCTCATCTAGGGTTTATTATAGCACATTTTCCCCATAATCCAATGCATCTTTGGCTTGTTCTAGTGCATCCATGACATCTATCAATGCATATAGAGTCTTTTCTAGCACATTGGCTTCACCTTTCAGCACATATAGTCCATATTCTGGTGCATTTGTCCCATCTTCCAGCACATTTACAATATGTTTAGTGCATTTACCTATAGATAACTAAGTTGAACGTATGTCAGATAACTTGAACCATATTTGGGGGTAGTCTAGCACATATTTGGCTTGTTTTAGCACATCTACAACATCTTTTAGTGCATACATAGTCTTTTCCAATGCATTTACAACATCAATCAGTGCATACATAGTATTTTCCAACACATTTATCATATCTTTCAATGCATACATTTTCTGTTCTAGCGCATCTAGGGGATAGTCTAGAGCATCTGAGCTTTGTTTTAGTGCATATGTGCGATCTTTTAGCACATTTTCACCCTATTTTAGCACATCCATCTAATTCACAAACAAAGATCAAAGTATAGAAAAACCTTTATCACTTGTATGCATGTTTTAACAAGAGCCCAAAAACAAAAACTCAAAGAGAAAGAAATTGAAACTCAAACCACCATGGATGAAGCTAAAGAAAATCGCTTTCATAGATTCCACCAACCTGAAATGAATGAAATAATAGATGAGAACATTTAACACACTCAACAAGACCCTAAATTTCACAAATTCATGGGGAAAATTCTAGAAAAAGATGGAGAGAAATAATTTTTGATGCTGGAAAACCAAGGTGTGAAACTACCTAATGACTTTGATATCAACCAATTGGATGGAACTCCTAAGAGAACAAAATTTGATTCACAAAACATAGATCTAATGCATGCTTTAACCCAACAAATGCAAAACGGTCAACAACAAATCAAAGACATGCAAAGAGGAACAACCAAGAGATATTTGTTGCAAGATATCTGCCCTTATCCTTTTGATAGAAGTCTAAACATGATACCATTTCCACGAAACTATGATCTTCCAAAATATGACAAATAAAATGGCAAATATGATCTTATAGATTATGTAAGATAATTTCACACAATGAGCTTGGAATTTTCACACGAAGAGACCTATTTAATGAGATTGTTTACAAGAAGTTTGGGTGGTCAATGCATGGAATGGTTTTCAAAACTTCCACTAGGTATTAGATCATTTGAAGAGCTGGTCAATAAGTTTATCACTTAATATTTCTACAACATTCAACATGAGATAACCATGAATGATATTTACAACATAAAACAAAAAAAGGGTGAATCATTCCTCACATTTTTACAAAGATGGAGAATATTATTTGCTAGATATCCTCATCCTATACCTAAAAAAGAAGAAGATGGAAATATTCATTGATAATCTAAATGATGAGATGAGCTATGGACTCAAATTTCAATTTCCACCTAGCTTTGAAAAGATGATTGAAAATGGACTCAAGATTGAGGAAGCCTTGGTTAAAAGAAGAGTGTTAAAAATCTATAATGAAGGGAACAACTCAGAAAACTCCTCCAATCATTATAACAACAATGAGAAACCCAAATTCTAGCAAAGAAACAAGAATGTTGGTAATGATGGTGCAGTTGAAACACATAATGCAAAACCAGTCTTCAATCTATTAGGAATTACACCCAAAAATAATCAAAACAACAACCAAAACAACAATGAATCTAAACCAGCTTCAACACCATATCGAACACCATCAAATCATAGAATATTCACACCTTTGGGATAGTCACTTGAATCAAAATTGAAAGAAATTCTTGCAACCAAACTCATAACACTATCAGAGGCATGAGATTGGGAACTAAGAGTCAAACCATCATGGTGGAACGATGCACATTATTGTGATTTTCATAGAAACAAGGGTCATAAAACAAATGATTACATGAAACTAAAAAATTTGGTGTAAGATTTGATAGATAGACATGAAATATCAATAGAGGGACCTCAAAAAACTGTTGATCATAGAGCATTTAAAAATCCTCTACCTAACTATGAAAAAGGGGAATCCTCTTCAACAAACGATAAAGGGAAAAATGTGAACTATGTCTATGATTCTACAATCCTTCACATTTTTTCCATTGATGATCAAACCAATGGAAAACAAGACATTGTTGCAGTTGATAATCAAATTAGTGACATCACAATTGAGCACAAACAAGACATTGTTGCAGTTGACAATCAAATCAACATCATCAAAATCAACAACAAACAAGACAACTTGCCAGTCAATGTGACCACAAGAGCGTAGTCCAAGTTTGTATTGAAAGGAAGTACATTACAAACACCTACTACCCCTTCAAATCAATACAACATCATAGACCAATTGAAAAATATTCCAACGTATATATCCATATTGGAACTTCTTAAAATTTCACTAGCCCATAAAGAAATTCTGGAAAAGGCTTTAGTGGACACCACAGTACAAACAAATTTGGAAGTTTTTCAATTCCAAGCCATGGTGGGAAACTTGACTGCACCCCATTGCCTATCATTCTCAAAAAATGATGATGCATCCCTTACTCATCCCCACAATGCTCCACTCCATATTGAGGTTCTAATCCATAAACATAGGGTCAAAAACATTTTAATAGATGGAGGATCTGGTCTAAATATCTGCACCTTAAATCTTATCTATGCATTGGGATATTAAAAAAAAACCATAGATTCCAAAAGAAAGATCACCATAAAAGCTTATGACGATGAAGAAATATCCTCTCAAGGACTGATAGTATTTCCAATTCAAGTGGGACTAGTTGTAAAAGATATACTTTGCCAGGTTTTGGAAAAATATTTGACATACAACAACCACACTCTTTGATGGTAAATTTGTAAAAGCAGGCACTCTAGTTGATGAATCTGAAGACAAAGATGTTCTAAATTGGCTTTACAAAGATGAAGAAGCATCTCATGCATCAAATTTGAATGTACTAACAAAGCCATATGGTAAAGGAGTCACAATCTTAGAAAAGATGGGATATGAAGGAAAATGTCCTATTGACAAAAGAAAAGAAGGTATTGCGGAACCAATTCAACCTTTCACAATCAATGCAAAAGACAAGATAGGGATAAACAAAGAAGAAACAAAAGAAGCCAAGCAACAGATTTGTGAGTGAATCCTCCAATTGCAAGATAGTTTTGAAATAGACTCAAATGAGTATGAATGGGATTCACTATCTAAAGTATATTTTGAAGACAAAGAAATCAATGTGATAAAGAGGTATCCACCCATATGTATGGAGGGACAAATTTTAGGGTCTAGACCACTTGAATTTGGATCATTACATATTGATGACTCTAGTGAGGATGATCAAACATCGAGCGAGATAGATCATTTAGAGGAGAGTAACATTATAGACCTTGGAATTTCTCTTGAACACCTTAAAAACATTTCCATCTTGACACTTACCGACTTTGATCTTGACCAATTCGATGATTCCTTACCTTTGGTACATCTCAAACTCATTGACTAGGAACAAATTGAGTTGCTTGATATCACTATCTTTGCAAATGATGATACCATTGTTAACTTCCTTTGTTCTGAAAAGCTAGAAACATGTTTCACTATTGAATCTCATAATGAAGCTTCAAACAAGGAGAGTTTCAATCTATTAGCTACAAAATAATGAATATCAAAAACTGACCTAATGGTGAAAACCATGCAATGATGGTATTAGATCAAGAAAAAGTAAAAAGAAAGAGTGTATCCAATGGTGAAAACCTCTTTGAGGCACTAAAGGATGGGATATTTGACACTCTTCCTGAGCATTATCATGAGATATCTCTAGTCTTGGCTGAGCCTACACAATCCATAAACATTGGCACAACAGAAATAGTAAAGACCCTACACCTAGCTGCATCCATGACAGAGGAAGAAAAGCCAAGTTTCACCAAATTCTTCAAAGAAAGAAAAATAAATTTTTCTTGGTCCTACATTGACATGCTAGGAATAGATCTAAATCTTATAATGCATCATTTATCCCTACCACTTGGAAAAAGTTGAGAAAAATGCATCCACACATCATCCTATTGGTGAAAGAATTAAAAAAATTGTTAGATGCAGAGTTCATCCGACCAATCGACTATGCAGAATGGATTTCAAACATTGTACCAGTTTCTAAACTAGACAACAACATCAAAATATGCATGGATTTTAGGGATCTTAACAAGGCTTTTCTAAAGGATGACTTTCCTTTGCCCAATATAGACATCATTGTAAACTTAACAATAGGGAATGCTATGCTATCACTCATGGATGGTTTTTTTAAGTTATAATCACAACTTTCACATGCCCATGGGGCATATTTTGTTGGAACATGATTCCTTGTGGATTAAAGAATGTAGGAGCCAGCCACTAGCGTGCAATGACAACAATCTTTCATGGCATGATGCACACATTCATGGAAGACTACGTGGATGACCAATTATAAAAATAACTCACCAAGGAAGGACATTTGAAAATCTTGGATAAAATATTCACTCGATTGGAAAAGTTGAATGTGTAGTCAAACCCAAAGAAGTGTGTATTTGGTGTAACATCAGCAAACTCTTATGATACATAGTCTTGGCTAAAGGCATCAAAGTAGATCCAAAAAAAGTCAAATCAATCATGGAAATGTCACTTCCTAGGAACATCAGCCAATTAAGATCTCTACAAGATTCATTGCACAAATGGTAGACAAAAGTCATCCTTTTACTCATTTGCTACACAAGAATGTTTCTTTCAGATGGGATGAAAAATGTGAAGCTTCCTTTAATCAATTAAAACAATATCTGATGAATCTGCCTATCTTGGTTCCACTAATAGAGGGAAAACTACTCCTACTTTACATAGCAACTACTAAGGTATCTTTGGGAGCTTTGCTAGCACAAGAAGACTCTACAGGAAAAGAAAGGGTGATCTACTACATCAATAGAACATTGAATGGCTATGAACTTAACTAGACATTCATTGAAAAGGCTTGTTTCATAGTAGTATTTGCTACTCAAAAATTGCGACACTATATGTTAACACATACCATCAAACTAATAGACAAGATAGATCCATTGAAATATCTACTCAGCAAAGCCAATCTAACAGGAAGACTAGAAAAGTGGGTGATGATAGTGAGTGAATTTGGCATCTAGTACGTGGATAGAAAAGAAATCAAAGTCCAAGCAATAGAAGATCAATTAGTTGAAGCACCATTGCAAGATGACCATCCTATCCATATTCAATTTCCAGATGCAAATGTCCTCACCATGGTAGCACAACAATGGATATTGTACTTTGATGGGTATTACACTCAACATGGATCGGGTGCTAGAATCCTATTTGTTACTCCTCAAGGACACAAAATTCCAAAATCTTATAGGTTGATGTTCCCTTGCACTAACAACATGCCTGAATATGAAGCACTAATCATTGGTATCAAGGTAGTAGTGGAATGGAAAATCATAGAGTTACAAGTCCATGGAGACTCTCAATTAGTCATAAATTAGGTTAATGATGACTATCAAACAAAAAATGACAAGCTGATGCCATACAAGAGAATGGTAGATGACTTCAAGAAATAATTTGTTGAGATCAAGTTTGAAAAAATTACCATAGTAGACAACAAAGCTATAGATGTCATGGAAAACATTTCTTCTCTGTTACAAATACCAAAAAAATGAAGTCATTATGAATTCACGGTGGAATAATTGTTTAACCTTGCCTATGACAATCTCGAGTCCCAAGTCATGTACCATCTAGTCGAAGTTGATTCCTCAATCTATGGGAATATTTACACCTATTTGAGAGACAATACCCATCCACCTCATCTATCCTGAAACCAAAAATGAAACTTTATCCGTCAAGCAGCTAGACACACCTTGATAGCTAATACACTTTATTGACAAGGTCTCGATGGTACTCTCCTTCAATGTCTTGAATGTGATGAATTTGAAATCGCTTTACAAGAGGTTCATGAAGGTATCTATGGTACTCATTCAAGTGGCATTACTCTTGCTAAGAAAATCCTATGCTTGGGATATTATTGTTTGAACATGGAGAAAGAATATTTTCAATATGTCAAGAAGTGCCAAAAGTGTCAATCCATGGAAATCTCATACATGCACCAACATAGGAGTTGCAACCATTCACATCGACCTGTCCTTTCTGTCAATGGGGACTCGATCTTGTGGGAAATATTCATCCATCTTCCTCTAATGTGCATAAATGCATCATCACAACCGCAAAGTATTTCACAAAGTGGATTGAAGATATTATGTTAACTACCATCACTAGTAAAAATATTGCCTCCTTCATCCTGAACTACATTATTTGTCGGTATGGCATCCTTAGCTCCATTGACACTGACAATGGTAGAGCCTTTAAAAACTAGGATGTACAAGAAATTTTTGAAAAATTCCATATCTAGCACTGATTTTCCACACCATACTACCCTTAAGGGAATGGCCAAGCAGAAGCCTCAAATAAGACCATTTTGAAAATCTTGAAGAAAACTGTCAACAAGGTTGGACATGATTGGCATGTTCAACTAAACCCCACTTTGTGGGCATACCCTACTAGCATCCACACCCTTATAGGAGCCACACCATATGACCTTGTGTATGGATTAGAAGCCATCTTACCTATTGAGGTTAGGTTACCTTCACTTCAGGTGTCATTGAAAGGAATCATTTCAAAGGAAGACTATCGAGTATCCAAATTACATGAGTTGGAATTGCTAGATGAACACCATCAACATGTTATTGATCATCTCAAAGCTTATCAAAAAAGAATGTCAAGAAGTTATAATCATAGGGTCAGACAAAGAACATTTAAGATTGGTGGCTTGTTCCTAAAAGAGAATCCTCGCAATCAACAAGATCAGGAAAAGAAGGGAAAATTTGAACCTAGTTGGCTAGGTCCTTTTATCATTGTCTCAATCTATGGATCTAGAGCATATCAGTTATCTACACCTGAAGGGGACCCGTTTGAAGAACCTATCAATAGCCTTCATCTCAAGAATTTTTACACATAACTCATCCAGTGCATGGTAAAAAGCTGAAAAATCCAAAAAAATTAGAAAAAAGATCAAAAATACAAAAAAAATATAAAAAGTTCAAAATACAAAAATATCAGAAAAAGATTGAAAACCCAAAAAAAAGCAAAAAAGAGAAAATATAAAAAAGTGAAAAATCAAAAAAATTGTTACCTTGATGAAAACCTGGCAAACATGCATCTTGGTGACAACCAAAAAATCATAAAATCAAAAAAAGTGCAATAAAAAAAAGTAGTGAAAACCTGGAAATAGGCGCTATTTGTGATAGATTAGCTTTTCCATCTATTGTCACATGTGTCAGTCGTCCGCTTTTCGCCATCTTTATGCCTGATCATCAAAAAAACCTCATGTACATATCTAGGCGTCGTAGTCGTGTCTCATTTTGGCTTGCTTATCATTGTACATATCCACAATAAATGGTTAGTTTTGTTGGATTTAAAATGACACTGAGAGGGGGGGTGAATCAGTGTCTTAACAGATTTGACCAATTTTCACATATTCAAAAACATAGCTCAAATTTGATCTCAATATTACTCTGATTAATGCATTCATGAGTTGAATGTAATCATTCATAAATAGAATTGAGAAAAGTAATAAACCCAACAGTGAACTGAAACAACAACAATACAGAAAAAAATTGAGCACACAAAAGAACAAAGAGACACAAGATTTTGCCGAGTGGAAAACCCTCCTGGGGTATAAAAACCACTCCTAAACTACCTTACTAGATTAATCTTCAAAAACCACTGTTAAAAATGCCTTATAGGCTAATTTTTGAGCACCAACTCAAAGAGCACCAACCCCTTATTTAGAGACACAAATCTCAAGGAGCACCAACCCCTTATTTAGAGACACCAATCTCAAGGAGCACCAACCCCTTACACAGATTTTAGAATTACAATAATAATATCGGAGGATCACTTTATTTTCAAGTAAGCTCAAGAAACTCAACACTCTTATCTACCTCATACTCTAAGAATCCAACTCTGTATTACAGAGTTTTCCAATACATCTCTTGATACGGCCAAAATAACTATCTCTCAGAATTACTGGCCAGCAGCTCTCTCACTGTTTTCAACACAGGTTTTATATACATTTCAAGTATGTCAGTTATCAAGAAATCTTCAACAAGCATATTTCACAAGATTCTGAAACTCTCTTGCTATTTTTAGAATCTAAAGTTGAATAATGATGATGGTAAAAATTAGAGAACGCCTATCCAGAGAGCTTTAATTTTTGCGCTGAATTAGGAGATTTCAAATTGTAATTGAAATATTTTCATCAAAGCCATGTCTGCCCACTAACAGAAAATAATAACCTCTAAAATCTCAGAGAATATCTTGCTAGAGATTCAATACCAACCAAAGATATCTGCATGCAACTATACTTAGAAAATCCATGCCTGCCACAGTTGTATGAGACTTCAAAAATCATTCACTAAGACAACAGTCGCCACATGTTCTTTATGATTCGCTATGACCTTATGCGAGCTGCATTTCTTTTTCCTTATTTGCTTTTGTTGTGACCCATCAGAGTCGGGGAGAAGACATAATGAATACATTATGTTACGCCGAGAGCCATGTATTATGTTCTTTCCAATTGCTGAGACATAAGCAAGTTTCTCACCAAGATGCCCTTTTTCATTTCATTCACTGTCACTGTAACCTTTTGAAATCGGAGAGACATCTTGTAGAAAATTATTTGTTTTGCTGAGAGCCCCCATGATCAACCTTGTCACTGTGATAGTTCAACACCTATGCCGAAGGAAACTTTATCACCGTCAGTCATCCTTTTTTTTGTCACTGTGACATTCTGCTGTTGGGGAGACGTTATGTAGATTTCATTATGTTTCACCGAAAGGCTTTATCCATTATGAGTCGCTGTGACAAAAACACACTCTCGTTGAGATGTATCCTTTATTCGCCTTCGCCAAGACAATGTGTAGTCGGGGTGACATCTTGTAGAGCATCCTGTCTTACCGAAAGCTCACGTGATCATTCCTGTCACCATGACATATCGCTTTCAGGGAGACCTCATATAGATAACTTTGTTATACCGAAAAGCACCTACCATCTTGTGTGTCACTGAGACAAATCATACCTTATGCCGACAAAAACCTTTTGTGTTCCATCGGCAAGAACAGAGGTCACTCGCCGAGACCTCTCACCGAAAACCCTAGCTCTTACCAAAATTTATACCTTTATGTTTTCGGCCGGTGTAACAAATTGAATTCACGAAGACCTTTCTTCGATACACATGAGTTATACCTAAATGTTCCTATTGTATTATGTATTTCCAAGACATATCAATGTCAGGGAGACCTCTCAAAGAGCACACTATGTCATACCAAAAAACTTTGTTCACTGAGAGTCGGTGAGACACTACCAACCTTTCGCCGAAAGCCCCTCAAGACTTAGTCGCCAAGACTTGATGGGTTCGCTATGATATTACTCTGATGCTACAAGAGTCTCGGTGAAATAACACTTTGCATAAAGTCAGCAAGACAAGAAAACCTCGCCAAGATATTATATTGATAGCCATTAGTTTTACTGATAAGTCTCCATATGCATATGGGTCGGTGAGACACACTTGAATTCGCTGAGATACTAAAGTGAAACCCCAGATGTGATATCGTTGAGACAAAACCACTTCGCCGAGACCTATTCTGATACTGCCCAGCTCTGCCGATATGTTCCCATTTCCTTCAGTCGATGAGACAAAGTAAGTTTGTTGTGACCCTTCAACGAAGCCTTAAACTCATGTCAATGTATCTTTCCATTGTCGCCAAGACCACGTGAAAGTCATGCCAAAAGCTGCATGTATGTAAAATCAAATCGTTATGACTTCAGAAATGTCTTACCGATAGGCAACATAGACATTTCAAAAAAGGATCAGGGAGACCCTACTATTCTCACGCTTATATGTTCTTTCTTGTCACCGAAATAATGTACAAATAAGATAACCTGTGACTGCATGAAGCTCAAACTAATCAGTACCATAAGATATTAAAATTCTTAATGTAAACTGTCCATTGAATGCCAAGACATGTAAACCATATAGACAAAGTTGTACCAAGATAACGCATGAGAAACCAATCTGAAACAGTCAACAAGAAGAATCAACTGAAAGGGATTTTGTCATCAAGGACAGACCATATGATCACAACTAAGATCCAACAAGTTTATCAATGGGGGAAAACTGCTTTGAGCTTAAAACAACAAACAAACAATAGTCAGACAATGTAGCAAACATAACAATCACAAAAAAAACTCAACATTGAACATCCATCACAAATTATAAAAAAAAACAACCATCACAATCTTTTGAACAAACCAACCATCCAAAATCAACAACAATATCAATCAAAACCAAAATTTAATTGGATGATGTTCTTTTGAATCATGTTTTAATCACTTTAGCATGAATGTTCAACTCTTTTATCTTGATTTTTGTTATCATTTCTTTGGAGCAACTCAAGGATGTCATAGACTAGAGGAGCTAGGATGGAGTATGTTTTTTCTTTGACTATTGTTTGTGAGTTGATCATTACTATGCAAATTGTTGCGGGACATGCTCTACAAAGTATCATTAATGACATTCTGAATTTGCATAGGGAATGGATTAACTCTTGTTTGTTTTATGCAAGCAATACTCAATTCATCTCGGTTCAATTATGCCTAGATGCTTGTGTTACCTTGCAATATACAAAAATCAATGAAAGTTGTACTCAGCTCCTCATGGTCTAATTATACCATTTATGTTTGTACTAGCTTTCAACATATCAAAATCTAAATGATGATACCAAGCACGACAAATCAGCTAAAAAAATGACAACATTGCATATTTAGATTTGCATGGTTAAGAGAGATTGCATCCATATTATTTTTGCATCTGCATTTTAGATTTTCCAAGGCTGGAAAAATCTCAAAATGGTTTTATATCTCTCATTAAAGGATTGAGTACATTTGACATTAACAAAAAAAAGATCATCGACAAGTATTTGCATAAGCATTATCATATGATACATTAGAAAGCATTATCATATCATACATGCATTAGCATTATCGTACATCCATCCATGCATTAGGTCATATATTTGCATTAAAAAATAAATAAAAAATAAAATTCATTACATATTAAGTTACATGATCACATCCATCACATACATTATAAAACATCATTCATAAAGTATATAGAATCATAAACCATGCATTATCATTTCATTATGGCATTCATACATAACCATAGCATAATCATATGAGCATCACATACTATATAGTACAAAAATCAAATGTATCCATCATAAGCATTCATCACATGGGCATATAGACAACATATTGATCAACAGTATTCACTTCATATCATATAAATTTCAAAATAAATTACCCCTTGGCCCCTCTGGTTGGGAAATCAAACTCCTTCATAAAAAATTCTTCCCATTTTGTTCAGTTTGCCAATGATCAAAAGTTGGAGAGTAATGACTTTTTGGTGAGCTTCGATGTGGTTTCTCTTTTCACCAAGGTTCCCATCCCTGACTCGATTGAAATTTTTAGGCGAAAATCTAATGAAGAGATTGCTTCCCTTGTTGATTTGTGCTTAAGGTCTACTTTTTTCTCCTTCCAAGGGGTAATTTACGAGTAGGTCGATTGTGTGGCCATGGGTTCCCCTCTCTCCCCGGTCATTTCCAACCTCTTCATGGAGCATTTCAAAGACATGGCCCTTCACTCCTTCCCTCTCAAGCAAAAGTGGTGGAAAAGATATGTTGACGACACCAATGTATGTTGGCCCCATGGCTTGGCAAAATTAGAGGAGTTCTATTCCCACCTCAATAGCCTCGTGCCCTGTATTTTCTTCACCAAAGAGATCGAAGTGGACAACCGTCTTCCCTTTCTTGATATTCTTCTTCTCAAAAACCCTAATGGTTCCCTTGGGCGTCGGGTGTATCGTAAGGCCACCCATACCGATCTCTATCTCCACTTGTCCTCTCATCATCACCCGTGCCAAAAAAGTGGTGTCCTAAAAACTCTTGCCTTGAGGGCCTTTAGAATCTATAATGAGGACAACTTAAACTTTGAGTTAGACCATCTTCGTCACGTGTTCATTCTAAATGGTTACTCTAATACGCAAATTTTTTGAGCCTTCAACCAAGCCAAGGCTCATTTTCGTTCCACCTCTGAACCCATCCACTCCTTTAATCTCCCTGTTGCCTCCCTCCCCTTCGTCAATGGGTTATCCCAAAAAATCTCCAAGATCCTTTGCAAAAAAGGTCTCCAATGTACTTTCAAACCCCTCTCCACTTTGAGGAATTGTCTTCCCTCTCTCAAAGACCCCAAGGACATATTTCTCCACTCAGGTGTCTACAAGGTTATGTGCTCTTGTGGTGCACCTTATATTGGTGAAACCGGCCGATTGTTCAGCACTAGAATCAAAGAACACATAGCTGATAATTAGACATGAGCGGGTCCTCAAATCTCCTTTATCCAACCACTCTTCTTCCACAAAGCACCATAT
>VDFB02358134.1:217004976-217123109 GCA_007258455.2 Sequoia sempervirens
GAAGAGAAGGAAAAAGAGGCACCTTCAAGAGAAATAGAGATAGAAAAATAGATTTTGTTTCAAAATCAAAAAAGTGGGATTTCTCTCATATTCAATATTACAGGTGTGACAAGTATGGACACTATGCCTAAGACTGTAAATTAAAGTTGAAGTAACATGCTTCTACTATAGAAATTGGCAAAGAGACACCTCAGAAGGATTCAAGTCATTCAAAAGACGGTTCAGAAGGATTTCTATTCATTTTTTCTCTTTCAAGTAATGTACCAACTGACAGTGATACTTGGTTGATAGATAGTGGTGCTTCACGTCACATTACAAGCTACAGAGAGCATCTTACAGACTTAGTAGAGGAGTATAATTTATAGGTTATAATTGGAGATGATGCTAGTTATGTCATAAAGGGAGATGGAACCACTTCCATCCAGCTAGATTTGGGTATCCCTCTTCTATTGAGTGATGTTTTGTTCATACTAGGGATCAAAATAAATCTAGTCTCCATCTTAGCCTTGGAGGAAAAAGGGTACAAGGTTTCTTTCTCTAAAGGAAAGGCTCTTGCATGGCCCAAGAACTCCAGTATAAAAACAATTCGTGTGATTGGTATTCATCAGGAGAGCCTATACAAATTGTCAATTCAACCAATTCAGGCTTTATTACATGGCTTTATCAGTCTGAGTGAGCTATGGCATAGCAGACTTGCTTGCTCACTTACATTACAAAGCCCTTCCCACTATGGAAAAGATGGTTACTAGTCTTTTGAAGCTCAATTTAGAGCATGATGGCATCTGCAGAGGATACGCACTTGGTAAGAACACCAAGAGTCCTTTCCATAGTAGCAATAGTAGATCCAAGGGGATCTTAGATCTTATTCATTTAGATTTGTGTGGACCAATGTCTGTGGCATCACTAAGTGGATTCTGGTACTATGTGACTTTCATTGATGATTATTCCTGGAAGATTTGGATTTACTTCTTGAAATCCAAGGAGTCTGAGGAAGTCCTTGATAGATTCTGAGAATTCAAGGCACAAGTAGAGAACATGACCATGAAGAGAATTAAGGTTTTGAGATTAGATAATGGAGAGTACACTTTTGAAGGATTTCGTAACTTCTATGTTGAGGCAGGGATCAAGAGTTTTTTTTTTCCGTATAACACTCAACAAAATGGAGTTGTTGAAAGAAAGAACAAATCTATAGTAGAGGTAGCTAAGGCTATGATCCATGATCAGAGTTTGAAAAATTTCCTATGGGCAGAAGCTTCCAGAACTGTAGTATAGGTTCAGAATAGGAGTCCTCATCGGATATTGCGGAGCATGAGTCCAGAGGGGGCCTTCAAAGGTGTGAAGCCTAAGGTTAGTCACTTAAGGATATTTGGCTGTCCTATGTACATTCATGTGCCCAAGGACAAAACATCAAAACTAGAACCTTCAAGCAGGAAGGGTATATTTGTGGGATACAATGAGTCTTCAAAGGCTTACAGAATATATATTCCAAGACATAAACAAATTGAGATCAATAGGGGTGTCTCCTTTGAAGAGGAGATGGCCTTCAAAAGATCTAAAGGATCTTACATGGAGATAGACAGTGAGGAGCAGGAGGCTCCATAGGATATGGATTCATCCCTTGATTATACTCCTAACATTAAGAGGGAGTCCAACGAACCGACTGACACTATTGATCCAATTGATCCTATAGAACCAACTGATGGGCCTAGAGATATTTCCCTAGGTCGAAAGAGACCCCTATGGGCTTGACAAACCATGCAGGAGGCAAAAAAATATGCAACTCCTTGAGGCACTTTTACGGAAAGCAAGAGACCTCAAAAGTTCCCAAGTTATGTGGCATTGATGAGTCATATTATTGATTCTGAGCCTTCCAATTATGAGGAGGCATCTAACCAATAGGTATGGAGAGATGCAATGACAAAAGAGTAGCAGTCCATCATTAAAAATGATGTGTGGGATGTTGTTCCGAGACCTTAAGGGAAGTCAGTAGTGAATTCTAAATGGCTCTACAAAATCAAGCATGCAACTGATGGTAGCATTGAGAAACACAAGGCAAGATTTGTGGCAAGAGGATTCTCTCAAAAAGAGGAATAGATTATAAGGATACATTTGCTCCTGTTGCTCAATACACTTCCATAAGAACAATTATTGCTATTACCTCCACCAAAGGCTGGAAATTACATCAAATGGATGTAAAGATTGCATTTCTTAATGGTGTGATTGAGGAAGAAGTGTACATCAAGCAGCCAGACGGTTTTGTGATTCATGGGAAGGAGTCTCATGTGTGCAGATTGAAGAAGGATTTGTACGGTCTTAAACAAGCACCTTGTGCATGGTATGAAAGGATTGATAGATACTTGATGAGTTTGGGTTTCTCCAAGAATGATGTATATTCCAACCTTTATTTCAAGATAGTTGATGGTGAGTCCTTGATCTTGGTCCTTTATGTTGATGATTTATTTCTCATTGGAGCAGAGAAGTTCATTTTCCAATGTAAGAAAGAGTTAGTCTCCGAGTCTGCGAGGAAGGACCTTGGCCTTATGCATTACTTACTAGGACTAGAAGTATGGAAAAGACCTGATGATATATTCCTAATTCAAGGGATATATACTATAGATATACTGAGAAGATTTGGGATGGTGGACTGTAAGTCCATGGCTACACCTATGGAGACAAATTTGAAGAAGTTGAGTGACTCAACAACCAACTTAGACTTGATAGATCCCACCATGTATAGACAATTGATTGGATCATTGATGTACCTGGTCAACACCAGACAAGACATTTGTTTTGCAGTGAGTTCCCTCAGCCAGTTCAAGTGTGAACCAAGACAAATACATTTGGTTGCAGCAAAAGCATACACTGAGATAATTACGTGGTATTGTGAGATATGGCTTGAGGTATGCCTCCAGTGGGGATCTAAGATTACAAGGCTATTCTGATTCTAACTGGGTTGGGAGTGTTCCTGATAGGAAGAGCACCTTCGGGTGTTGCTTCAACAAGAAGCATACCTCTGTGGCACTAAGCACAATAGAGGATGAATATATTGCAGCATGTGTAGCAACTTGTGAAGCAGTATGGCTTCAAAAACTCCTTGCATGATTGTTTGGTCAGATGTTAGAGCCGACATTGATTCACTGTGATAACCAGAGTTGTGTAAAGCTCTTAATAAATCTTATATTTCATGATAGGACAAAGCATGTGGAGATAAAGCATCATTACATCAAAGACATGGTGTTGAGGAAAGCAATCCAACTCAAGTATATTTGCACTGATGATTAAATAGTTGATATCCTCACCAAGCCTCTTTCCAAGGTAAAGTTTGTACATTTCCAAGACAAACTTGGAGTGGTGGAGAATGTCACCCTCACTGAGAGAGAGTCACAACATCATTAAGATTTGTTGTAGCGTATATTTCTCTAAGATGGAGAAATATGAGGTGAAAGCCCTTGTAGCATATATTTCTCTGAGATGGAGAAATATGAGGTGAAATCCCTTGTAGTGTATATTTCTCTTAAATAGATAAATAGGAGGTGAAATCCCTTGTAGTGTATATTTCTCTGAGACGGAAAAATATGAGGTGAAAGCCCTTGTAGTGTATATTTCTTTGAGACAGAGAAATATGAGATGAAATCCCTTTTACAGATCACATCTCTGCGACTAAGTTGTGCTTCCCACAATTGGGTGTAGCCATTGTGGACATCATGTTGAGAGAGTCCATGACAAGACATGATACCCTTGATTGGGACTCAAGGAAGAATTTTCTATACCTCCCTAGCTAAAAGGGATTGTTGATGTTTTTGGTAGCTTCAGGAGGTAAGCCAAAAGTTTGGTCGGCTCTAAGTGTATTTAATGAGTCAACTCAAGAGAAAAAAAAATAGAATTAATTATATATTTGTTGGGTTGGCCAAATCACAAAGCAAAAATTATGTTGGCTAGATTTGTATAAATAGAAGGAATATTTTTCTCATTCAATCATCAATTCAATTCATTATATTGTGTTCAAGAAGAAGATTTTTTTGCTTAAGGAGACTGATTTCTGCTCAAAAATTCGCACTACTTCAGTGTTGGGTCAATCAATGTATTTTACCTATTGTTTCTACACTGTTGTATATAACTTGTGTTGGGTTTTTCTCCCTTGAGTAGAAGGGTTTTCCTATGATAAATTATGTTTCTCATGTTCTGTGTTTATTTTTTTCTACTTATTGTACATATCTGATCTAAAAATAACATGACACAATGGGAAATATTCAAGATCTTAATCAAAACAAGGTACCTATCAGAGGAAGGGGAATATTAGGAAAAACAAAAGTACAATGGATAGATCCCACCAGAGGAACACCTTACCATTTGCACTAACACATGGAGAGATAGAAATGAATATGACAGCCAAATATACATACAATTATTTTATTTGATACTAACACTACTGGCGCAAACTTGGTAGATCAACCAAGAGTGAAGAGGAGAAACCAACAATTGGGAAGAGCTGAAAAAAGACTTTCTATAATGAAAGCTTAAATATACATACCGCACTAGTCATAATGAAGGAGATCATATTTAGACCGAAGGAAATTCAGGAAATAGTGGTATCGCAAACTTCCACACCTCCTCCACAATCAGAAGGCATATGGAGATATATAGAATGGCTTGATAAAGAAATCACACAATCCAACAAAAGATGTTGTGTAACAAAGCCTGAGGATGAGGATTCCCATAATATAGATAGAAGTTCAACAAGGGGAAAGAGAATTAGAATCTCCCACAGAGGCCAAGAAAAAATACGATAACCACTCAATTAGATTAAAAGAAGAAAACATTGGCAAGGAAGGAGGTCCTAAAATGGCTAAGATAGGAGACTATTGGGATGACAAACTAGTGGCGCAAGTTGCAGAGATGTTATCTAAATTTGAAAAACTCTTCCCAAGGAAGCTTACAGACTTGAAGGACAAAAAGGAGGAAGCAGGAGTTATGAAAATACAGTTGAAAGGAGCTAAACCAATAAGGAAAAGACCTATCGACTAAACCCTAATATGAAGAAGAATGTCAAAGCAGAACTAGACAAAATGCTAGAAGTTGGGATAATCAAACCCATGAAGGATGCAGAGTGGATTAGTCCCATGGTAATACAAAATAAGAAGACAAGAGAAATAAGGATTTGTGTTGACTTTAGAGAACTGAACAAAGCTTACATCCATGACCCTTTTCCTAAACCATTCACAAAATAAATTTTGGAGTCAATAGCAAGGAGAGAAATATGCTCCTTTACTAGTGGATTTTTGGGATATCACCAAGTAAGAATCAATGAAGAAGACCAACCTAAAACAACATTTGCAACAAAATGGGGATCCTACATGCATACAGTGATGCCATTTGCATACAGTATTCAACAAGATCATGATAAATTCTTTCAAATAATTTATACATGAATTCCTATAGGTATATTTAGATGATTGGATGGTTTATGGATTGGTCAAAGACCAAATACAAGTACTCATGATGACACGTAATAGATGCAAAAGTATGCGGATTTCCCTAAACTTGAAGAAGTGCATGTTTTTGGTACCATAGGTCACATTATTAGGTCATATCATATGAAAGAAGGGGTTGATGGTAGACCCTATGAAGGTTCCACTAATCATGACACTACCACCACTAAAAACACCTTCAAAAGTAAAAACATTTCTAGAATATACTGGATATCACCGCAAATTTATAAAAGGGTATGCCACAATAGTTGCATCGATGGGAGAACTACTCAAAAAGAAAATCTCATAGAAGCATTGAATGGAATGAGGAATTCCAAAAAGCATTTGATACATTGAAGAAAAAAATTGCAGAAGCACTAATATTTATCTTCCCAGATTGGAACACACCCTTCCACATACATGTAGATGCATTAGAGGTTTCCATAGAAGCATTATTAGCTCAATCCAAGGTTAAAAAATGTTAAGTTTTGAGCCATAAATGAGAGCAAATAGAAAAATTCAAAACATGAACAAATACACAGTATTTATCTTGGGAAAACCCTTCGACTTGAGGGAGAAAAACCCAACCACAAAGGTATCTCTTTATATTAGAATGAAACAGTAGTAGTCATTTTACAACATGACCCACTAAATAATAGCACCTCTCTTAGATGCAAACATACAGAAAACCTCTGATTTATCCTAGATATCAATCTTCTCTTTAAAGGATAATAAACTGGTGTGCATAATTCAAACTTCTTATTGAAGAGGTGACTTGATTTTCTAGGCAAAATAACTTTTTTTAAACAAGTCTACATCTCCTCCTATATATAGGAAAATAGCGATTACACATGCATGCACAAGAAGACGCACTAGGTGGCGTTTCATTTGCCTATTTTAAGGAGTTACAAATACATTTCATGCATCTATTTAAAGGAGACAAACAAAGATTCTCTTGCATGTCAGTACGAAGATTCTCTTACATGTTAGTTACACTTTTCATGTTGACTATTTTGAATAAGACATTTATGTGGGTTAGCCAACTGAGATAATATCTATTTAAGGAAGATACTTTTTTCCGCTAGAAGATACCTCTTGCTGCTACCAAAATATTAACACTCCCTCTTAGCTAGGGAGGTATCTTTTTAGATATCCATGTCATGGAGTCTCTCAATATGATATTCACAATGGCTACATCCATTCATTGAAAAGAGCTCATCACGAAGTCACTCAACATGATATCAACCATCATGGCTACTCCCATGTATGAAAAAGCATATGTGCACAAGTGCCCATCACAGAGTCACTCAATGTGATGTCATCAGCTCATCATAACGTCCACCATGGGTTCTCCCAGAGGGTGGATAAACAAAAGTGATGTCATGGATTCACTCAACATGGCATCCACCATGGCTACTCCTAGAGGGTGGAAACAAGGGATTTCACCTCAAATTTCTCTCACAGAGAAAGATGCATAACAAGGGCTTGCACCTCAAATCTCTCTCACAGAGAGAAATGCATTAACAAGGGCTTGCACCTCAAATCTCTCTCGCAGAGAGAAATGCATTAACAAGGGCTTGTAGCTCAAATCTCTCTCGCAGAGAGAAATGCATTAACAAGGGCTTGCACCTGAAATCTCTCTCATAAAGAGAAATGCATTAACAAGGGATTGCACCTCAAATTCCTCTGTCTTAGAGGCAAATGCATTAACACATATCTTCATGATCATGTGAGTCCCTCTGAAGCTTCAAGTACTAGCATAAACCTTCTAACCTCCTCGTCCAAGGTTGCTTCTCATGAATTGTTAGACTCCCTCTGAATGTAAATTCCTCCTCTTTGAATAAACCAATATCAAAGACAACCTGAATAGGTTCCCCCTCTTCGAGAGATGTCTTCATCCACCAACTCAGTCCCATGGCTGCAAGTTATGACTCCATGCTTGACCATTTCTCCAATCAGTAAGACTTCCTCATAAGATGCCTCAAGCTCTACTTCTCTAAGCAATCTCTCATCACCCTCTTGCTCCTTGATCTATCCTTCTAACTTTTAGAGAGAGATTACTAATAGTTGAAACTATCCTCAAGAAATATCAAAGCTAGAAGCATACAAGATTCACTATCCCAATGATATAGCATGAATTAATAATTACATAAAAATTCATGAAAGGTACAAGCATAAAAAAATACTTATCTCTTTATATTTAAACTTCCTCACAATCCACCAATTATTCTTTTAGAAAAAGAAACCTTATGAATTTTGACTTGATTCTCTATGTATAGAAGCATTTTCAACATTTGTAACAACAACTTGATGCTTAGGTCTTGATGGACAATCTCTAGAAAGGTGACCATACTTGTCAAATCTAAAACATTGAATCCTAGATAGATCCTTCTTCTTCTTAGGTTTAGGGGAAGAAACAAAATTCCTATCTCCATACCTCTAGAAGTTTCCTTTCCTTCCTTCCCTTTTAGAAGTATGAGTAGCAAGGATATGCTCTTCTTCATGGTGAGATATTTTCCCATTTCCTCTTGCCTCCAATCTACATTCCTCTTGAATACAATCATCTCTCAAATGATCAAACTTGGGTAAATAATCTCTTCCACTAATTCCTTGAATGAAAGATTCCCAGGAGTGAGGAAGGCCATTCATGGCCAACATAACTAGGTCTTTATCCTCAATAGAATCTTCTATAGCATTTAGTTGATCCTTCAATTCTATAATCTTCATGAAGAAAGATACAACAAATTCTCCTCTAGCCATTTCAATATGTAAGAGTTGATGTCTCAACACTAGGGCTCTGCTAGTGTTGTTGAATCCATACAAACTTTGAAGACTCTCAAACATCTCTTTAGCTGAATTCAGCTTGGATATAATAGGTACCAAATGATTTGAAATGTCCACCCCTTGTGTGATATCTAATTTTCTAATTTTGCACTAGATAGATTTCACTTGATCATAAAATGATAAACATTATGCATAGAATTGGTAATATTCAATTTATCAATCTTCTTAGATTTTATTTTATTAGACTCTGCATTTAGTACTTCAAACAAGCCTGTAATTTACACATTTAGGTCTGAGAATTTACTGTCAAGGCAACATATGTAATTGCATCTTGGGATCATTCTTGTCTTGCATTGTAAGGGCATCCAACCTTGGAGTCTTTTGGTATATTTTTAAGCAATTGAGCTATATCAAGGGCAATACAATATAGGAGTTTGTAGCTGCATTAGAAGTGTTTGATAAAATCCTTTTGTGTTGTAGCTGAGTTTGTATATATATTTTTAGTCATTAGTAAGTTTTAGAGGAAGCCTTTGTGTACTTTACACCTTCGAATATATTATTGAATGCATCAAAACTAAAAGGAAAAACCATTTACCAGCAATTATTAGTTGAATGATAACTATTTGAAGAAATTCTCAAGGGCAGCAAAATAGAAAAATTAGCCCAATTTTTGCAATACTTTTCACAGTGATAAGTCATTAGATTACTTTCATTGCATTCATTTGGTGGGAAAATATTTTGTGCACAAGTTAGCTAGATTTGGATTTTCAGTTAGGAAACAAAAATGGGCTTCATGACAACATTGTTCAGTGATAAATAGGCATTGAAAGAACTTGAACAATCACAATACAAGCTCAATCAAGAGTTGTTGCGTTTAGAGCATATGCTTTCAAAGTTGGGATGACCTAAAGGATCAATTTCACTTCCTACCAGCAAAGGTACAACACCACAAAACAAAGAAGAGGTAGTGAATAGAATGTTTGAGGAATATAACACTCTTCCCCAAAGCATTAAGAAGGATTGTTCCTTCAAGGATTACATGGATTTGCACCCGATTCTTTGTGACAAAATTGAGCAAGCAAGGAAGGAGTATCACACTATAGCCCACGAATTGTTTGCACAGGAATTGGATAGAGAATCTTCACATATTATTGATACAACTCTTCATGAGAATGATGTGGTGTCTTCAAGTTCTGATAAGGTAAGAAGAAATTTATATGATGAATTTGATAGACATACTGATTTGACTGAAGGAGACATTAGGACGGAAATGATTTCACATGTACAAAATGATTCTATTGAGTTGTCACAAGAAGGTACTCAAGATTTGAGTACTACTGGTGTAGTATTTTATGTGGTTTCATGTCATGGTGAGTTTGATTTTCCAAATCAGACCTTAGAGAACAAGTTTGAAGATTCATGTGTTGGCATAGAATCCCAGGATCGCGAGTTGGATGGTGATGTAGTTACATTGGGAGTGAAAGTGTGTGAAGATATTGTTATAACAACTTCTCCCTTATCAATTGAGCCATCCTTTGAGGTACATAGCAATAGTACCTTAGTTGTTGATGTGTGCATTGATGATAGCACACATGATGCTACTAACCATGAGGTGAGTGATGAGGATTCAACCTCTTACTATAGTGTGGATTTGGGTGGAAATGATGAGACACAGGGGTATCATCAATTGGCGAGGAAGTTCAAGGTTAGTGATGATATGATTGTTACAACTTTGGAGCATTTTAATGTTGCTCGATAGATGTTTGAAACCTATGGTTGGAGTAATCCTATGTTAGATGAACATGGTGATGGTGACTTTTCCCTTGCAAAGTTCCATGCACTATGAGAAGTCATTGGAATACTAAAACATAATTACTTATAGTTATTGGCTGATAGAGACTATCTTCTCAAGTGGGACTACATTTGCTATGATGCACTAAAGAGGAAGGAGGACAAGGTTGATGAGCTCACCCATGAGCTTGAGGTGACTATGGCCTTAATATTACCACAATCTTCACCATTTGTGGACACAATTTGGTTTCCTCTAGTGAAGTTGGTGATGATTTTATATCCATAGATAGCGGTGATGGATGTGTTGAAGATGTGGTTACATCAATCATAGATTCAGGTACAGTAGTCTCTGATGGGATGAGTATTATGGTTGAGAGCAACAAAGAACCACTTGTGGCATTGGGTTCTCCTGAGGTCAGTACTACGACAGATGATGCAGGTCAGGTTGTTGATACCTCTAGTGTGGTAGTGGTGGATTTTCTAGAGAGTTGTGTTAGTACACAACACTACTCCATCATCTTCATAGGAGACTCACAGACTTTCATCTAGTAGGGAGTATGACTCTCATGTTGATTTGTTCCCCTCTCCTAGAATAAAATCTGTTACTTCATCCCATGCATCTGATTTCTGACGCCAACTTGTTATGTCTTAGAGTCAAAGTGATCAACTATAGGTTTCAGAGGATAAAGTTGATTCAGCCTTATTTCATTTTTACTATAGGAATCTAGAGCCATCTCCTTATTCCAATATTGCTAGTGATGAGCTATTGACCAAGGTTGGAGCATTTTATTGCAACTACGTAGTGACAAGTGCTCATCATTTTTCTTTTGATCCACACATGAAGGACTTGATGTTGCATCAGTGTGGATTGGATCTAGGGTTGTACCATCCATTGTGGGATGGGTACTCACCATCTTCAGTAGATTGGATCAATAGTTGCAAGTTGGATTACTTGCAGAGCTAGCGCATCCATGGGAGTCTAGCAGAGAATGGAGATAGTAGTGTTACAGACACTTTCAGATGTTCCTATCTCTACATGACAGATGGATGTGACTTTAGATTGTATTGGGATCCAAGTGGTGATAGGTTGGGCTTTAAGTATTGGATGAGTCCCATTGTGTTACTTCACCACTCTCAGCATGGTGAAGTTGGAGACAGTACAATGCATCGGAAGTCTGAGGATGTTAGACACGACAAATTTTCATTCTAGATTTGGGATCTAGGGATAACTTGTGAAGTTGTGTTTTTGTTGATGCTACAAGAGTCAGTTAAAGATGTGTGGGACATTTCACAGTTCTTATTTTGGGCCTTCCGAGGTATGGAGTTTCATTGCAGTGAATATTGCTTGGGGACAAGCTATTTTAGGGAGGGAAGACTATAATGTCCCCATTTTTGCGAGCATCAGTTATTGTTGGATTAGCCTATTATTTTTGACCTCGTAGGCTAATAGACTTTATTAGAGGGTCTTTGGGGGCTATTACTTGGTCTATTGGAGACATTACTTCTCTCTAGTGCTTTGCTAGGTTTAATAGTTGGCTTTGATAGTGGGTTTTGAGCTTAGACTGATGCACTTACTATTTATAGTAAGTCACCTTGGTAGTGAGTTAGATTTACTATTATTAACAGGGCACCTGATGATATGTGGATTTGTAGTGTTGACTTCAATTTCAGTTGATATGGCGAAATAATAAATAATTGAGGAGATATTAATATTTTAATGGCATTAATGATATTTAATTGTAAAATCATATTATAAAGTTATTATTTAACTCTATAATGAGGGGCCATTTTAAAGTGAATTTTCAATTAATATTTCATAAAAAGGCACACCATAACTAGGTGATATAATATAAAGTCAACAACAAAAGTTATTTGAGATATATCTTAAAGGATTAAAAGCATATTTGGAGGGAATTGTTTGAGGAGAAGCATTTAAGGACTCAAAAGAAAATAGACCTCATCTATTCTGAGCATTTGAATTTGTATTTGTGAGTTCTAGGATTTGAGCTTGAGACCTAGGGTTTCAGTTGGTAATCTTTACACCAACATTGAAGAATGTGCCCTATTTAGTGTGTATGCAATCTTGAGGCTATGAGAGATCAACCGAATCATTGCCTGAGAGTTGGCTTCATTAAGGAGTCATCATTGAGCAAATTTGTGAGATTCACATAAGGGTTTCATCATCAAAAGATCATTATTCGGGTATGAATGTATTCATTGTAATTTCATGATATTATCTAGAAAAACAATATAATTATCTTCTGCCTTTCTGTGTTTTGTAAATTCTATGCATTTTATCTGGTAAAATCTTCAAAAAAATTATCAAAACTAGACTGAGGGGAACCAAGAGTTCTTACATGATCCTTAATAGAATCAATCAATATCTTGCTTGCCATGATATGGTTCTTCCTCCATTGTGCTTTCTTAGTGTCATTATCGTGTTCATCTACATCAGACTTCACGTAGTTGAGAAGATCATTTTCTTCAAGTGCAATTACGACTCTGAATTTCCATGAAGTAAATTTGGATGCACCATCTAGCCTGTCTTCAACTTTGAGTCCATTCACCATTGTAGGAAGATGAAATAAACAAGCTAGGAGACAAGCAAAGAAAATTTCAAATCTTAAGAGCTCTAGTTCTAGATCTTTTCCTTAAACCTGCTCTGATACCATGTTAAGTTTTGAACCAAAAATGAGAGAAAATAGAAAAATTCAAAACATGAACAAAAACACACACTATTTATCCTGGGAAAACCCTCCAACTTGAGGGAGAAAAACCCAGCCACAAAAGTATCTCTTTATATTAGAATGAAACAACAAGAATCATCTTACAACATGACCCACTGAATAATAGCACCTCTCTTAGATGCTAGCATATAGAAAACCTCTAATTTCTCCTAGATATAAATATTATCTTTAAAGGATAATAACCTATTATGCATAAATCGAAATTCTTCTTGAAGAGGTGACTTGATTTTCTAGGCAAAATAATTTGTTTTAAACAAGTCGACATCTCCTCCTATATATAGGAAAATAGCGATTACACATGCATACACAAGAAGACACACTAGGTGGCATTTCATTTTCTTATTTTAAGGAGTTACAAATAATTTCATGCTTCTATTTAAAGGAGAGAAACAAATATTTTCTTGCTTGTCAGTTACACTTCTCATGTTGACCATTTTGAATAAGACATTTATGTGGGTCAGCCAACTGACATAATATCTATTTAAGGAAGATACAATCTAAGATAGAAAAGAATTATTACACCATTGAGAGAGAAGCCTTTGCAAGTAGAAAACAATCTAAGATAGAAAAGAACTATACCACAATTGAGAGAGAAGCCTTATCTATGATCTATGCACTACAAAAGATTAGACATTATCTCTTGTCAACACCACTTACATTCTTCACAAACCATGATCCATTAAAATAGCTACTAAATAGTCCTATCATACATGGAAGAATGTGTTGGTGGTTACTCCTATTTTAGGAATTTAATTTTAAGATAGTGGTCAAACCCAAAAAACATAATCAAGGACGAAACTACTTGGAAAGGATAGAGACAAGGGAAGAACCAGAAGACCAACCAAAAGATCTACCTAGCACACACCTGTTTAGATTAAATGTGATACCAAAGGAACTCCATGATATTGCTATACTATTATCAAAAGATGGACTTCCATCAGATCTCCCACCGCAAGCTAAAGAATAACTTGTGCAAAAGTCTCTGCTATACACATTCATAGGAAAGTTACATCACATAGGGTGAGATGAAATAATAAGAAGGGTTGTGTTTGAACATGAAAGAGAAGCTATCCTGAAAGAAGCATGTGAAGCAATAACACGAGGGCCATAATTTCAATGAAACAACAAAAAAAGGGTTAAATTAGTTGGATTATGATGGCCAACCCACATAGAGATGTCAAAGAATATACTAGAAATTGTGAATATATGTCAAAGGACGAGGAAAGCTACCACAAGAGATGAGATGCCATTGAAATCAGTCCTACCAAAAATTTCCATTTGAAAAATGGGCTATAGACTATGTAGGACCAATTGATCCACCTACCAAGCACTCTAAAGTAAGATTCATCATCAAGGGAGTTATACTTAACAAAATAGGAACCTTGGTTGTTGTTGCATAAGGAGGGAGATCATATCAAAGAAAGAAATTAGTGTAAAAAAATTGAGAAGTGAAAATTTTGGATAATTTTTTTAAAAAATTTGTTTCAATGGGAAAGCTTGGAAAATGAGTAAAGAAGGAAAATGTGAATTTAATGTGTGTAAAAGATGTTTTGAAAGATGAATTAATTAAAGTTAAAAGGTATAATCTAGAATTGATAGAAAATATAAAAGAGTTAGGTAAGGATAAATATGAATTATTATGTGAAAATGATAATCTTGAACAAGACTTGCACAAAGTTAATTAAAAAAAATGAAGAACTAAAAGAAAAATTGGTGTTGCTTAATGAGGAGGTTAAAAGGGATATCAAAGACATGGAAGAAAAGTTAAATAGGATGGAAGATAAAAAAAGTTTAGAGAAGCATGATGTATTAAAATTGAAAGAAGAAAATAATCATTTGGATCATTTGCTTATAACATGTCAAAAGGAAAACCAATTCCTTAGGTTTAAGCCTACATTAGGTAATGTCTCATGTGATACAAATGACTTAAGTTATTCATTTGATGAACATTTGATAAAAGTGATAAAGCTAAATATTTTTTTGATAAAGAGTGTAATGTTGAAGATAATGATGATTTTGAATCTACAAGTCTTGATAGTTGTGATGATAATGAAAAAGGATGTTGTTTGAAGGATATTGGTTTTAAGATGACAAGAATAGTGGGATATGCAAGAAATTTTTTTAAAGAGCCCATCATACCATTTGTGACACTAAATAATAAGGTCCTAGAAATGCAAAAGAAGACAATGTTACAAGTACACCAAGTTCTAACAACTCTATTCAAGATATACAATGTTCTCATTGTCATAGGAAATGATAGAAAATAAATGTGTTGGAATCTTCATCCTTGTAGCCTTTGTGGATTGAAGAATCATTTTGAAAAAATGTGTTGGAAAAAAAAGTGGAAGAAGGAATCTATGATAGACTATATGAAAATGAATTGTGGATGGATTGATGGATCCAATTGGAAAAAGATAACATATATGTTTAAGAGGTACAAGCATAAATATTCATATGTAAAAAATGATAGCAGTCAAGGAAATCTTAAATATTTGAGTAGAGTGTGCCAAGGTGGGTATTGCTAAGTGTGCCAAGTGGGTGCAACTGATGAAATAGTAGAGCACATGAAAAGGGTTGCGATGAGCACACAATTATACTGAGGGGGGGATAGGGGGAGGGGTGAATCAGTATAACAATTATTTTTACCTTTTAAAACTTAATACAATAAGCATATCAATTGCACTATAACAATAATAATCATGCACATGAGAAGAACACAATACCACATGATATTTATGTGGAAACCGTTGCAGGAGAAAACCACAACAAAATTGTTCTTATATAGGCTTCTTACAAATTTTGTAGGCTACAACCTTCTAGAGGCACTAATATCTCCTTTAGGAAGCACCAACTTCCAAAGCAAAACTCAGTTCCATCTTCTTGGATGTTGCACCTTCAACGGATGATGAACAATTAGATCTCTCACTCTTCCTCTAGTGCAGGGGCACCAAAGAAAATTCATGTAAATAAAGTATTTGATAGGATTTTGGTGTTCAATAAGGTCATAATAGAACATTCAAAATGTAACTTGAGTCAATTGGGTTGGTTTAGTGTTCATTTTCCACAAATTGTTAATATTTCAAAAAGTTATCATATGTAAGGTGCAAAAATGAAAACTTTGGAAGCCCAATAGTCATGGGAGTTAAAATGTTAGTTTGAGTTGGTTTTAGGAGGGATAAGTTAAAAAATACTTGAGAAACTCGAAAAAAGGCTGTTGTTGAAGTTTTGGTTGAAGAAAACAATAAGAAGCTCTTAAATTTCTATGTTTTTTCAGAAAATTTTCTGCTCCAGGCCATTGTACAGCCCCATACAGTTAGTTCTTGTTCCAAATAATATTGGCTTTGATAGATATATCAAGTAGCTTTAATTTGGTTCTAGTTTGAAGATTTTTTATAGAGATTTGAGGTTTTTACAGTCATTTTACTATAGGCGGGTTTGTATAAATCTGTTTTGGGGGTTTGAAGTGAACAAAATATAAAAATCACCCATTCCACTATTGGATTTGCTTGTAACCTGGTGGAATTGGTGCACTAGAGTTTTTTTAGATGTTAACATAGGTGTTAAGAGCAGGGAAGGTGTTTTCGTGGATTTTCATTACTGCCCTAGGTGATATTTTATGAATTTTCACTTGAAAATGATGGCTCCAAGTTGAGATTTGCTAAAAATAAAATGATAAAGGATTGGAGATGGTTTAGAGAGTATAGGAAAACCTTAAATGATGTTTCTAAGGCATTGGAAGAGTGAACCAAGGTGTGGAGTTTTTAGATTCAATAAACCCTCATTGTTTCAAGCATCGAAAGGCCTATAACAAGGGTTTTGTGTTTTGGTGAATGAGTGAGTGTTTCTCTGGCCAAAAGTGGTTGTTTCAATCTATTTGAGACCTATTGAGAGTTTTGGAATAAAGTTTTGGTGTTGAAAGTGTGCGAACCCTTTTCCTAGTACTTGCAAAACAACATGAATAAACGAGTTAGACAAGGAATTGCAAGCTAGAACAAGGATTCCCCATGAAATCCATTTGCAAGTTCAAAATAGGAAAGAAAACAATAAAAAACCAAATAAAGACAATGAAATAACTTGAATCCTAATTTAAATATGAAAACTCATGATCCCATGGGGGAATTGGTGTTGATTTGATGTGAAAATTAGCCCTTTCCCAATCCCTATATTGAAATCTTGATGTGTTGAAGATGATGTTGATCCACTTTGATGAAAGATGAAAGCTCCAAGCCAAAAATCTGCAAAACCTAGCTATGACTCAAGGGTAATGGATGGAATTCAAGAGATATTTGAGCATGGTAACTTTGCTTGGATTGTGGATGGATAAATGCAGATAGGAGCTCTTTATTTATAGGACTTCAAGATGGATGAATGTCCAAATTTGAGCAATGTGGGACTAACATTCATCCAATGATATGATGTCACTTGTCAAGCTATGAATGGATGATGGATGTGCAAGATTTGGGGTTTGTGCCAATAAATGCCAATATTTGAAATTCAAATTTGTTGAAATGACATGCAAGAGGGAAGGGAAAATGCAATAAATGCCACTTGGCTCAAGGAAAGGACATGTAAGATGAATTTATTGCCTTGTTGGATGTACATGTTGACTTGGAATTTTTGAATTCAAATTGAGAGAATATTCCAAAAGATGCCTTGTGAGGGAAATAGAGATTTAATAAATGAATTAAATCTATTTTCATGTGCAACTTGCATTATCTAGACGATGTGACATGAGAGATGGTTAAATTAATCAAGGGTTAATTAATTTAACAGGAGATTAGATGATGTCACCTATTTGACTTAGATTTATGGGTTTACTTAAATCAAATAAGAGAGGAATATGATAAGAGGCTAATTAAATAAGGATTTTGATTTATTTAATTAAAAGAGATGATGTTAGATTAAATCAAATAATGTTTTAATTTATTTAATTTAATGGATAGACTTTAGAGACTTAATCAAATAAATTGATTATTTAATTAAATAGGGATAATTAGATAAGATGGATTGATTTAATTAACAAAAAAGATTGACTTGATTAGATAAAATGATTTATTTAATTAAGAGATGAATATTGAGGAATTTAATCAGATAGGGGAATTTGATTAAATGGTTAGACCGAGGGATGATTTAGGAAGAAACAATGTTAGTAAGTCAGGATCAGATGAGGGGTCACTTTCAAGTCATTTTCACACACCTCCGTCAGCAAACTTGAGATTTGAGCTCTGAGCCTCCGATGATATGGCGCAACGATAACTTCCCCTGCACATCAGTGATTGAGTCCAGACATACTAGCGGGCACTTGGCATTAGGGCACCGGTATGTGACTTTTACCCAAGCCTAGTTTTTTTCATTTCATGCATTAATTAGCCCCTTAAAAAGTGAGCTCACCTCCAGTGGTGCTATATAGTGCCGCTTGACATTTAAGTTGTGCTGCGCTAGGCCTTTTTGTGCCATAGCGGTGCAATTTGGAGTTTAAAAACTCTGTTGCTGGGCTCAGGCTTGGCGGGCCAGTTTGGGAAAAGTGCACCGCGGCGGCGCCCTTTTCGCGCAAACCGCAACACTGGGGGATAAAGTGTGCCACGACGGAATGATTTGGTTCAATTTGGGCTCGTGCATCAGAGTTTGAGCAAACTCAAACTGCGACGCTTTCACAAACTGCGTCGCTGGAGGCAAGTTTGGAGCGTTGGACCAAGATTTTTTCAAAATTTTCAACATGCTGACTTTCCTTGATGTAGGACGGGCCTAGGGAGCTCTACTCTCGGGAGCACTGGTCATGAGACTTGGCGACCATTTTACAGGATCTGAGCGACAGGGACCAGGATCAATTGGGAGTCGCAGGACTATGACACATTGCTTATGCGGCGCCTGTGCGCACCCACCTAGGCATGTTGTCAGCGCTAGCCGAGAGGTGGCACAACAAGACATCATCATTTCATCTCCCTACTGGTGAGGCAACCGTCACTTTGGAGGATGTTTGGTGCATTCTTCGATTGCCCATTCATGGACGATGGGTGATTTACAATATGGATGAGGGACATGAGTCTTGCACCAGAGTCCTCGCCACATGGGACATCATATACAGCGAGGGACAGATCGAGCTGGAGCACTACAGGGTCATCGCACCTCCCTTCCGTTGTGTGATTGCGGTGATTATTTCAAGTTTGGTTTCCCTGGACAGACAAGAGTGATACTTTAGTCCCGGATGGGGGTATTGCTGGGAGCAAATGATTTGGGACAAGCCAGTTTGTTTTGCATGGGGGCCTGTACTTCTTGCCTCACTCTATAGAGATTTACATGAGTACGTGTATGTGGATGGCAGAGTGCTGGGGGCCGAAGTGACACTTCTCCATGTCTAGGTGTGGGAGTACATTTTTGTGCTACGTCCATGCGTGGTTCCAGTTCTGATGGAGGTAGATGATGCCCTCGTGACACTATACAGAGGTGGTGTGTCTTTCACACACACCGGCGAGCATGTGATCCCCTACTAGAGGTGGGTCCTAGATGATATGCATGTGTTTACTTGGCGTCCATACCTTGGTCAACCTGGATGGGCTGACGATGCTGCTCAGCTTTTCTATTGTCGCTAGGACATATATATGTAGGGGCGTGAGCACACGATGATCGAGAGGTACCTACCTAGGCGCATACATCGTCAGTTCAGAGAGCCATAGGATCAGCTAGATGATGGCTACATGGTCGTCTTTGCACACAACATGACACAAGTGTCATAGGGCCAAGGTATTCCTACCTCCAAGGCAGTTGACAGCTTTAGGCAGTTGGTAGCCCGACCATGGGCTTATGATCAAGGCTTAGCATATCCAGGGACCACACAGGCCTACAGAGATTGGTTTACACCCCCTCTCTGACTGACTATTCCAGGTGAGGATCCAGAGGTACGCAGGGTTAGAGGTAGAGGGAGAGGGAGAGGGCGAGGACTGAGGGTTGAGGTTTGACAAGATCCACCAGGTGTGCCCCCAATTCCACCAGGTCATGAGGATGTCCACATGTAGGACCAGCAGCAGGATCCACCAGTCCCAACACCATGAGCCAGGGGTGAGGACCAGGTTCATGTGCAGCCCCAGGCATAGCCACAGGGACAAGCAGACGGTCGGGATGCATTGATTGCACAGCTGCAGGCACAGGTTCAGGCCACGACGGCCGAGAGGAATCAGGCATGGGCTGAGAGAGAGCAGCTCAGAGCGGAGAGGGATTAGGTAGTGCAATAGAGATAGGATACAAAGCTATAGGAAACCACAGAGCTAGGCCACAGGTAGTAGATTGAGAGCATGACAACCTCCTCCTCCTAGGGTACAATGCAGTTCGGTCTTACAGGGATGCTATCCAAGAGATAGAGTACTATCGCCAAGCCCATCATGACACTGTACCTAGAGCAGATTGGGTCCTAGAGTAATTGGAGCGGGCCATCCAGAGACTAGCAGAGGGTCACGGTGACAGGGGTGAGGGCAGCATTCACCAAGATCGAGCTTGATCCATATGACTACCTTTTGTGTCTTATGGGCTCATTTTTGATAGCCCGATGGGCATTTTGTATTGATTGACATATATATGTACATGGATCCGATTGATTTTTTGTACTATGACAATTGATGATTGATGATATATATGAGCTGATTTTGATGCGATGTATTGTGTTCTCCTTTATGCATGGTTTATTTCTATATGCTATGGATGCTTTTATTTCTAATGATGTATGCATTATGATTATGATATGCAAATGTGATGATCTATTTATGATAATGCAATGGTCGTAATATGCTGCAAATTTAAATACATGATGATATGGTTTTTTGATATGCTTAGAATAACAAATGTTATTATCCTAAATGTGATAAATGATGATGTATGTGATGCAATGATATGTTTATGCAAAGTGATATGCTGATGCATAATGTAATGTGTTGTTATGATATGCGAATATGTATGCCTTAATGAATTAAATGCTTATATACCTATTTGTTATGATTATGCAAAAAAGATTATGGAATGCTTATGTAGATGTTATGTGATGATTTAGATGGTAATATGAAATGGTTGTGAAGTGCAAATGAATTTTTATGCAATGATTGATATAATGCCATGAGATGTAATGTAATGGGTGGAATGCGATGACATGCATGCACCTATCTATGAAGAATGTTTATGATAACCTATCTATATGATGATTAAAATGCAATGTGTATGTTTCCTATATGACACGTTTATGTGATATGCTTAATGATTTGTGGATGCAGGATCGATGGCGATGATAGCGATGATGGTCAACTATCATAGTACCTTGTTAGCGCGGTTAGTAAAAAAATAAGAAGTCATTTCAACAAGACACAAGATGATGCAAATGCAGATGATGATGATGATGACTTGCTGAGGAATTAGGATTTTCAAAGGGCCGATTTCCTTATGTTTGATAGCACACGTGGTATGATGCATCAAGGTATAAGGAACCAGGATGGCGTTGTACCTAGTGTGATGGACTTTGACCTAACAAACAGATAGGAGTATTCTTGTTCACACCTGACATACGAAAACCTTGCTAGGATGTGCTTCAGAAGTTTTAGACATCTCGGACCAAAACATAGAAAGGTAAACCTATCCATGGAATAGTCAACAATTTTCCCTAGACCTCTTCCATACATACCTAACAAAGCAAGTATTCGCCGAGGTTATATTACAAGAGCGTCCAACAAGCACAGTAGACAAAAGATAATGATCATTGCCCCATTCATATTTCTCTAAATCCTCTGCTTTTGGGATATCATCGAGACGTCCTTGGAATGAGCGCAAAATAAGATAAGTCAAAAGATAGAGACCAAGTAAACAAACAAACTGATGCTCTTCAATACCGCTAATGGAAAGAGGATGTGTTTTCTAGGGATGATAACCGAAACTTATTGCCAAAAGATAATGCCCATTGTAGGAAGGATTCATCCTAAGACATGTTAGTGGATGGCGACATGTCATTTCGTTTATCCAAAGTGTTCTAAGGGATGATTGATATGAGACCAATTTAGATGATGAGTTACCAATATGAAGAGATAACCAGCTTGCTTATGCACTGACTTAGACTTTAGACTTGATGTTTTTGAGTTCTACTTGTAATCTGCTAGGCTTGTTTCCGATTCTCCTGCGAAAGATTGAGGATGATGATCAGTTATTATGGATGGTATTTATTGCAGGTGCAAGCGAGATGAGACAGATGGATTTTTTCAAATATTTGGATGTTTTTGATGTTTTTACAATGTTTTGAGGCTATTTTTGGTATTTTTTGGGGTTTTACAAATGTCTTGATTGTTTGATTTTCCAATGTTTTTGGGGTTTTCTGATATTTCGACCAAGAGACTAACCTAAAGACCTATCATAGGGGTCTCGAGGGGTGGTCAAAAAAATAGCCTTGCCTACGTTATACATGTAGAGACCACGTAGTTCAACTGACGACTTGACCGATTTAGAGATGACAATATACATGGTGAAATGTCAGTTTATTATGACGGACTCCTATAGGACTGACCTAAATGTCTCAGGGGATGATCAAAGATCAACCTTGCCTACGTTCAAGCTCAGAGACGATGTAGTTCGACAAGATGACATTGTTCTTTGAGATTTTGATATGTTTTGAATATTTTTGGATTTTGTGATGTTTTGATGTTTCTGAATTTTCTGATGTGAGGATTTTAAGATCATACATGAATCTGATCTGATGAGAACATGCCCCCAGCGTGATACAATAGACTACTCCGATAAAGGCAAAACAAACTGACCTTGAGGATGGGCCGAGTAGTACTAGGAAGGATCATGATACAAAAACAAGACCAAGCTATGGTGCGGATGCGAGTGGATGAGTGATAGATGAAGACCTAAATGCAATGAATGATGGAAGAGAATTGGAGGGATGATGTTGAAAAAGTGCAAAGATCCTGGTGGATGGAACGTGCTTATTTATGCAAGGCACCTATTTTCTTGGTGTCTATTTTCTAGGTTTTCACCAAGGTACTTGCCCAAAGTGCCACTGAAGTGGTTTTCACAAGAGGATTATTTTTTTGATCCTTTTTCTGATTTTTTTGGATTTTTTGCTTTTTTGATTTTTTTTGTTGTCACCAAGATTCTTGCTTTCCAGGTTTTCTCCAAAGTAACCATTATTTCAGGACATTTTTCTAATTTTTTTGGATTTTTGGTTCTATACCTTGAAAGATTTTAGGCATAAAACTTTTTGAGATGGGCACTATTCATTGGCTACTGCAAAGGTTCCCCTTCGGGTGTTGATAGCTGATATGCCCCTGACTGATAACTTGTTGTGATGATGAAAGGTCCTAACCAATTAGGCTCGAACTTGCCTTTGTTGTTTCAATTTGGGACATTCTTTTGATTTTCTTTTAAGACCAGTTCTCTGACTTAGAAAGTCCTACTTCTGATTTTCTTGTTATAGCTCCATTTGAGTCTATTCTGATAGACTTGTAGATGGTTTAGAGCATCAATAAGTCACTCATCTAGTAACTCTAGCTCATTTAGTCTTAACACCCAGTAGTCCTCATCAGTGATGAGGTTTTGTAGTGATATTCTAAGGGATGGGAGCTTGATCTCAATGGGGAGAACAACTTCTGATCCATAGACCAAGGAGAATGGGGTGGCACCGGTGGGTGTGCGGATGCTAGTTTGATAAGCCCAAAGGGTGGGATTAAGCTGCAGATGCCAGTCACGACCTACGTCATTGACTATTTTCTTGAGGATTTTGAAGATGGTTTTATTTGTGGCTTTTGCTTAGCCATTGCCCTAGGGATAGTACAGGGTAGAGAAGTGATGTTGGATTTTGAATTTCTCACACAAGTCGCAAACCTCCTGGTTCTTGAATGGTGTCCCATTATCCGAGATAATGGCTTGTGGGACCCCATAATGACAGATGAGATAGTTCAGGATAAATTTTGAGATTTTCTTTCCAGTGATATATGTCATGGGTATGGCCTCTACCCACTTTGTGAAGTACTCAATTGCAGTTATAATGAATTTATGGCCATTGGATGATGTGGGTGTGATTTTCCCAATGAGGTCGAGTCCCCACTACAAAAAGGGCCATAGTGTGATGATCAGATGGAGCTCTTGAGCTGGAGCATGGATGAGGTCCCCATGCTACTGATATTGTATACACCTCTTAGCATGATCATGTGCCTCTCTTTCCATTGTGGGCCAATAATACCCCATCTTCAGCAGTTTCTTGGTGATGGTCATTCCACTTGAGTGTGAGCCACAAATACCATTATGAACTTCGGTTAGAGCAGTTAATGCCTCCTCAACATTTAGACAGTGCAGTAAGGTACCTTCTATGCTTCTACAGTAGAGGGTATCACCTAGGATCACAAATCTGGATACCTTTTTAACAAAGGTTCACTTTAGGCTTGATGGTAGGTCAGCGAGTATGACTCCTATTCGAAGACATGTATAGATTTCATGATACGAAGGATCGCCAGGACTAATGATTTCACACACATATTCTGATTCTGGTACCTCGAATGTGGGAACGAGAAGCTGCTCAATCATAAATTCATATTTGGACACGTTGTGAGGGATGTCTAAAAGGGACCCAATTGTAGCCATGGCATCAGCTACTCTATTGTTGGTTCTTGGAATATGCTCAAATGTTATGTCAATGAAGGATTCCTTTAGAGTCTCCACCAATTTCTTGTATGGAGTTAGCTTGTCATCCTTAGTCTAATATTCATTATTAACCTGATTTATGATCAACTGAGAGTCTCCATACACCTTGAGAGCTATGATGTTCCATTGCATTGCTATCCTAAGACCTATAGTCAAAGCTTCGTATTCTGCTATGTTGTCGGTGCAAGGAAATGCCAATTTGTATGACTTTGGTATGCAATCCCCTTGTGGGGTGATGAAGAAGACACCAGCTCCCGATCCATGTTGTGTGTATGAACCATCAAAGTATAGTTTCCAATGGTCAGTTACATTGAGGTTAAAAATGGATTCATCTGGGAATTCTAAGACAAGAGGATTCTCAAAGTAAATAGGTGCTTTTGCTAGTTGGTCTGCAATAACCTGGCCCTTAATGGCTTTCCGCTCTACATACTCGATGTTGTACTCTGATAGTATCATCACCCATTTTTCCATTCTGCCTGTGAGCATTGTCTTTGATAAGAGATACTTGAGGGGATCAATTTTTGCGATGAGCTTTATCTTGTGTGCCAACCTGTAATGTCTGAATTTTTTGGATGCAAATACTAATGCGAGGCAAGCTTTCTCGATGAATGAGTAATTTAGCTCATGACCGACCATTGTTCTACTGATATAGTAGATAGCCCTCTCCATTCCATTTTCATCATGCTGAGCCAAGAGAGCTCCAAGGCCTGCTGCTGTTGCTGATACATATAAGATCAATGGTTTTCTTGGGATAGGTGGCATTAACAATGGTGGTGTCAGCAGGTATTCATTAATTTTGTTAAATGCTTCTTCGCACTTTGTATCCCATTTATATGCTACTCCCTTGTGGAGTAGGTGAGAATATGGATTCTTCTTTTCTGCCAGTTGTGCTATAAATCGTCGGATCGATTGAAGTGTACCTTGGAGACCTCTCAATTGTTTTAATGTCGTTGGTGCTTCCATCTAGAGGATTTCCTTCACTTTTGTTAGATCCACCTTGATACCTCTTATGGCGACTATGTATCCTAGCAATTTTCTTGATTGTACGCCAAAGACGCACTTCTTGGGATTTAGTCTGAATTTGTATTCCTCTAGTCTATCAAAGATAGCACTTAGAGTTTCTATATGATCTTGTCTCTTTCTTGACTTCGCTAGAATGTTGTCGACATAGTCTTTGACTATTTTATGAATCATGTCATGGAATATCATAGTCATGGCCCTTTGATAGGTTGCTCCTGTGTTCTTTAGGCCGAATGTCATCATGTTCTAGTAGTAGGTCCCCCATGGACAAGTGAAAGTCATCTTGTGTTGATCTTCTTTTGCTATCATGATCTAGTTGTATCCTAAAAATTCATCCATTAGTGATAGCATCTCATGTCTTGATGTCATGTCTACTATCATGTCGATGTTGGGAAGTGGGAAATCATCCTTGGGACATGCCTTGTTCAAATCTTTGAAGTCCATACAGATTCTGATGGCTCTGTTAGGTTTTGAAATAGGTACCAAATTTGACACCCATTCTGGATAATCAATTGGTCGGATAAATCCTGCATCTAACAACTTTTTGAGCTCCATTTTGACTAACAGAGCAATTTGAGGATGTATTTTTCAGAGCTTTTGTCTGATAGGTTTTGCTTCTGGATACACTACTAAATGATGAACCACAGTCTTTGGATCAAGTCTCAGCATGTCAACATAACTCCATGTGAAGTTTATTTTCCTTTCCTTTAGGAATGCTACTAGGAGTTCTTGCTCTTCTGATAATAGTGATTCCACATACAATGTGATATGTGGGGTCTCCTCTGTCCCTAGGTTGACAGGATTTCATTTTTTGGCCAAGATTGCTGACTTTTCCTGATGGATAGCTCTTAGAGGAAGATTGAATCCTTCATCCTCAGGTGCCTCAAAGAGGTTTTCACTATTGGATACATCCTTTGTTTTTACTTTTTTCTTGTTAGAGAGTGCCACAAGGTGGTTTTCACTCAAGGACTTGGATATGATTCTTAGTTTCTCACTTTTGCAACTGAAGGATTCAAATGTTTCCCTGTAATAGGAATGTGTGTCCAACTCCATTATAAACCCTGCCTTGTGATCCCCTTTTGGAATGTTATCCCTCAATCCCATGAATTCTGAGAGTGCCTCATCATTTTTGAATGTATCAAGAACTGGTGGTCCTCGTTGGTCATAGTCGATTAGTTGGTGATACACTAAACGGATCTCATTATTTTGTTGGTCTGGTTCAAAGGAGATGGTGCTAATCATACATAGGGTGGTATCATCAAATAGCCTAGGAAGATTGGTCATGGTATCCTCGTCATCGCTACTAATATAGGGCTTAGTTACAAAGTTATGTATGTCCCTATCTATGGGTATTGGTGAGTGTACTTGTGTTAGTGTTGGCTGAGGAGAAATATTAACCGTTCTAATTGGAGGACTTCGACACACATGGTTATACTCGGAGGGGTAAATCCACGGCCAAGATTTGTTATGGGTCACGTCTCTGGCATGATAGGTATTATGAGCCCATTGTCATTTTGTCCCAGTCTTTGATTTTTGTCATAGCCCATTGCGAGCATCATTTGTAGGCCCTTGCTTGTCTCATCCATTGGTAATTCAGGTGTCGGTCTTTCATCTCGATACAACATGTGAGATGGATCTGCTTCAATAACATCTCAGCCAAGGTCTCCGCAGCTTGTGAATTCGAGATAGTTTTTAGGATACATTTGTGATGTGGAAGCTTGATTTTCTTGTGGGCATCCTCGTGATCTAGGAGATTGTGGTAACTCTCCTATCACAAAAGCATTGTTAGGAAGCTTGTAGCTTCCACAACCATCCTCTTGGATGATGAGCTTGATGTCGGAGATGGTGGGAATGGTGGGAATGGCAGGTGTCTCTGTTGCAGAAGTTTACGTGAGAGTGGCGGGGTCGATGTATGGTGTGGATGGCCCCCCATCATTTTTTGGCACTTGGGGGATTTTGTAATACTTTGCCTCAAGAATTTTACAATATGAGAATGGTTCGGGATTTCCATGGATGGTAACCTCTTGTCCATTATGTGTAGATTTCACACATTGGTGGAAGGTTGATGCTACAACTTTCATCGCATGGATCCACGAGCGTCTGAGGAGGATATTATATGGCAAGTCAAGATCCAAGACTTGACAAGTGGTTTCCATGAGAATCGACCCTACTTGAATAGGAAGTTTGATTGTGCCCTGAGACATTCTTTCTTGGTCATCATATTCTCTTATTGTGATGCCCTTTCCTTTATCAATGGAATCTTCTGATATTTTCAACTGCTTGATGAGGCTAAGAGAATAGATGTTCAAACCTGCACCTCCATCCACCAAGACCCTTTTGATTTTTCCCTTGTTTACAATGGCTTCCAAGTGAAGTGCACAGTTGTGAGATGGTTGGGCAGGGAAATCTTGGTCAGATAATGTAAGAAGAATAGGTGTTATGATATTTCTGACCATAGCTTGGAATTGTTCTGTATCGAGATCTACGGGGACAGTGGATGAGGGTAATGCTTCCTCAAGGATCTTCTTATGGGATGATGATATTTTTAACAACTCCATGATGGAGATGTGTGCTGGCATTCTCTTGAGTTGATCTAGGACATTGTATCCATTAGGAATGGATCTAGATGTAGGGACTCTATTTGGTTGGGATGATCCTATGATGGTGACTTTGCCACCTCTTGTGGTGACTCCACATTCTTCGGCATGGGCACCCTTGATGGTGATGACCATGCAATCTTCATTTAATGATGCAACAACGGATTCATAGACATGATTTACATTGCCCTTTCCTTTGTCATTTTTATTCCCTTTGTTACCATGATTTGGCATCGGATTCGTATATATCTTAAGATCCTGATTTCCCATAGGTTGTTCCACATTTATGATTTTCTTATCAATGAGATCTTGGATGATGTTTTTGAGTCTCATGCAATTGTTTGTGGTGTGGCCTTTGATTTTATGGAATTCACAAAGTTGATTCTCATTATACCAAGGAGGTTTGACATCGGGTTCTTGGTAATTTTTGAATGTAGGAGGTTTGATGAGTTTTTCATTGATCAACTTTTTCATTATGTCCTCAAGTGGTTCCCCCAAAATGGTGTATTTTCATTTGGGATAAGTTTTGCGTTGAGGCGGTCCCCTTTCGTCATTGAGATTATTCATGGTTGGATTGTTGTTGGGTTGATATGTCGTGTGATGAGTAAGTGAGAACCGTTCTATAGCGGGGCCTGCCAAGCTCCTAGGGAATAGATGCATTAGATAAGTATCATCATATGCGACCTCCATGTAATGAACCTAGAATTCCCTAATGTGGTCTTCAGGGTTTCCCATCCCTTGATATTTGTCAAATTTAGGAATATCGAATCCCTTAGGGAATGGTTTCATTTCTAGGCTCCTATCAAATGGATAGGGACTCAAGTTGCTTGGTGTTTTGGTTGTTCGCCCTGATTGAAGGTCGAGTACTTGTTACAATAGTAACCTAATTTGTGTTGTCACATCATTTTACAGATCAAGGGGTGGGATGAAAGTGTTTTGGGGTGTTTGATTCATGGGTTGGGTGGGTGGGTTGCTTGGTGTGTTGTTTGACATGTTGTTGAATAGTATCTATATGTTTTGCTGAGAAAAGTAGGATTCCACTTGCTTTTGTATGAACAACGCTTGATGTTGATCTTGTTGTTGTTGCGCTAAGATTTGTGCTTGTTGTTGCACTTGTTGTTGTGCTTGTTGTTGTTCCAACAATGCTTGTTGTTGGTCTGCCAATTCTGCTACTGCTTGTTGCTCTTGGTCTTGCTTTAATGCTTGTTGATATGCATGCACTTGCGCTGCTTGTGCAAGAAGTTGTGCTTGTGCTTGATATTGAGCTTGTTGTGCCTGATATTGAGCTTGTGTTTGAGCTTGAGCTTGTGCTTGTACTACTTGTGCTTGTGTTGTTTGTTGCAATAAAATTTGTGCTTGAGTGGCCCTTTGTGCTTGCAATGCTTGCGTGGCTTGTTGTTGTTGTTGTTGCAGTAAAGCTTGGGCTTATTTGGCTTGTAATGCGGCTTGTGCAGCTTGGGTAGCTTGAGCGGCTAGTTGTTCAGCTTTTTGTTTCTGAACTTGTTGGTATCCTCTTTGGAAAGCGGCTTGCAATGTTGCGTCGTATTGACTTGATGTGCCAAAAGTTGGTGGTGGTGGATTTGGAATGGTGTTTGTGAAGGTGGTGTTGGTGTTTTGCGTGATGGATGGTGCTATTGATGTGATTGGTCCTTGAGAGACCATGCTTTGTGATGTTAAAGGGGTGTTTGATGATGTTGTTATTACTTGTGTGTTTGTCGTTTGTTCTTGTGATATCAACGAAAATTTTTGAGTGTTTTTCATAATGCTTTGATTGATGGTTGGGATGTTGTTTTGATCGATACTTGGTAGAGGGGGAAGCCCTAAACCAAGGAGTGGTGTAGATGACAATGGAAATGGTGGGAGAGGTGGAAATGTAAGGGGTGTGAGTCCTTGTGAAAATGTTATGGTGTTGAAAATGCCCCTTGGTCCGAACATGTCTCCCTCTTCTTGTGGATTTGTGAGGAGAGGGATTTGAGGCATTGCATGAAAAAATGATGATGATGGATCATGATGGAATGTGAGAGGAACTTTTTTGTGTAATGGGTTTTCAGGTATGTTTTATTCCAATGTGGTGTTTGCGTCCACGTTTTGATTATTAACAAGGGGGTGTGTTTGAAGTGCATTGAGAAATTCACTTCCCTTATTAATAATGGGTTGGGTTGGAGCAAATGATGTCGTGACTTGTGGAATGTTTTGCATGACATTTTGGGATGGAGGTGTAGATGAAATGGGGATGGTGGATGAGATTGGTGGAAAAGATGTCTCTACTATAGTACTTACGTCAAAATCCGAAGGTAACTTGGCCCCTTGTTTTGCTAGTTCAAGCATGTATAACGAAGGGTTGAGTCTCATCATGATGTTGATGATTTTATGATTCTCCAGATTTTGGAGCATTTCAGTCATTTCTTTGTGAGACATTCCAAAGGTAAGATCCTCTCCTTGATTCTCTTCTTGCGGATTTTGTGATGATTGGAGGGTCAATGGATTGCTTGATTCAGCGAGATTCATTTATGCATTTGTTTGGCTAATATCGCTTGAAGCGGGTGTTTCTTTGTTGGCTTCCATACTCTTCTTGTATTGAGATCTAGTTAGAACCATAAAACAAGGATCAATCTTTGAGAATATGGGAGATGAATCGCTTGATTCTTTGGGTTGATCTTTATCTTATGTTCCAATGTAGGAAGTTTTTAGGATGCCTTGAGGATCAAAGGTGATGATATGATGATGATGTTAGGGATGGAGGATATGGATGTTTTGGCTTTTGATAAATCTTGAATGAGATACTAGGCTTTTAGGACTTTGCGGATTTTTATTTTTTTATTTTTTGGATTTGAGATTTTTCCCTTCATTTTGATTTTAATTTTGATTTAGATTTTGAACAAGAAGACCCTAAGATGTTGGATGATGATCTAAGGGATAACTTTGTTCAAAGGATGATGATTTGAATATGTGTGAGGAGAAGGATGCATCTACCCACACCTTTTCAAACAAGATGATTGTCTTACTAAGCATATGAAGAAGGATTCATCTACATACACTAAGCTAGACAAGATGATTTTGATACCTTTGACTAAGTATATGCAAAAGGATGCATCTACACATACCTAGCAAAAAGTGATTTGATAATGTTTTCAAAGATTTAGTCCCAATGATTTTGATGATTTCTGATTTTTCCAAAAAGCCTAGTATTTAGGATGATTTCAAGATTTTCCAAAAGGTGATGGTGTGAGATGATGTTTGTTTTGATGTTTTGAAGGATGGATGAAAAGGATTTTGATATGTTTTGATCTTAAGATGAACCTAAAAAGGTACACTTTGTTTTCCTAGACCTAGGTATTGAAGAGCATGCAAATGCTTCCTAAAGACCTCTGTAACCAAGGAATGATTTCATTTGAACCTTCATTTTTGGATTTCCAATCAATGATTTTTTTTCTTTTGGGGTTATGAGTCTTCAACACATATGAAAGTCCTTTTTGCTTAGCTTTGCTTATGTTTTTATTTTACCAAAAACACTTTGCTCAATTAGGTTTTCAAACTAAGATGTCCAATGTCTTAATTTCTTCAAACCTCTCAAGATATGTTATGTGGAAATTCAATGATCTTAAGGCAAGGGTTTCCTATTGTTTACTTAAGAAGACAAATTGAGATATAATCCAATGTTTAGAAACCTCTAAGGACGTGAATCCCAAGGGAAAGCAATAACATATGGATTGAGTCAATTGTATTTGTCCTCAAAAGGATTTGAAATTTGGATGATGTTAAGTGTTTGTTTTTTGAGATGTTTTTGATCAAGCAATGCATTTTGTAACCCAAGAATAAGTACAATCATATGGATGTGTAAGACAATATTTGTTGGATTCCCACTTGGACAAATCCAGCTACACTTATCTCTAGTGAATGGTTAGATGCTTGACCCCACTGGCTCCCCTCCACGACACTCACTTATACGAGGCAGCCAAGCATCAACACCCATGAAACTCCCATGGCATGTTTTCCATTTCTACTAGAAGACCATAAAAGTGTGGGGTGGCTTCAGAACGACCGTTCTTGTACCAAAAAATAGATGAAAGGATTTTGGAAAATTCTACCACATGGGTTTTAGTAAGGACTTTCCATTCATAGGAGTTGACCCAATGTGGCAAGAGTCCCCTTTCGGATCCATCTTGTTGGAGTCAACCGCATGATATTGGTGTTTTTTCCAATATCCACATTTATATCCTAGCTGGAAATACTCTTGGCTTTAGAGTGTTAAGCGGTTGAGTCGTTCCCTTGGGTGAGTAATTTTTCCCCAAGGAAGGCCCTCTAGGATAAACAAAAGTGAATGAAGAACAATATTCATAACTCGATCAATCCTTGTTGGCAACAAGGAGAGAGAATGTACGCAACAAAGCCCCCACTCACACTCGCACAATATGTTGTTCAATTTTAAGCCCAAATCGAAGTGTGGAGGTGATTTCTTTGTCTTAACCCAAAGTCATGAAAAATGCCTTTTGATTCTCAAGGTCACTATAAATCACGAGAGAAGCGCATACGTCCTTTTTCAATGGCTTTAGTCTAAGTAATCCCTCACGAAAATCAAAGCTACACTTGTTCTTTTTAGATCCACAAAGCAAAATGTGAGTTCATTTTATAGCACCAAATCATAAGTGAAAGACATTTGTTCAATTTGTTAATCCCATAAACAAAATCTAGTAAGTTGTGATCCTAAGATTCGTTTTAACCCTTTGCAAGAATTGGAAAATATTTTTTTTTTAAGCCCAAACGAAAATTAGTATCCTAAGAAAGAAAAAAGTTGACAAATTTCTAAAGGAGTGTTAATCAAACACTTAAGTGTTTAAAAACACTTTGATTGAACAAAATGTCATCATCATGCTCCTTCTTTCCTTTGATTTTGATTTCCAACCTATAAAGAGAAAAACAGTCAGATTCTAGAAAAACACAGAAGTTAAAAAGCAGAAAATAGAGGAAGAAGCAATCATAAATTAAAAGCATGTGCTAAAAAATCAAATTTTCACTTTTTCTATCTCCCAGCATCGTAGTTTGTGAAGGTGTTGCAACTCATGAAGGCGTCGTAGTTTGTTCTCCTAGCAGTGCCCTCACAACACCGCTTACTAGTCAGTGGCGCTCTATGTCAGGACAGAGAGCTCGATTGCGTTGCGACTTCACACAGTGTCGAAGTTTGTGTCTAGCATCACTGTTTAATATTTTTTGAAATTTGTCTGCAGGTCGGCGAGTCTAGCGGCGCAGTTTAAAATTCAAAATCTTGGTAGGACGAGCCCAACGGTGCAGTTTTTTTTTAAGCAGCACCATATAGCGACATTGGCGAGCCCGCGGTGCTAAAACAATGACACTAACGAGTCAAGGTGCCAGAACAACAACGCCGACGAAACCGGCATTGGAATTTCCGTGGTGTTAAGAAAATGCAAAATTTCACAAAAATCTTAGAAAAGTGATATCCAAATTCTCCTTCTAGCACCAAATGTGCTTAACCCTTTTCCTAGTACCTAAGCAAAACAACATATGAATAAATGAGCTAGAGGCGAATTGCAAGCCAAAACAAGAAATTCCCTCATGAAACGGCATTTGCAAGTTCAAAAAATAGGAAAGAAAACAAATGAAACCAAAATAAAAGCACAAATGAAATAAATTTTAAATTCCCAATTTCAAATATGCAAAATTCATGATCCCATGGGAAATTAAAAGCTTCATTTGGATGAAAATATTTATGATGAAGATGATCATTTTGGTATAATGGATGGAATGAGAGCACTTTTGATGGAGTGATGAGGATATTTGTATTAACAAATAGCACTAATGATTTTGAAATGGAGGATAGATTTAGTTTAGCATTAATGATAATATTTGAACTTATTTAAATGATGGAATAAATAAAATGCCACTTGGCTCAAGGAAAAGGACATGTAAGATGAATTTATTGCCTTGTTGGATGTACATGTTGACTTGGAATTTTTGAATTCAAATTGAGAGAATATTCCAAAAGATGCCTTGTGAGGGAAATAGAGATTTAATAAATGAATTAAACCTATTTTCATGTGCAACTTGCATTATCTAGAGGATGTGACATGAGATAAGGTTAAATTAATCAAGGGTTAATTAATTTAATAGGAGATTAGATGATGTGACCTATTTGATTTAGGTTTATGGGTTTATTTAAATCAAATAAGAGAGGAATATGATAAGAGGCTAATTAAATAAGGGTTTTGATTTATTTAATTAAAAGAGATGATGTTAGATTAAATCAAATAAGGTTTTAATTTATTTAATTTAATGGATAGACTTTAGAGACTTAATCAAATAAATTGATTATTTAATTAAATAGGGATAATTAGATCAGATGGATTGATTTAATTAACAAAAGAGATTGACTTGATTAGATAAAATGATTTATTTAATTAAAAGACGAATATTGAGGAATTTAATCAGATAGGGGAATTTGATTAAATGGTTAGACCGAGGGATGATTTAGGAAGAAACGATGTTAGTAAGTCAGGATCAGATGCACGATGTCAATCGGTATTTTTTACGTGTCTAGAGAAAGAAAGTCTGGTTGGTACTTGCTTTGCAAAATAGGCCTAATTGGCTTAAGGGGACAACATTGCAGCAATTATTTAGAGGATATGTTCCAAAATGAAGGTATCTACTTTTGAGATATGTTGAATTATGTCCAAATGGGTATCTGAAATGACCATTCTTTTGTGTGTTTGGATTTTATTTTGAAAAATATGAAAAACAAAAATCTGTTTGGATGGCTACAAGGAGAATTAGATGAAATTGTGAAAAGTTGATGAGATAGGGTTGTAAGGGTAGAAATTTTGTTTGAGTTTGATCAAATTGTGATTGTGAGAAGGTTTTCCTCCCTACTCTACATCATCCTCTTGAATTTATCTTACTTGAATGATCTCCAAATACATCTTATTCATATTAGTGATTTACTTCAAGATGATATCATTTATCTTCTTCACCAAATCTTTACTATATTATTCTTTTCAAATCTTCATTTATTATCTTTATGATTCCCCTCTTCTTATTAATTATGTTCTCACCTTATACTCTTCTTATCTTTTCACATTCAATGATCTTCATATATATTTTATTTACTCCATTCTTGTACTTTATTTCTCTTGCTTGATCTCTATGCTATATACTTCTATGTATTTTATACTCTTCTTCCTTCAAATCTACATGTGCTTCTTTTTACAAATTTTCATATACTATATTCACATGTTTGTTGTTATACTTCATAAATCTATTCTTCTATTACTAATTATTCATGCAACATCTGCATATACCCCTTCAATATTTGCATTAAATTCTCTTTAATATCTTCCTTTGCAAATCTGTATGTGTCTAAATGATATAAATTTTTATTTCCACACCAACACCATCTCTCTCCACAATTTTTATTATCTTTTATATCTTCATGTCTCCGTGAGTAGAGACAACCTTTTATAAAATATTAATCACTAATTTTCTTATATACACTATTTAATTCATTTCCTTCTCCTTAAATAATTATCTACCATCTTTTGGCATATACAACTTTTGTCTTTTTCTTAATTTTTCTTTTTGTGACTTTGTCTTTTTCTGATTTGTCTTATTTTGTTTTGATAAGGAACTAATTTTGCTTAATGTTTGCTGCATAGTGATCGATGCTTTATGCTGATTTCCTTAAAGGTCTTTAATAAAATCACTGTCATTGTTATTATTTATCTTCTCATACATTGATCATTGCCTATTATTTTCTTTGTGCTTGATAATTGTTATGTATTTATCAAGGAAGTCGACCAGACTTAATGAAGTAATTGCTTCTTATCTTCATCATTGCAAACAATCAAACAAATATGTTTTTGATATGCAAATTGTTTCAATCATTTGTTATCTCTTTAATATATCTTATTGCTACATATTTTTTTCTCATCGTTGCTCATTATAATCATATAAAATCTCATTTTCATAATCATTCTTAGGCGATGACATTGGATAAATATATGTCTTGAGTCATGATTGACTTAGGCACCAAGAGTACAAGGAGTCAACCATTATAAAACATTTATCTTACCTCCATTACCTTGTAGCTTAGGATATTTTAATGTGATCAATATACTTCTTTTTGACTAGTGATTACAATGGTTGCCATGCCACCTATTAATTTTATCATCATCATATGTTAAGTCATTGTAATATTCATTTCCCTTTGACATCAATGAAAACTTCCAATTTCCTCTTCACTTTTGACATCAATGACAATATTTCCAACAGGTTGCTATTCAAGAAGAACCATAGAAATAAAGGAAATCATGAAGGATTCAAGTTGTTTCACCAAGTTGTCTTGAGGGTAAGACAATGTTTTAGGCCTAGGGAGAATGTTGGCAAGATATAGAGGGCTATGAGGCACCTCATATGTCATTTGAATCATTTCTAGACCTACATATCCATTATATACCACTTAAATAGCCTAAAAGCACCTCTAATATGCCCGAATAAGCTATACAAATGTAAAATATTATAGAGAACAAGGTAAATTCATGGGAATAAGATAATTAAGTGTTATTATGAAAGGATATGATGGAAAATCATCGTGAAAAGGCATTAAGAAGCTATATAAAGAAGGGAAAAGTGAGATAAAAGTGTGAAAGAGTGTTGAATCATATGGATTAAATATATATGAGAATAAGCAAGTGTGGAAGATTTATATATATATATATATATGGATGAAGCATGATGATTACATTATAAGACATGTATAAGACATTAAAATATATGAATATATGATGTTATGGATGTATATATATAAATGCATAAATTCATTATAATTTGGTTTATAATTCTTTCATATCTAAGTTCTCCCTTTTTATTGCATCACATCAAGGTTGACTACATATAACAAAATATTAAACCTTAGACTCTGGTAAAGGTTTCTCTATCAACATCAAGAATGGAATTTTATTTAGTAATAGGTTGTAATGTCCCCATTTTTGTGAGCATCATTTATTTTTGGATTAGCCTATCATTTTGACTCTCGTAGGTTAATGGACTTGATTAGAGGGTCTTTAGAGGTTGTTGCTTGGTCGTTTGGGACATTGCTTCTCATCAGTGCTCCATTGGGTTCAATTTCAGGCCTTTGCAGATGTTATTTGGCTCAGTTTGACATACTTACTATTTATAGTAAGTCATATTTGTAGAGATACTATTTATAGCAGGGCACCTAGACAAGCCTCAGTTGCAGTGTTGATCTCCTTAATCAGAGGGATGGGAAAATTATTGAGTATTTAATAAGATATTATCATTAAAGGCACTTTAATGATAATTAAATAATATAAGATCAAATTATAAAGTTATAAAGTCACTTTATGCACAATGGGGCCATGACCCTCAATTTAAGTGACTTAAAAGTGAATTAAATGAATTATGATTTATGGGGCCAATTATTAAAGTAAATTATAAATTCAAAGTGAGAATGTGAATGTATATCATTTAAATGATATTAATGAGCATTTAATGTGACTTTATTCTTGGGTTCCCATATTGAGGGAAAATAAAGGTAAAACAATATATTCAAATTAAAAGTATATCATTTAATGATTAAAAAGCTCAAGGAGATCAACTTTTTCATGAGAAGTATAAATAAAGCATAAAAAAAAATCAACCTCATTCATGATGATTACTTGACTTTGTCATTTTGGTTTTCTTGGGATTTGAGCTTGAGACCAAAGGTTTCAATCATCTTCAGCCATTGGAGAATGAAAAATCTTCAATGTTTATGCAATTTTGAGGTTGTGAAATACCAACTGATATTATTGCTTGGGAGAGCTTCATTCAAGATTTCTATTTGTGCTTAAAAGGGGAGAACTTCATCTAGGGTTTGAAGGATTGGAAAGTATAACTACAACAAACTTGGAGATTCATTCTTGGCAGCCATTCTATATCAGATTTTAACTATTTAATAGTTGCTACAATAACACGTGAACAATGCCACGCTATAGTACCAAAGGAATTTGAAGAAGTTTACTTCATTTTTCTATAGGGGTTTCAAGGTTCCTTCATTGAAGAAGAGTTGTATATATATGGCTATGTTTTCAGCTTGTATGACACTAACTCATTTGACTACAAAATTCGACGAAATTGTCTGACGAAATATGTATAATTTGATGTATCATTGGGTGCTTGTAAAATTTCATGTGTAATTTTCAATTTTTTGAAAGTTTATCCCCGACATTCGTCGAAATGTCGGCTATCATTTTCGTCAAATTTTCAACAAACGTGAAAAATAGAAAAAAATCAAATTGTGGCCAACATAAAGAAAAGTGAGTTCATGCCTAATTTATTGCGATAGTGTTTTGTTCTACTTGAGATAGTTTGTGGAGAACTAAAGACGATTTTTTTGGGAAAAATCAGAAAAAATTCAAGAAGATATCGCCAGGTTGAGGGTAGTCATTGTCTTTTTGCAAAATTCAGTTGTGAAGTCAGATTTGTAGTTCCAAGTTTGAAAATTATATTTTAAAGCAACATCTCACCAGATTTCATTTTAGAGGTTTAGAGTTTTGAGAATTTCATGTCCAGATTTTGTTGTGTGGAATCACCATAAGATCACAACCAAGGAACAAATTCTTGTGACTGTAATTATGTGATCCATAACTCTATTGGTTATGTGGCACAATTGTGCTATAACAAATACAGGATGCATTCATGTGTGACCCAAGTTTAATGTGGCTATGTTGTGATAGAAATGGGGCACTCATATAATATAATTAATTTCAGGTTGTATAATTGTAGGTGTCAATCATCATTGGGTGCATTTAAGAGTTGTCTCAAGTTTAACAAGTTATATTGATATTTATGGCATGTCCGAGAAGAGTGATTACCTCTTCTGCAATAAGGCTATAACTCTAGTTGATATGCGAGTGGATTTAATGTTATATATCAATTGTAGCGAATTGCATTCAAGGCACAACCCATGTTTAATATAGGCTATTCTAGAGAGTGATCCAATAGCCACCTAAACCTTATAGATATTATGACATATATTTTGCATAATCCTAAGAGAAAATTCCTTGGAGGCTTTTGAAGTATCGTGTGTATCCTATATATGGTTTAGAATGATTTCTTTTAATTAAAAAAATAAATAAATAATGTATTTCCCTATAATTAGATAATGTGGAGATCTCCTAATCTGCCCCAGCACACTATCCTTTTTGGCACTATATTCATTACTCTAGCTACTAGGGTTTTGCATGCTTGATGACATTTTAATATCTTCATGACCGTGGCTTTTAAATAGATCTAGAGTCTTTCTTTAATCATTTTTCATGAGTAACCCTTAGGTTCCATAATCCACCTTCAATCTCTTCTAAAACGGTGTCTTAAGCTAGACTGCATAGTATGCATATAAAACCAAGTCCTTTCATACCATTGTTCCAAGCCACCACTCCAACTGCCTTGCTTAAAATGTTGCCTCCATAAGCACAATAACATGTTTTAAAATCATGGTTGCTAGTGATTGACCATTAAGGTCACCACTTTCATCATGAAGATACAATGAGATTTTTGTCTTCAAACTCAAGGCATTATGCAAGATAACATTGTGAATTGTTTTTTGTGTACGATTTGATTTTCTTACACATTCACTACTTTTCTAACTTCATTTAAGACTGGGTATTGCACCCTCAACTACAATATCAAATAGCTCACTCACTATCACTTGAAGATTCCTTTCATGAGCATCCTTCTATAAAATCAAACTATGCCCTATAAACTGCCTACTTACTATAGGGGACTCATTGTCTCATAGTATTGTAGTTCTTAAGATCCTTCAACCTTATTGACACTACTTCATAGTCCACAAGATATTATTCACTATTCTCCCATCTTTGATGAGTCTCAAAACATTGCTCAAACATGCAATCCACTACCTCTATTATACATTAATGGCTAATAAGAAACATTGAACCTATAATTACCATTGTTACTTCATTTAGACAATCATTCCCTGATTGCATTTTCCTTGCCTAACACTACCAAAAGCATTTGAAAAACCCTTAAGGTCAGCAAGGGGGTAAGGAAACTCACTATTAAAATCTCCACTTTACTATGCAAGGTTTGAGCTTTATTATCTTGTCACTGCTCAACCTCTTTTTTACTGTCACATCTCAAGTGACTGTCATTCTTCTTATCGTAGATTTCATTTAAAAATGTCACTAAGCTACATAGTGTGCTTGTTATTGGCTACAATCTTTAGATTGCAAGATTTTGTTATTACCTACAATGTCTCAATCTTTTTGGTATTGCAACCTCACTAATCTGCTATAGTTATTGTTTATATTTCTACCAAGGCCTAGGGTTTGTACCCTAATCATGCTCTTACCAATGCTTCTATTTTGTTTTATTAGGGCTCTCTCAATGTTGAGGGCCCTAGGGATAAGCTCATCATAAGAAGTGACACATTGCATCTTTAACTAAAAGGATAAATCTGTATTGACATTAGCAATGATGATTCTAACTTGTTGCTCCTTAGGAATGGGTCACTTGCTCTTACTAGCTTGCTACCTCCATTGTTGTAGGAAGTTTGTGATCTAGTTCAATATTTTGATTTTAGGAGTCTTAACGATTGAAAATCATAGTAAATTCAGAATTTCATAAGTTTTGGAATTAGCATTTTAAAGTGTTTTTTGGGGTCATTAACTTCAGACTATCTTCTCTTTTGCAGGGGTGGTTGCATGCCAATTTTTTTTGGTGTAAAATATCATAATTATTATATTATGTTAAATGTCTATGAATAAAAATTATTGGAGTGTGAGTTTGATATTTTTTGAAGATCTAAATAGTCAAGCTTGGTAAAGAAAAATCATGTTAGATAATATTAGTCCAGAACAAAATGAAGAGACACTTGATAGATTGTGGGCTAGATTGAAAAGAAAGGGTGATGGAAAATGTTATTGTCCTTGCAATAATTGCAAGGGATTAAAAACAAGATGACTTTTAATCACAATAGTTGAGAAACATTGTAGGTAGCATAGTCATGTTGAAGGGGGACATGATTATCATCCATTGGTAAGTTGTTCATTATATGTGTTTATATTGATTGAATTTGTAAATGTTTATATCGTTTTAACATTTTATATATATATATAATCACTTGATCATGATCATGGTTTATTTGTGTCTATCATTATTATAAAGGTGGGGCACCCTAGGGAAGATGATATGGATTATCACAGCCCAAAGAATGTGGTTCTACAAGCGGACTAACATGGAGCTGTGAATATCGAAGATGAAGTTAATGATCCTATGGAAGAAGACGATCATGTGCCAGAAAACATAGTTGAAGATGATGGTACAAATACATTGATCCATGACACATTTTGTGGCAAAGCTGATCATGATGATCAAGATGACTTTGATGATGTTCATGATTTACTTGTACTTGAGAAGGCATATGAGCCCCTTTATGAAGGCTCCCAAACAACCCTTCTCTCTGTTGTATTGTTGTTGTTAAATTTGAAGGTTATGAATGGTTTATCAAACATAGAAATCTCATGAATGTTAAGGTATGTCATATGTCATATTTTTTCATCTATTTTAATTGTTATTTGTTCATCACTAGTAAATAAAGGATAAAATATGTACCATTAATATTCTTTATATGAACAAATTATTTTTTGTTGTAGATTGATTGGTGAAATTTTGTTACCACCATCAAATATTTTACCTCTCTCATACCGAGATTTATGTGCCATTATAAAAGATATCGAAATGGAGTATCAAGCTATAGATGCATGTCCCAATGATCATATTATATATCATAAATAACAAAAATTTGCAATAGAATTCCCAGAATGTCATGTTAGTAGATATCGAATAGGTCAACTAACAAATAAGGTGCTTCGCAAGGTTCTTTGTTGGATTTCAATAGAGAGGGAGCACATAATATTTGCATACGTGGAATAATGGGAGCGGACGGTGTCAACCATTTGGAGAGTTGAGATCTAGTTACTCAGTGTGGCCTATTTTTGTTATCAACAATAACATTCCTCCATGGATTTCAATAAAGAGGGAGCACATAATATTTTCAATGATTGTTCTAGGTATTTGTTTACATCAATTTTATTTAACGTAGTAGCATCTCATTTGTCTTATTTGTTGTATAATGAATTATATTTTTTTCATTCAATAGTCATGTACATTAATTTATATATATTGCAATAAAATGGCTATACTAATTATGTAATATTTATGTTCATTCAACTAGGTAATTACCAAGTTAAAGATATGAATGTATATATCGAGCCTCTTATCGATGAGTTACTAAAATTATGGAATGGCGTCACTATGTATAACGTCTCTAGACCAATAGGACAAAGAAAATTTCAATTCCATGCAATGCTTGTATGGACAATTAATGATGCCCCAGGGCTAACACATTTTTGTGGTATGTTACAACATTCAACTGCACTTTAACAATATTTAATTTGATGAAGTAGATATCATGCATATTTTTAAAATAATCTATTCATTATATATAATTAAAAAAATTGACATATTTAATCCAATTATATATGATTTTGTAGGTCTTCAAACAAAGGGAAAATTTTCATGTCCAATTTGTGGTCCAAAGATGAAATCTCGTCATTCAACAAGTTTAGGAAAGCAGGTGTTTGATGAGTATAGGCACTTCCTCCATAGAAATCATAAGTATCGAACTACTGAAAAACATCTTTTCAATGGGAAAGAAGAGACTACATCAAAACCACGAAGAATGACACCTCACCTATGGAAGTTGGAATATAATAGAATTAATCATCAAGGTTATACACCGGATCAAATTGTTTATCTATCATATATGATATGTTTTGAATTTATATTTTTATATTGTGTTGTGTTTACTCATGTTGTAATTGACAATGATTGTCGTTGTTAATTTGTTTAACTTATATGCTTCATGAAGGTCGTCAAGGCATTAATGGTCGACTTCCACAGGGACTGAAAAGTTATCCCAGACAATTTAGTAGGTTGCCCTACTATGAGTAGCTACAAATTGTGCATTTGTTTGATACAATGCATATCGGAAAGAATATAACAAAAATGTTATAGAAAATATTGGATGGAAGGCACAACAAAGACAAAATTGTCAAAATTTGTAGTGACATTAAGGAAGCCAATCATGCAATAAAAAATTTCATTCAATTAAATAGCGATGGAGACCAAATTAATATAAGTTCCCTTCCTTGGTTATTAACAGAGTAGCAAAGAAATGCTATAAAAGAAGCCATACGAAAAAATCAATTTCCCACAAGATTTGCTGAGAACATAAACAATATAATAACAAAGAAAGGTGAATTTAGGACAGCGATGAAAATGCATGATTGGCATACCTTCATTAAGGTAATTATTCTGGTATATTATATACACTTGTATAATGCATGTACTTGTCAGTGTATTTTGTTTACTACTTTTGGAAAATAAATGAAAAGATCATTTTATAATTGTTGCAGTATGTTCTACCTCTATCTCTCCCAGATAACTTTGAAAACAATGTCAAGCAAGTTATATATTATCTTGGAAAATACATGAGGTAAGTAGCAAGATTTGTTCAATTCATTGTATACATCTTATAATTGTCATTTGTTTTACTTGTTATGTAATATACTATATATTTTTGTTAAATCTCGTTAATATATTTTCCCCTTGAATCACTTATAGATGGATGTCATCTAAAGAAATCTATAAAGAAGATGTAAATTATTGGAAGAGAAAAATTCCTCATCTAATGTGTGAAATGCAAAAGTGTCTACCTTCAACATTTTTCAATGCACAAGAACACTACCTCATACACCAAGTTGAGGAGATTGAATTGTGTGGACCTGTACACACAAGGTCAATGTGGATGGTTGAGAAGCACTTGCAATTTTTGAAGGATTTGGTTAGACAAAGAGCACATCCTGAGGGTTCTATGGTGGAGGGATATATGGTATACCAGACTATGGTGTACATTAGTGAATATCTTTCTAAGTTTGCAGCAAAGATCCATGTAGATCGCATTTGGGATCCCAACTCCATTAACAAATTTGGAGGGGAGTACCTAATGGGGAAAGGTAGATTGAGGAAAGTGAGAGGTAATTATAACATGGTCATGGAGATTAATTGGAATACATTTTACATATGGTTTTTATGTATATTGTACTTATTTGGTTTTTAATCTTCAATATACATCAATTATAAATTAAGGTTGTATACTATGGTATTTAACTAATTATACGTCGTTTGTGAATTCCAATTTTTTTGATACAATTGGTCAAGAGTGGGATGCACTACATTTGTACATCGCCAACAATCTTGATTGGATGATGGTATGGATTGAATGATGTCAACAATCTGGTCGCGCATTAACATGGGAAGGTGTGGCTTCATTGATTAAAGAAGCTCATTGTAATGGAGATTTCAATGTTACACAAAGAGAAATCGATTTAGCATATGGTTTAAGAGATAAACAGGTACATATAAATATATTAATCACCCATATTATTTAATTATTTTCAAGTATATTTATGTATATATATGTTGAGATTGTTTTCTTTGCATACATTTAGCCAAGAATAAATATGTTTATCAACTAACGATATTGCAATAATTTTTACATGTTTGAAATATTGCAAGTGAAACACCACAAGGCTATGTGGTGCAATGGTTGTAAATTTTGAATCAAAATGTTGGATGACATGAAGAAAACTTGTGATTCTGGAATAACTGCAGTCTTTCATGTGACTAATGTTTCATCTAGAAGCAACATACATCCAAAAGTCTCAGAAAATCGATACAATGGGATTTTGGATGATATACTTGAGTGTGAATTTAAGTCCTTCAGATTAATTTTGTTCGTCATCCTCTGGTATAGGCTACGATTGAATGAAAATGATCTTGGGAGAACTACTATTGAATATGATAATGGATTTACCATGGTTAATACAAGGTTGATCGAGTGAGTTGGAAATGAGCCCTATGTTCTTCCAAGCCAATGTGAGCAGGTATTTTACTCAAAGGTTCCACGTAAACAGGGTTGGTCATTTTTTGTTAGACATGATCCAAGAGGAAGGCTAGTAAAGTATAATGTGGTGGAAGAAGAAGATACCGAAGAACTAGAAGATGATGTAGATGATGATCAGGATCAACAGTTAGTTGATGATGTTACTGACAAAGATGTTGAAGAGGAGGAACTAGATCATGATGATGTAGGAGTTAATCTTCATGAAGATGATATCCATGTGGATGATGAAATTATCGAAACTAATATCGATGATGATGATGATGATATGACCAATCCTTACAATGTCGAATCTAGATGGGATGATACAGACAAAGAGTTGGATGAAGAAGAAGATCAATGACATTGAAATATATAAGTTATACGATTATATTATCTATTTGATATTAATTTTCTTGATAGAATTATATTTGACTTATGTGGTTACATAATTAATTCATGATGTTTTTAATTTTTATGCCATTACATAATTAATTTAATGATGTACTTTTTAATGTTTGAAAGGTCAAAAAATAAAAAAAATTCAAGAGTGATGTTAACAACTTTGAAATTAGTGTGTTTTATGTTTCATGTGATCATAAAAAATTAAATAGTTAGTTGTAGAGGTGGTTGTTTAGTGGTTGACGCGTATGTTGGTTTTTTTACAATGTAACCAGGTTTGTCTTCTAATCTACCTATGGAATTTCCAATTCCAATTGAAGACAGCTCGAAGGACCTGGACCAACTGACAAGGAATTTAAAAGCCTCCTACATTTTGGGCTCTACAAGACCTGGGAGGGTGATCCCTTAATGTTTTTACAACCTCCACACCATTATTATAAACAACATTAACAATAGTAGATGATCTCACTTAATATCTCAACACGATAAGATAATATCAACTAGAATTGGTTATTCATAGACAATATCAACTATCTGGAGTGTGAGATAACTAAACACAATCTATTGTATAAGATAGTCACTGATTTAAAATTTGTAGCAAGCTCTATGAAAAGACAAACAAATACTAAACTACATTAATAATTACAACTTGGATCAGTGCCATATATCCATTGTAGGAATCAAATTCATAAGCATCTAGTGGTTTATAACAGATTTAATACATCACATATAAGATCCCTGACAATATTGCATTACAATTTCATCAGTATGCATTCTAACCCAGGACTACTTATCAAATCCTTATACAACACATATCCTCCTATAATCCCATTCAAGCAATTTAATTAATTACTTGAATTAAAGCTAAAATAGAATCATACACACCACAACAGTGAGATTGATAAAACAACCCTTAGTTATTTTATTAAAAGTTCATATATGCATGTACAATGGAGAGACATGAGCTCAAATTTTTATTTCACCTCAAATGCTAGTACTATTATACAACATTAAATCTCTATGAACTTAAAACCCGTTACAGAATGACTCAAAACCTAAATTGCATTTCTCTAAAACCATCAAACTTTACAATTTGCTCTGCAACTTCACCTAGACTCAAAAAAAATTATCTAACTTGCTAACCCATACTTCTGGCCTTGAAATCCTTCTTATAGAAAATGAAGGAACAAACAAGCACCAGGCCAGAAAGTACACCTGTCACCAGTCAACTGGAGCACCTGGTGATATTCCAAAATTTGTTACACTAGCCACAACCTTGAAAAATATTCGTGTTCATCATATCATTTGAGGAATGTTGATGCAAAAAACCACAAGAAAACCACACCAAGAAAGTTGTCAACACAAAACTGGAACCGTTGCAACTGCAACATCTGATCTACCACCTATTAGTAGTTCACTCCTTTTACTCCTCCTCAGTCAAATATTTAGTTACCCAATTCTGGTACTCATCATCAGTCGGCCAATCAAAATTAATTACCTCATCCACCTTGGTATTATAAGGTGTGTATTTTACCACTACTTGATTCATATCCCTTTGAAAAGATTCCAAAAATGAGCTGGTCCTAATGATTTTGTCCATACAACTCACCAAAAAATCATAGTATGAGTCATCACAAATTGAATTGATTTGATCATTGATGGCCTCACTTGCTTGATCCTACCATTGTTGAAATGACCTAATTTTCCTCTGCTCATCAATTATATTAGGTAACAATGTGTTACCCCAATCATTGAAATTCTTTACCATCTCCCTAATCTTCCTACTCAAGTCATCTGGTAAGGACTAAAAACCTTGCAATGATTTTACTAACACATGAGTAGGATTTAATGATTAGGGCCTATTATTTATATCAAACCTTGAGGCCTTATACATGATATCTAGATCACTGGCCCTAGGGATCCAATTTTCAATTATTGGTATCACTACTTCCTAATCCCTATCAATATTATTTATTGTTGCTAACAACAAAGAATATATAGAATGTATAGATAGCAATTTGCTATCAACCTTTTCATTTAAATGCCTCAAAACAGTAGTAACAATTTTCTTTTTTTTGAAGAGAGACCCCTCCTCACTTTTCTTTAATGATGCCTGCAATTCATCAATTTTTTGCAAGAGCTGCTTCTTTGTAGGATCGACAGAGTTCTCTGTTTCTTCTTCAACTTCCTCTAAAGAAAGGGTGAGGACATGATTCTGACTGGGAGATCCTGGTGTGAAAACAATTGGAGAAGCAGGAGGCATTAACCTTGTTGTGGAAGGTAATGTACTAGTTCCTGGAGCACTTGATGTCTCCTCAATCTGCTTATACCTAAACCTCTCTACTTCAGTTTGCAACTCAACATTTTTATGTTGCATCTTGCTATACTCCTCAATCAAAAGGTTATATTTTTCCATTAAGCTCTTTCTTTCAGCTTCCTCCCTTTCAGTAGTCTTTTGGGCCAATTTGGTCACATTCACAGTCAAATTAGTGGTCTCCGTGGTTGAGGTCTCTAAAGCTCTCTTTATTATCAATCCTCCCTTGAAATTTGGATTAATATTAGAAACATTTGGTTTTCCCCCTTGTGGGGCCAATGCAAAAATTGGCAGAGTTTCATATTCCTCACTAAAAGCAAAGTTTTGCAATGCTGCCTTGAACTCTTCTTTAGAGTCTTGAAAGGGATTCTTAGACTTCATAATAGCATTAAAGGATACTGCATCTGCAATGTCCCATTTAGTATTTTTTGTTCTTTAAATCTCGCCTTTTAAACCCGCGTTTTCTTTTGCCTATAATGTTTTTATTGTGCAGAATCTTGGAAAAATACTTTCTGGGTTTTGAAGGTTTTATTTTCAGTTTTCCATGGATTCAAAGGATTTAAAATTTTGTTAAGTTTTGACAAAATTATCATTGTTTTAATTTTTTGTTGTCATTAAACTTTTCTTTTGAGTTACTAATCCGAGTTGGCAGCATGTAGCGTTGGAATTTTTCGTGGGTCAAAGGCATATATTCAAACTACTGACATGTGGTTTTGCAACTCCGTTGTTTGAAGATTTATCTCTCAAACCACTTGTTTGCAAATTTTTAATTTAGGAACATTTCCTTTGGTGCTCTAAAAAGAACTTTGTTTGCAAGTGTTTGATATTGTTTGAACAAATGGTAGGTGATTATGCTCTCACCTTGTGAAAACTTGGTGATCAGAAAACTCAACCCATTTTATTTGTTATACACCCTTAAGACTTAGTAATCGAAGTATCCTCTCCCCTTGCACTTTCAGGTAATCCTGTGTGTAAGAGAAACAGTTACTGACTCTAGAACTTGGGTCTGCCTTGGTGGGAAAAAGTACTCACCTCAAGGTGACTCAAACCGACAACAAAGCTTTTTGGCCAAGCTACCCCTGACCGGTATATAAATGTGAATCCTAAGGGAAAGCCTAGGGTTACGAGTGCGGATGTGTCATACGGACTAAGTAGTACTCCCAAAAACCCTGTTGAGCTTAACCTCTTCAGGCTAGAGTGCCTCCTAAATGGAGCTTAATCTTGCGCCCCATGTATGGCCACTTGAACAGGGGTCCCAAATTAAACACCTTTGTGTAGTAGCCAAAAACCTTCTATTTGCTAGCGCAACACCGGTCGGTGTGAAGGCATCCACATCTTCGCAGTCTGTAGTAGAGGTGATCAATCTGCCATGGGAGTTTCATGGGGTTTGGAAGCTTGGTTGGCTTGAGAAGAGAGTGCACTGTAGGGGGAGCCCGTGCAGCCAAGCTTCTGGATTCACACGCTACTGATATGCGGTTGGGGAAACCCACGTGGAATCTAGTGAATATTGTTCTAGCCTAACCATAGGATTGTGCTTGTCTCATGTGTGTTTGCATACACCAAAAAATTGTGCTTGTCAAGTGCTTGCTAGATTTTCAAACAATATACACAACATTCACAAATCTGGACACAAACAATCAACCTCAGACAACTCAGACTTTGCAATAAAACATCAAAACAACAGTCTCAGCTTAGTATCAAACATTTTTTTTTCTAAGAGGTCTCTGTTAGAAACCAACTTTGAAACTGCTCAAATCTCTCATTCCTTGTACACTTTAGCTTGCATCTTACCATAGGGTCATCTTTACAAATATTTAGCTTCATCCTTAGGCTTCACCACTTGCATTTTTAGTCATAAACCAAAAACTTAGGTCTTCATCTCATTTTGCATATTTTGGATTAGGACAACCTTACCTCACTTTGCAAAATCTTGACTTTCAAAATTAGGTTATCATTGGACTTGGACATCATTTAGTCATTGTCCTTTTGTGAGATCCTTCCAACTCAAAAGTCTAGTTAGGAAGACTCACTTGTCATTTAGTCCTTGTCATTTAGTCCTTCAAACAAGTCCTTTGATATTCCAAATTTGAGACATAGATCAAGCATAGGGTGGTTAGGAAACCTTCTTCCAAATCATTTTAGACCTTTGAATTTGCATACCTTATACATTCAAATCATTTTAGTCCTCACCTTGCATATCTTTAAAATCCAAAATATTGTCATCATAGTCCTCATTTGGCATTTAGACTTTGCGTTGGTCATTTCCTTAACCAACATTTTCACATTAGTCCTCATTGTCACCTTGGCATTTGACATCCTTTCTTAACAATTTATCACCTTGCATTAGTCATTTTCCTTAGGAAAACGTCATTATCACCTTGCATTGACATCCTCCAAAAATACAAAAAAAAAATAGTGTCATAACTTGTCATCTTAGTCTTCATTTTCCTTTGGCATTAGTCATTTTATTTAGACAATATTGTCATATTGCATCCCTTATTGTCAAAAAAATCCAAAAACATAGTCTTGCATTGTCATCCTTTATCCAAATAATCCAAAAAAACATAGTCTTGCATTATCATCTCTTTGCATCGTCATCCTAGTCACCTTGGATTTTGGAATACTTGCATTATCATCTCTTTGCATTGTCATCCATTATCACACAAAAAGACAAAAACATAGGCTAGTGTCATATTTTCATTGTCATCATCTTCATTTGAGTAATCTCTTTGATGGTGGAAACAAGACTTCAAATAAAGAAAAGACAAATGGCAAACTTTGGACAAGATTTTGACAACAACACCAACAACAACACCAATCCCAATGATTGGATCTTTGATGACACATTTGGAAATTTGAACGCACAATCTTCCATGAACATGTCAACTTCCTTACAAAATCCACTTTTTGAACAATTCATACAAAGAGATCAAAATGGACAAGTCTATGTTGAAAACTTAGAGGCAGCAGCCCAAAATCTCGAAGTCACTTCGTTTGTAGAAGAATTGGTCTTGAACGATCCTGAAAGATACCTTGCTATGCTTTTTGACCAAGGCACAAGTTTACCAAGAGGCTTTGACATTAATACCATACAACCTGTCTCTCCTAATCATACGACACAAAACACAATATCCCAACATGACATGAACAATACCTTCACCAATGACATTGTCGTTACTACACAAGTTGCTACTACCACCATTAATGCGACATCCAGTGGCACCATAAATCAAAACACCTCCACCTCAACTAATACAACATCTATTGGAGGAACATCTACTATGACCATGCCTACAATGTCCACATCATCTTCACAAATGATAGGAGCTACCTTTTCATAGTCCATGCCTACAACATCCACATCATCTTCACAAATGATAGGAGCCACCTTTGCATCTACATCAGTAGGCACCACCTCCTCAAATCCTATGATTGGTTCTTCATCTATGACACAGTTGGGGGCATCTTCATCACATCCTTATAGTGGAACCTCATTTAATCCATTTGGACGAAATTCATGATGCATTTTCATCCAAGGTCCTCAACACAACATTAACACATCATCACAAATGAACATCCCACATGGACAAGGGCACAATACACATATATCACATGGACACTTTCAAGGACCACACACTACCATGCCACACAGACAATTCTTTCAACAAGGACAAGGAACTCAAATGACGCAACAAATGCATACCTTTGGACATCAAACAAGTGTGGGACCTCAAATACAGACAAACATGGCTGGGTCACATATTCCTACATACTCATCCCAGATTCATACTCAACAAGATATCCCCAATCACAACTGGCAATATCAATAAAACATACCTTACTTTCAGGCAACCAATGGTCCTGTTGTACACACCTTGCTAGCAAAAGTGGATGACCTTCAAAAACAAATGGAAAATATGAAAACCTCTGACAAGAAGACGCAAATTCCATATGACTTATGTCCATATCCTTTTGATACAATGTTGTACATGCCACCATTTCCACATGGTTATGTGGCTCCAAACTACAACAAATACAAGGGTAAAACAAATCCACTTGACCACATCAGAGAATTTGTAACAAGTTGTGTGGATATCGCTCATGAGCACACATATCTAATGCGACTGTTTCCTAAAAGCCTCACAGGACCAGCCCTAGAATGGTTCTATACACTGCAACCCAGAATTCAATCATGGAAAGAACTTGCTGAAAAATTCATAAAAAATTACACATAAAGCATTGACATAGACACCTCCATTACCAATCTATGCCAGCTCACACAAGAAGATTCAGGTGAAACCTTTTACCCATTCTTTCAAAAATGGAGGGGCCTAGTGAGTCGCTGTCATATAGACATACCTGAAAAGGAAAAGGTTGACATGTTCATACAAACGTTATTAGGCCCACTAAAAAATGGCTTGCGTGTCCATTGTTGCACAACTTTTGTAGACCTAGTTGAATGAGGTGTCCAAGTTGAACAAGCCCTCATAGACAAAGGAAGACTAAAATACGGTCCTAAAAGCACAAATGCAAACCCTCCTTCTGCTAACAAAACCAAATTTTGGGTTAAGAACAAACATGTCACCAACGATGGTGTAGTTGATGCTAAGGCTATCAACACTATGGGTCCTATGATTACTCTAAAAGGGACACAACCACAAAACACATAGATGATGACACAAAACTATGCTGCTAATGCTATCCATACAAATTAGAATAACCAAGGCAATCAAAACAATCAAATTCAAGGGCAGCCTAGACAACCAAGACAATTCCCTAGAAGTCACGCATATACCCCTTTGGGTGAACCTATTTGTGAAGTCCTCAAGAAATGCATTCAGAATGGTGTCATCACACTTCAGGACCCCAAACCATACGACCTTGGGCAGTTTAAACCTTCTTGGTGGGATGATAATGCATTTTGTGAGTATCACCAAATAAAAGGACACAAAACTTCTTTTTGTAAACAATTTAAAAATTTGGTACAAGACCTCATTGAAAAGCGCATCATTGAAGTTGACGGACCATAGTTTGCTTCTAATGTGGATCATACAATACATAAAAACCCATTGCAAGATCATGGTTCTAGAAACCCTTCTATGTCAAGTACAAATAATTGAGCCAACCATGCCCGTATTGGGTACAACTATTCCAAGGGACCTATCATACATCATGTTAGAACAACCGATGACCATGTCTGCACAGTCACTATTAGAAAGGCCTCTGAATGCAATGTCACCACCCGTGGCAGAAAGGTCACCATAGCCGGCCCTCCTCCCCCTAGACAACCAAAGGTAGCAATAGCTGGACCGTCCACTTCACAGTCACAATCACGTCCACAAAATAAGCAATCCCAACCTAAAGGAAACTTTAATCTTATTGACTAGCTTGGAAAAACACATGCACAGATCTCTATTCTTGAGTTGTTATGCATCTCACCTACCCATAAGGCCATCCTAGACAAAACACTGCAAGAATCCTTTGTTCCCCAAGATATTGATGTTAGCCAATTTGAAGCCATGGTAGGATATCTCATGACACCCCAACATATCACCTTTTCTGACCAGGACTATTCATCATCCAAATCCAACCATAATGATGCCCTTCATATTGAAGTCCTTGTTCATAAACATAAGGTTAGATGAGTCTTAGTAGATGGCGAAGCAGGACTGAATATATGTTCTTTAAAATTGGTCAAGGCACAAGGATTTTCTGATGCTTGCATAGACGCCACAAGAAGCATTGTTATCAAGGCATATGATGATGAAGAACATTCCTCTCAGGGCATAATTACACTCCCAATTCGAATCGGGCCAATCATTGTCGACACCACTTGTCAAGTTCTGGATTTAGATCTGCCATACAACATTTTACTCAATCGACCTTGGATCCACTCTCTGAAAGCCATCCCTTCTAGGTATCACCAATCCTTGAAATTTCCTTTTGAAGGCACTAAGATTACTATATATGGAGACCCTGATCCGTTCTAATATTGTACAAACTTACGAGGTGTCCCAGAATGCCAAGTTCCTATCAATAGGGAAGCTCCAACATCCTTGTCTTCTAAATTCATTGACCCCTCAGCACTCGTGAGGTCTTCTGCTTCTTCATCCACTGCATCCACTTCTACTTCTTTGACCACAATGACCACTCCCATAACACCTACCACTTCATTTATCACCCCAACCGTCGACCTGAGCTTCCAAATTTAGGACCAAGGATGTGGAGAGTACAAGCTAAATATGGCCTATTGCATAACAAAGATGCCCAAGTCTCCCCAAGTCTATCGTAAACCTTGTTTTAGAATACAAGCAAAAGAAACTTTCAGGGTTCCTCCAAATAAAATTTTCATAAAGTGGGGTGAAATGAGTAAAGAGGACACATATGATTTACTATCCTAGATTTATAGAGAACCACGAGACTTAACTCCCTTGCCAGTAGCAATATATGGAAAAGGATACAACATGATAAAAGCAAAAGGTTATGATGGAAAAAGTGGTCTTGGCAAGGATAAAAATGGAAGGCGTGAGCCACTATCAGTTTTAGAAAGACCAAAACATCTTGGGTTAGGGTTAGGTCCACAAGAATCTGGCAATCCAAGTACCAATGTGCTTCCATGTGAGTTAGTGTATGCTTTAGACTGTGTTGAGACAACTGAGAACACCTCCTCTAAAATTGACTCTCACGAATGGGAATTTGGCTCTCAGCGATCCTTAAGTGACTGCTGCCTTGACAAATTATTCCTTGAACCTAGCGAGCCTACATTTGAGGAACGATTCTGGAAAATGTTTAAGATCGATACAACAACAAATGATGTCAAGTCCAAATCATATTCTATTCCCATTCATCCTAGCCCCAACATACCAGCCTAGTCATCCCAAGCTGACAACCATCATTCGGAATCACTGGAGCCATCACTTGCCACTACTGATCCTGACTCTAATACTGCTCCCTTTGTCCCTTACTTTGCTGGTGAGTATGAAACAAGCGAAGGAGAATACTGGATAGAATCTAACATAGAGCCAGATGATGACAACTTCATTTTTAACGTCTCGACATCCATTTGCATGCTCTCTATGTCATCTCCTCAATTTGTAAATGTTGATGATGGAATATCCTTAGTTTACCCTGACCTAATTGACTGGAACCAACAAGGCCCACCAGTAATGGACACTTTTCAAAATGATGAGGCTTTAGCAAAATTTCTAGGACTACGTGAAGGCATTCCAAGTGGGGATCACAAAGCTAGATTTTCTATTGACTTGGATTGTGCTACTTATTTCGGGGAGACTATACCATCCTCTAGTCGCAAAATTAAAAATAAAAATAAAACAAAAAATGACACGTCTCTAGGTGAAAACTAAAAGGCACCTTCTGATGACAAAATAGTAAAAATAAAGGACGTACTCAAGGGTGAAAACCTCCCTAAGGCACCTAAGGGTGGAGGATTGGACTTTCTCCCCATAGACAGAAAAATCAGCAATGCTCGTAGAAGACACCATACCAGTTATTATAGCTACTGTGGAGGACCCCAAAATGGTTCTCTTTGTGGCATCATTGACAGAAGTTAAACACCCAGAATTTCAAAAGTTCTTCTCAGAACACAAGATAAACTTCACATGGTCTTATGCCGATATGCCAGGGTTAGATCTTGAGTTAGTGTTACATCACTTGCCATTATTGCCAGATACCAAGCTAGTAAAACAAAAGCTCAGAAAAATGCACCCGCAAGTTGCATTGTTGGTTAAAGTCAAACTCAAAAAGTTATTGGATGTAGGTTTTATCAGGTCAATTGACTATGCTAAATGGATATCCAACCTTGTCCCTGTCACCAAGCCTACTGGACAGATTCACATATGCACAGACTTTTGAGATCTCAATAAAGCATGCCCTAAAGATAATTTCCCTTTACTGAATATTGATATCATTGTGGACCTTACAACTGGATATGAGATGTTGTCCCTTATGGATGGTTTTTCTGGTTATAATCAAATTCGTATTGCCTGTGAAGACCAACACAAAACTGCTTTCACATGCCCTTGGGGTACATACTGTTGGACTGTAATTTCGTTTGGTCTTAAAAATGCAGGTGCTACATATCAAAGGGCAATGACAACAATATTCCATGACATGATGCACACATTAATGGAGGACTATGTGGATGACCTTCTGGAAAATTCATTGACAAGAAAAGACCACCTTTTAGTATTAGACAAAGTTTTCAGGAGGCTGGAAGAGTATAAGGTCCGGTTAAACCCAAAAAAGTGTGTTTTTGGTGTAACATTAGGCAAGTTGTTGGGGTACATAGTCTCCCGTAGAGGCATTGAAGTTGACCCCACCAAAGTTAGAGCTATATTGGATATGCCTCCTCCTAAGGGAATTAGTGACCTAAGAATGCTACAAGGCAGGCTTCAATCTATCATACGGTTCATCGCTCAACTCACGGATAGGTGTCAACCATTTCAGTATCTTCTACGCAAAGGGATCCCCGTTGTGTGGACAAATAAGTGTCAAGAAGCATTCAACCAAATCAAACAATACTTATTGTCACCTCCAGTTCTCATGCCTCCCATCCAAGGAAAACCATTAATTTTGTACATCTCTGCAACTACTTCAACACTAGGGGCATTACTAGCACAGAATGACTATGAAGAAAAAGAACGAGCTATATATTATATCAGTCGAACACTGGTGGGGTATGAGCTAAATTACACACCCGTCGAACGTGCTTGTGTGGCAATTGTATTCGCAACCTAAAAATTAAGGCATGACATGTTAAATCATAATACACACTTGGTAGCCAAGATCGATCCCTTGAAGTACCTCTTGAGTCGAGCAGCATTGACAGGACATTTGGAAAAATGGATCACAGTCCTCAATGAATATGATATTCACTATGTCGAGTGGAAAGCCATCAAGGGACAGGTAATAGCAGACCAACTTGCAGACGCAGCAATACCAGATAGCCATCCTCTTATAACAAAATTTCCAGATGAGTTCATATTTCAAGGGAAGCCCCAACAACCTTGGCAATTATACTTCGATGGATCTCAAACTAATCATGGTTCAGGAGTTGGAATAGTATTCATTACTCCACAAGGAGATTCCATCCGAAGGTCATTCTGCATTGCATTCCCATGTACTAATAACATGGCAGAGTATGAAGCACTAATTACAAGACTCCGAATGGCTATCAAGTGGAAAATCAAGAATTTGCAAGTCCTCGGTGATTCTCAGTTAGTTATCAACCAAGTCAATGATGAGTACAAAACCAAAGATGAGAAGCTAAACCCTTATAAATGGATGGTTGATAGTTTTCTAACATATTTTCACAGGATATCCTTTGAATTGATTCCAAGAACATAGAACAAGACTGCTGACACTATGGCAACAATCAGATCTTCGCTTCATATTCCTAGTAATGTCCCACAATTTGAGTTTTTGGTTGAGCAATTATTGGTTCCTGCTTATGATGTCCCTGAATCTGAAATGGTCTGTGAGCTTGTTGGTTCCAGTTCCCCCTAGTATAAGGAAACTTTTGACTAACTTCATTCACAAATCCTTCCTCAAAACCTTTCTAATAACCAAAGGAAGTCCTTTATCTACAAAGCTGGACGTTATACCATCATCAGCGACACCCTTTACCACCATATCTTTGACAATACCCTTCTCCGTTGTCTTCACACTAATGAAGCAAATTTGACCTTATGGGAAGTGCATGAGGGTATATGTGGGTCCCATTCAAGTGGACCAACCTTAGCTAAAAATATTACGAGGCTTGGGTACTATTGGCCGACACTAGAAAAGGATGCACTAGAATTTGTAAGAACATGTCGCCAATGTCAGATTCATAGTGATTTGATTCATGCTCTGGCACAAGAGTTAAGGCCAATCACTTCTCCTTGGCCTTTCGCACAATGGGGACTTGATCTCATGGGCAAGATTCACCCTACATCCTCATATGGACACAAATTCATTATCACCACCACTGAATATTTTACTAAGTGGATAGAGGCCATTCCACTCACTTACATTACCAGCAAACAGATCTCCAAATTCATCCTCAATTACATCATTTGTCGGTATGGCATTCCACAATCCATCATCACGGATAATGGTCATCCCTTCAAAAATTAGGAGGTCTGTGAACTGTGCCAACGTTTCCATATCAATCACCGCTTTTCCACACCTTATTACCCACAAGGAAATGGTCAAGCTGAGGCATCTAATAAAACCATTATCAAAATTCTTAAAAATACTAGCTGTGACTAGCACATCCAACTCAACCCTGCTTTGTGGGAATACCGCACGAGCATCCGTACCCCCACCAGTACCACACCTTTTGCCCTTGTCTTTGGAGCCAAAGCCATCTTGCCCATAGAGGTTGAAATTCCATCTTTGTGACTCTCCACGAAAAGGTATTACCACTGATGAAGAATACAGACAATCAAGACTGCATGAGTTAGAAATGCTAGATGAACGCAGACACAATGCATTGAATCATTTGCAAGCATACCAAAATCATTTGTGCATAAGTTATAACAAAAGGGTGATGACTCAAAATTTTGACATTGGCGACCTAGTTCTCATGCAAAATCCCAAGAATCAGTCAAACAGAGAAAAGCCAGGAAAATTTGAGCCTAATTAGCTAGGCCCTTACATCATCATAGCATCATTTGGTTCCGGAGCATATCAGTTAACTACTCCTGAAGGTGAACAATTGACAGAGCCAATCAACAGTCTACATTTGCACAAATTCTATGCATAGAATCAGAAGGCCTATCCGAAAACCAAGAAAAATACAAAAATTGGAAAATCAAAAAAATTGTCACCTTGATGAAAAACTGGCAAACAGGCATCCTAGTGACACCAAAAAAAATAAAAATGAAAAAAATGAAAAAAATAAAGAGAAATAATTCATCCAATAGTGAAAACCTGGTAAACTAGCACTTTGGATAAGTACCATGGTGAAAACCTAGCAACCATGCGCCATGTGTAGTCAGTCATTGCTGTGCCATCTACTGTCACTCTATCTACCTTTGTCCCTAATGAACATACTCTTTTTCGACATTCGTCATAACACTTCATCCTGATATCATGATATTTCTATCCATGGCTAACAATGGTTGAAATCAAGTCTTGCATACTGTCCACTATCCATGCTAGTCATGCCTTTTCTTTACATTTCATTTTTTCCCTGGCTCATACTCAACTTGACTAGGGGCAAACTTTTATCATGAGACTGTAGTGGGTACCGTATGTGACCTAAAAATCAGAAAATGTCCTTAAAAAAGACTTACAAAATTAGAAAATGTCCTTAAAAAAGACCTAAAAATCAAAAAATGTCCTTAAAAAAGACTTAAAAAATTAGAAAATGTACTAAAAAAATACTTAAAAAATTAGAAAATATCCTAAAAAAAGACCTAAAAATTAGAAATTGTCCTGAAAAAAGACCTAAAAATTAGAAAATGTCCTTAAAAAAGACCTAAAAATCAGAAAATGTCCTGAAAAAAGACTTAAAAATCAGAAAATGTCCTAAAAAAAGACCTAAAAATCAAAAAATGTCCTTAAAAAAGGCCTAAAAATTGAAAAACGTCTTGAAGAAAACACAAAACTTCCAAAACGAAGTCATGTTAGTCAACACAGCCACATCAATTCAAGTCTTGATTAGTCTTTGTCATTGTCGAACTACGTTGTCTCTGCACATTTTCTACGTAGGCAAGGGTCATCTTCGAGCCCCCGAGACATTAGGTCAGTCCTATTAGGTTTGTCAAAATAAATCATGACTCAATCTTTCGTCAACAAGACAAAGTCTTTGGTCGTGTCGAACTATGAGGTCTCTGAGTGCATGACGTAGGAAAGGCCATCTGTTGATGGGCCTCCAAGGCCGCACTAGGTCAGTCCATTAGGGTTCATTGCACAATTTTCACACAGACATGAAATAGTCTTTAAATTTGAACGAACAATCTACCCAAGTGAACTTCGACAATCTGTCAGCGGAACATGACAATCATCTTGGCATATCAAAATCGGTCAATCTCAGTCAAATTTAGTCAAGCCAATCAAATTTTGATTACTCTTCAGATGTGTCCTTCTGAAGGGTAGCTCGTCATTTAATCATGCCCTAGGATGTGTCCTTCCTAGGCATTTTCATTGTCATTCAACATTTTGAGCAATCCTCTTGACATTTAAGGATCACTCCTCTTGACATCAACGTTCTTTCAGATGTGTCCTTCTAAAGAACAACCCCTATCATTTATGCCTTAGGATGTGTCCTTCCTAGGCATCATCACTGTCACCTGGCATTTTGAGGGATCCTCTTGAATTTTGGGGGTTTCTCCTCTTGACATCAATATTATTCAGGATGTGTCCTTGAATTTGGCAATCTTCGGCACTCGTCATCTTAGCATCATCAAAACCTTGACACCCTAGCATCTCGACATCAAACCAGACATCTCGACATTAAAAACACTTGGCAAACACTTGGCACTTGTTTGTTGATTTTTCATCATGTTACTAGTTTTTCAGCGAGATCCCAACAACAGGATTTAGAGAAGCAGCGATGTATCATGACGTTTGTCTTGTCTTTTGACACTCATGTTACTAGTTTCTTAGCAATGTCGTGACTACGGGATTTAGAAAAGTAGTGACGTATCATGATGATGGTTCTGGCTTTATTTTGTCCTTTTTGGCAATCATGTTGCTAGTTTCTCAAGGATGTCCTGGAAACAGGATTTAGAGAAACAATGACATTTCATGATTTGTCCTTGTCTTTTTCTGCTTGCAGTTGGTTATGACAAAAAGACTAGGGAAAATGTGCCTTTTTGTATGAGTCATGATCATCCTTGTTTGTGACTATTTAAGTCAAGTGATGGTATGACCTTGCACACCTTGATTTACGTCATATCATGGTGTTTGTTGGCCATCACGATAATCTGCCCAATGATGATAAATATAAAAATGTAAGCATGAAAGTTGGTTCCCCTATCTTTTTTTGTTTTTTTTCATCTAGCTTTCCATCTTCATCCTCCCTTCTCTTCCACACTAATATCCCTCCCAAACTAACATTTCTTCTATCTTCATCCTCTAGTCTTCTCATCAATTTCGAGAGCACACCCGTGTTCTTGGAACCCGTCTGTCCTCTCAAGGGGGCATACCATAACCCTCCTCGTCATTCTTCCTCATCTTATTTTGCACCAGGGCATATTTTTGACTTATTTGTCCTTGTCACAATGCGACAGGCTGCATTATGACAAAGAGGGGCAAAATGTAGACACTGAAAATTGACCTAGGCTTGCAAGCTCCATTTCTCACCACTTTCCTCCTAGCATAATTAAGATACTTAATTATGTTATCCGGTCCATTTTCATCTATTAATTAAATAATTTTAATTATTTAATTAATTCATGTCTATTTATTCTATCCCGATCGATTAAATAAACTAATTGTGTCACTAATTTCTTCCTCTTCTTCAATAGTTAAATAAATTATTATTTATTTAATTATTTTGTCATCTTTCATCTATAGCTAAATAATTACCATTAATTATTTATCTATTCATGGTCCTTTAATTCTTCCATAGTTAATCAATTATTAAAATCATTTAACTATCCCATGCCACCTTCCCTATTAAATAGTTAATCTAAATTAATTATTTAAGGTCTAATTTTCATCTCTCCATTTAATTAAATTAATAAATTTAATTAAATGCTCCTCTTTTCATTTTCTCCAAATAAATAATTTGAATAAATTATTTATTTTCCACTTGTCCATTTCCTCTATTTTCAAATAAATAATTTATTTTCCACTTGTCCATCTCCTCCATTTTCAAATAAATTATTTGAATAAATTATTTATTTTCCACTTGTCCATTTCCTCCATTTTCAAATAAATAATTTGAATAAATTATTTATTTTCCACTTGTCCATTTCCTCCATTTTCGAATAAATAATTTAAAATAAATTATTTATGCACCACTTGGTCAAAGATGCCCTGTCATAATCCCCTATCATAACATTCATTTCCTGACATAGCCTGCATGTCCCTGCATGTCCTTGCATGCCTATCCTAGCCTGCATGTCTGTCATGGCCTGTATGTCTTTGCATGTCTTCCTATCATGATTCCTCAAAGAATAGCATATTATTGGTGCATCAATTCCCATCCATTGATCTTGGAATATTTCTAGAAGATTAATCTCAACCGTCCATTTGAATGGTTGTCTATATAAGCAACCTTTCTTCTCCATTTTCAGCTTAACAGCTATTCTTCTCCAACTTTCTACTTATCATTTGCAGGTATTTGCACAAGTTACACTACAAATCTGAGGGCATATTTGCAAAAGGAGAAATAGGAGAGCAAGAGAAGTGATTCAAGTTCAAGCATGGGGAGTATTTTAATTTAATGTTTCATTTTCCTTATGCTTACTTTGTTTTCTCTTGTTTAGGTGTGGGTTAATAGTTTAGAGGTGTTGGCTGTCACTTTGTCTATTCTATTTGATTTTCTAACCCCATCTTACAGATCGTATTTTAGATCTATTTTGTGCACAATATCTAGTAGCTTACCATAAGCTATCCATTTATCCTTGTTCAACTCCTGTCTATTCAAATCAAATTCATTTCTAATCAAGTCTTCAAGGAAATTGAACTCATGCACAAATTTTCTATCTTTTATTCTTTGTCTGAAAAGAGCAAAGAAACCCTCAGGATCATGTTGTTGCTTTTGTCCACACCTCAAATGGTAATCATCAAAGAAATTATCAAAATGCATCTAGCCTCCCTTTGAAAATACAAAATCAGACACCACTGTATAATCTGGGAAAAATGTTCCCTTACCCCTTCCAGTGAGGTTGTCTTCATGAATACAACCTATCTACCACATAAATTCTGCAAATCCCACTCTTGGTGGCACATTGTATGGCAGTATATGAGGGGCTCCCTAAAAACCATATACTCTCAAGACATTGTTGATTGGGTATGGGATAATGTCACCCCAGTTATGGTGAACCTTCAATTCTGGCTTCCTCTCCTTTGGCCTGAGGAAATCATGTAATTCCTCAGGGATCCTAGGTATATTCACCATTGATCTAGCCCTTAATCTAGAAGTAAAACAATTATCAAATTGCATATAACTAGTGCTTCCCTTATTACAAGATAAATCTGCAGCCCATATCTGTACTCACAATCTTTCTCCATCAACTGATTTCCTTAATTTCATCCTCTCAGAGAAAAGTCAGCATTCTTAAATAAAAACATATGTATTAGCATAGAATACCAAAATAATTGAGTGCCAGTATCATTTTTTTGTAGCTTTGACAACCCTTAATGCATCCTCTCAACCAAGAAAGAAGCGAAGTCATAGGTCACAGAGAAGTTAGGGTGTTGTATTTGCACCCCCATGAACATATAAGCAATGGGCATTACCGTACTAGGACTGAAACCCAAAATATGACATAAAGAATAGAAAGTGGCCAAGAAATGGTTTGCAAAACAATTTAATTTGAAAGGTTCCTCGTCACTGGGGCTAATATGAAATTTTGAACCTCCTACCCTAGCCAGATGAGGTGGAAGCAACCTTGCTCTAAAAAGAGATTTCAGCTTTGCATACTCCTGCTTCATTTCCTCAAGGTTGATAGGAACCAATTCTTTGCTCGGTTCACTCAAGTCAAAAATATGTTGACCTCTTCTATGTTATTGCTCAAATGAACCTTTCCATCATTGTCCCTGATTATCCATGTAATAGGGTCATATCTTGCAGCCACTACCCTAAGCAGGTCTACATCAGGGAATACATTTGGTACCACCAGCTTCCCCATATCATACATCCATCCATTTGAAAAATGGTGAGGTAAATTCCTTTATCCATACCACAATCTGAATAATTCCAAGCCAGTGAGGGGAACCCTAGCATCGGCAATGTTGGAGCAATTATACACTAAACCTTCCCCAAGGATTTTCCCTCACATTAGGACCAATCCCTTCCTCCTATCATTTGTTGACAAGGGCAATTGATCTAGGAAATCATCATATAGGTTTCGTTTCAAATATTCAGTATGGCCAGAATGTTGCTTGGGTGGTGCCATCTCGGACAAACTAGGGATTCTTTACAATGTTATAATTCAGATAGCTAAGACTAACCAGAGATAGAAAATTATAGGACAAAACACTACAATTTCTCACAACTATAATTAAACTATAGCCCTAACACATTCATCAACAAGCTCACAGCACATCCAGCTAATCCTTTCCCAAATTAAAATGCAAAATGACCGGGAAGCATAGAAAATAAACTCACGACTTTGTTCGCAGAACTCCCAAATTCTAGCTCTAGAAACTCGCAATTCAACCTTCAGCTCTGAAACTGCTCCATGAAATAGTTGAATGCTTTGTGATACATACCAAGCAGGAAAATTGATTTTATTGTCAATCAAATCATGCCAGTAGGTGTCTCATCCACTATTAAAGCTCAATTTCGCACTACACAAACGACTCCAACCATATTTGATGCAGATTTAAATTTGAGCCGTCGATTCTTTAGCTTGATCAAATCATCGATGACCACCTTCAAAACAAGCTGACACAATTGCCAACATGACAATAAGGGGCCCACCTTACCATACACTATCAAGGAAGTCCACGTGGTGGTTTCCCGCGATATCACAATCTTGAAACTTCTGATCGTGCAATGGTGGGAAATCGTTGATCCTGAGCATCAATGATCTCGTTCCTTTAACACAGTCACTAGCCATGTCATTAGCCTTTGAGAAGCTTTTCCAGTGAGATTATAACATATCTATTGATTTAGAACATGTTCATCTTGAGAAAACTTTAGTAATCTATCCCTTAATACATTTAAAGTCGGCTAGTGTTTCCTTTACTCTTTAGGCTTCATCGCCCATGATTTCGCAATCAACCCAAGCACCATCACAGGATGGCGGGGAACGACTCAGATCAAATGGAAGTTGGTCAATGATAGCGCAAATTTGATCCCCCGGATAGGAGATATGGCACCTGCTTGTGATTTCACGATCCTTTAATTCCCGATCATGGGATGGTGGGCACTATTGATATCTGCAAGAAATAGATCAACGGCAGTACTAAATCAACCATTGCAAAATAAAACATTCATTAAAAGGAGAAGTGGGCATTACTACGCGGATGACAAACAACAACATAAGTTGTTTTAAAAATGATGAAGCATGGGGTTATCCAAGAATTAGGGAAAAATAAAACCCAGCGGAGGAGATAAAATTAAAACAAAGGGGCCTGGCCTAGACGAGCCGATAAGACATAAGTCATTTTAAAACCCCTCAAAAAGGTAACAACAAAAAAGATCCCAACCCCGGCGTAAAGTAAACATAAGGGTTTTACATATAGGCAAAGCTAAAACCCCAACCTTAGGAATTTTCCAACACCATGAAAGACCAGAGACATAAGGCAGGGAAATTTCATCCCCTAGAAGGACACGTGGCGCCCACGATATCGCAATCGGTAAAAATCCTGCAGCTTCCAATCACACGATGGCGGGAAACTATTGATATTCGAAGGCAATTTGATCAACAGTAGTGTGAATTTGATGCCTTCTACAAAATAAAACATTCATTAAAAAGGACGAGGGGACATCACTAGGCCAACGGTAACCAATGACATAAGTTGTTTTTTAAAAGATGAAATGTGGGGCCAACCGAGACTTAGAAAATAAAACTCTCCAGAGGAACTAAAGTATTAAAATGAAAGTTGGGTTTTAATTTTAATCCAGTAATGTAAACCTAAGCCATTAATCCCAGTGGTCATGTCACCGATGGCTTAACCAAATCCTTTCATTAAATACTAATCATGCAATGTGTAGGTTTTTCAGATTCGAAGATATGGGAGAAGATCTCGATCGTACCCTGCCAACTCGTAGACCTAAGGTGTCACCCTGCTATTTGGTGCAAGGTCAGGAAAAGGCAGATGTGTGTCTTGTATGGAATGTGGGGCCCAATCACCACTATTGAGCTCATAACCCATGGTTTTAGATCGAAAACCAAGATCAAGAGCTAATGTAAATCTCTGTTGTTCCCTGCTAGCTCGCATGAGGAAGATGAAGGTTGGTTAAAATCTATGAGGTCAATGAGACTGGGATGCGTAGCTCCAACCGTTTAGTTTGCAAAGTGCATAGAACCTACTGACATGGTAGTCGATTTCCAAGATGGATTAATGTTATTGGTCATGAGGAAGGTGAACGATGCTTCATTGGATGTCAAACCAAGTTAGCTTGAGATAAACCATTTGATCTGCCAACTCTTTAGTAGATCAGTGGGCAGTATTCAAAGTTGGAAAATGACACATGGTGGTTGTTTTATCGTACCACTGGTGAAGAATTAATGAATTATTCCTTGCTTGTGTAGTCACGTTGATCTCAATCTGTGTTAAGATGTTGTTGTTGGAAATCATGAAGGGTGATCTACGGATTCTCATGCAACTCAAGTTAAACGGTGACAGTACATATGCTGCCAAATTGCCATGTTTGCACATGCATTTTTACTAAGCATTGATCAAGGTTGCCATTACCTCACACAATAAATACAAGAGGAATTAACTGCTAATAGTGCCATTCTTGTAGCAGTTAGAGCACTTTGTGGGCTAAGTCTAATCAAGTTTGAGTGCTTGTCTGACAAGAGAAAATGAGTAAGTTAGTAAGGAGGTATGTTCATTTGAGCTCACAAAAGCTCGGTCCTGCTATTCAGGAAGCTGCTTTGGTTGACAAGCCTAGGCTTGTGCCCACTAGATGTAGTAGAAGGCTGCAATTCCAAGACGTTGCTGCTCAACTGGTAGATGATAAAGGCAAGCAGTCGGTGTGCTCTATTACTAGTGTCGGTAGGAAAATAAGGTATGGGCATGGCTCCTATGGATGCCAACACTCGCCCATTTACCTTACGAGTAACACTTTTGATGATGTAACCAAGACCGACTCTGACTACTATCAGTATTTACCTCGCTTCAATTACGGTCTTCCCTCTGATGAGGAAGTGATATATGTGGTGCCATTGGCTGTTAAAACCCCAAGCAGACAGACTAGAACCGTGTTGGGCAAGGACAAGAAAGAAGAGGAGGCTGAGGTTTCCTCTCCTCATCTAGCAACAACTAGAAGTAGCTGTGTATACCGGGGTCTAAGTGTTGGTAAGGGCAGGGTGGCGGGTAAATAAGAAGTTGTTGTGGTTCCTTCATGGAAATTTGGTTGCCTGGTTCTTTTAAATGGATAGCGACAAAGGGGATTTTGATGACAATTTTTGTTCTCTTTTCTGATGGTAGTTACAACTTTAGCTTTCCCCAATTCATGCACTATGTTTTGCAGATTCAACATGTGGGAAGTTTTGAAATGAGTCAAATGCAATAGAGATTTTGTTCAAATCAAAATTTGTGGTGAAATTACATTTGAGCCTGAAGCTTGTTGCTCCCTTGTCACTTAAAAGGGAATTCAAGGCTCATTTGTAGGGAGAGAACTGATGAAAGCTCTAGCTAGGTTTTGAGTTGAATATATGGGTAGAAATATATCTGTCCTCTGATAAGGAAGTCATATTTGTGGTGTCATTGGTTGTTAAAACCCAAGTGGATGGACTAGAACTGTATTGGGCAAGGACAAGAAAGAAGAGGAGGTTGAGGTTTCCTCTCCTCCTCTAGAAACAACTACAAACAGGCATGTATACCGAGGTCTGAGTGTTGGTAAGGGTAGGGTGGTAGGTAAATAAGAAGTTGTTGTGTGGGATGTAAAATTTTGTGCTGATGATGTTGTTATTGTTGGTGGTGTTGGTTTTGCATGTGTGGCACATTTTGATGTTGATTGTGTTCCTTCGTGGCAATGTGGTTGCCTAGTTTTTTTGTGTGGATAGCAACAAAGGGGATTTTGATGAAAATTTGTGTTCCCTTTTCTGATGGTAGTTATAACTTTAGCTTTCCCCAGTTCATGCACTATGTTTTGCAGATTTAGCATGTGGGAAGTTTTGAAATGAAAGTCAAATGCAATGGAGATTTTGTTCAAATCAAAATTTTTGGTGAAATTAAATTTGAGCCCGAAGCTTGTTGCTCCCTTGTCATATAAAAGAGAATTCAAGGCTCATTTGTAGGGAGAGAACTGATGAAAGCTCTAGCTAGGTTTTGAGTTGAATATATGGGTAGAAATATATCTGTCCTCTGATGAGGAAGTCATATTTGTGGTGTCATTGGTTGTTAAAACCCCAAGCGGATGGACTAGAACCATATTGGGCAAGGAAAAGAAAGAAGAGGAGGTTGAGGTTTCCTCTCCTCCTCTAGAAACAACTACAAACAGGCATGTATACTGGGGTCTAAGTGTTGGTAAGGGTAGGGTGGTAGGTAAATAAGAAGTTGTTGTGTGGGATGTAAAATTTTGTGTTGATGATGTTGTTATTGTTGGTGGTGTTGGTTTTGTGTGTGTGGCACATTTTGATGTTGATTGTGTGCCTTCGTGGCAATTTGGTTGATAGTTTTTTTGTGTGGATAGCGACAAAGGGGATTTTGATGAAAATTTGTGTTCCCTTTTCTGATGGTAGTTATAACTTTAGCTTTCCCTAGTTCATGCACTATGTTTTGCAGATTCAGCGTGTGGGAAGTTTTGAAATGAAAGTCAAATGCAATGGAGATTTTGTTCAAATGAAAATTTGTGGTGAAATTAAATTTGAGCCCGAAGCTTATTGCTCCCTTGTCATATAAAAGAGAATTCAAGGCTCATTTGTAGGGAGAGAACTGATGAAATCTCTAGCCAGGTTTTGATTTGAATATATGGGTAGAGAGATAGGAATAAAATAGATAGCCTATTTTGAGTTTTGGATGAATATATGCAAATTAACTTAAATTGTATGTAGATATGACTTATAAGCATGAATAAACGTATAATTCTAATATATTTTCTCTCCTTATGTGGATTTGAGTGAATTTTGAATGAAATGTTAATGAAGTTGTCATTCTTCTTTTGAGAATTTGTTCAATTGTGTGTCTATGTTTTTGCTTTGATTCAAGAAAATCAATCAAATGCTTAAATGGAGTCATAAGTTTACAATTATTTGCAAAGGATTTGATAAGAAGTAGTAATATGTCAATTGAGCTCCATAATCTGGAGTATTATGAGTAGTCCATTCTATTAAATTCTTGGGTCATTTCTACTATTAGGTAAATGGGTAACTAAATATTTAGTGACGAAGAATAAAAGAATAATATGTAAATGGGTCACTCACTCACTCCCTCTATCTCTCTCCCATTAACCCTAAACCCTAAACCCTTAAACCCTCTACCCTCTACCCTTAACCCTCCCTTTATCTCTCTCTCTCTCTCTCTCAAGTCTCTCCCTCGTAGAACCACTCCCTCTCTAAGGTCTCTCTCTCACTCACTCACTCACTCACTCACTCTATCTCAAGTCTCTCCCTCTCTTAGGTCTTTCTCTCACTCACTCACTCCCCTCTACCCTCTACCCTCTACCCTCTCTCTCTCTCAAGTCTCTCCCTCCTACCCCCTCTCCCTCTCTTAGGTCTCTCTCTCTCACTCACTCTCTCCATCTCTCTCCCCTCTACCCTTAACCCTAAACTTTAAACCCTTAACCCTTAAACTATAAACCCTCTACCCCCTATCTCTCTCCCAGTACTTGTATCATGACCTTGATTCAACCATTTCTCTTCTTTTGTTATGTGTAATAAATACACATAGTCTCCTCATTTTATCTTTATTGGACAACCACCTGTCACATATGTGGGTGACCTAACAACTCACATTCCTATGTGATGTGTGATTGTCCAATATGGTTATGGTGAGAGGGGCTTGACAACAACATGAAATTCTTCCTCATTATTTAAAAGATGCATAATTGAACTTGATGCATCTATGAAGTCACTTCCTTTATAAAAAAATCATGGATCTTCTTAAAAATATTGAAGGACATATCAACACAGTATGTTGCATCTTATGAATCTGTCCTTTCCTGTCCTGTCTTATGTTCCTTTCATGTCCTGTCTTATGTTACTAGTCTTTTATGGTATTGGAAAAATCCTAAGGTTGGGGTTTTGTCTTTGACTGAATCCCTCTATCTCTCTCCCCTCTACCCATAACCCTAAACCCTTAACCCTTAACCCTTAAACCCTCTACCCTCTACCCTCTACCCTCTCTCTCTCTCTCTCTCAAGTCTCTCCCTCCTACCCCCTCTCCCTCTCTAAGGTCTTTATCTATCTCTCAGTCACTCCCTCTATGTGTCTCCCCTCTACCCTTAGACCCTAAACCCTAAACCCTTAACAATAAACATTAAACCCTTAACCCTTAAACTCTAAACCCTTAAACCCTCTACCCCTTATCTCTCTCCCTGCTCCCTCCCTCTTTTCCTCTCTCTCTCTCTCACTCACTCACTCTTATCTCCTCCCCTCTACCCTTAACCCTCTACCTTCTACCCTCTACCCTTAACCTCCTCCTCTATCTCTCCTCCCACTCCCTCTCTCTCTCCCTAAATCCTCTCTCTCTCCCTCTACCAATAACCCTAAACCCTAAACCCTTAAACCCCCTCTACCTCTACCCTTAACCCTGTCTCCTCTGTCTCTCTCCCACTCCCTCCCCTCTCTCTCTACTCAGTCTCTCCTCCTACTTCCTCCCTCTCGGGTCTCTCTCTCTCACTCACTGAGTCACTCTATCTCAAGTCTCTCCCTCCTTCCCCCTCTCCCTCTCTTAGGTCTCTCTCTCACTCACTCACTCACTCCCTCTATCTCTCTTCCCTCTACCCTTAACCTGAAACCCTAAACCCTTAGCCCTTAAACCTTAAACCATCTACCCTATACCCTTAACCCCCTCCCTCTATCTCTCTTCCACTCCCTCCTCTCTCTCTCTCTCTCTCAAGTATCTTCAATATCCTACCCTCTCCCTCTCTTAGGTCTCTCTCTCACTCCTCCTCCCCTCTGTTTCTCTCCTTAGCCCTAAACCTAGGCCCTTAAACCCTCTCCCCTCTACCCTTAACCCTTCCTTCATTTATCTCTCTCTCTCTCTCAAGTCTCTCCCTCCTAGCACCACTCCCTCTCTCAGGTCTCTCTCTCACTCACTCACTCACTCTATCTCAAGTCTCTTAGGTCTCTCTCTCTTACTGACTCACTCACTCTCTTAGGTTTCTCTCTCTCTCACTGACTCACTCACTCTCTTAGGTCTCTCTCTCTCTTACTCTATCTCAAGTCTCTCCCTCCTACCCCTTCTCCCTCTCTTAGGTCTTTCTCTCACTCACTCACTCCTCTAACTCTATCCCCTCCACCCTTAAACCCTCTACCCTCTACCCTTAACCCTCCCTCTATATCTCTCACATTCCCTCCCTCTCTCTCTCGTATCTTCAATATCCTACCCCCTCTCCCTCTCTTAGGTATTTCTCTCACTCACTCACTCACTCACTCACTCTATCTCTCTCCCCTTAACCCTAAACCCTAAACCCTTAACCCTTAAACCCTCTACCCTCTACCCTTAACCCTCTATGTACTCTCTATCTCTCTCCCACTCCCTCTCTCTCTCATTGAATCCCTCTCTCTCTCTCTCTGGTCTGACCCTCCTGCCCCCTCTCCTTTCTTGGGTCTCTCTCTATCTCTCACTCTCCTCCCTGTGTCTTCCCTCTGCCCATGCGACCCTAAACCCTAAACCCATGGCTTGTAATCCATGCAGCTCCTAAGAAGCCATGAAGCCCTCTGCATATATACACTCCTCCCTCTTTCCCTCTCTCTCTCAGAGTCTCGCCTCCTGCCTCTCCTCTCTCAAGTATCTCTCTCTCTCACTCACTCTTTTATCCCTCCCATCTACCCTTAACCCTTAAACCCTCTACCCTCTACGTTTAACCCTCTACCCCTTATCTCTCTCCCACTCCCTCCCTCTTTCCCTTTCTCTCTCAAGTGTCACCCTCCTACCCCTTATGCCTCTCTCTCTCACTCACTCTTATCTCCCTCCCCTCTACCCTTAACCCTCTACCTTCTACCCTCTACCATTAACCCTATACTCTCTATCTCTCTCCCACTCCCTCCCTCTCTCTCTCACTGAATCCCTCTATCTCTCTCCCCTCTACCCATAACCCTAAACCCTTAACCCTTAAACCCCAAACCCTTAAACCCTCTACCCTCTATCCTCTCACTCTCAACTCACTCTCTCTATCTCTCTCCCCTCTACCCTTAACCCTTAACCCTTAAACTCTAAACCCTTAAACCCTTAACCCTTAAACTCTAAACCATTAATATTAGGTGTATTAAAACATTATAAAAGTATAAATTTTTGGAGTTCTATTAGGAATTGAATGATAAATTATGATGAATGGGAAAACCTAAGGCACTTTAATATTTTCAACTAAAAAGTTAGAGTTCAATTAGGATTAGTGTTCACTTAAGGTTAGGTTTAGGGTTCAATTAATGTTTAATTTGGGTTAGGATTGAGGATGAGGTTGGGGTTTAATTAAGGGTATGAATTGAATAAGAGTTCAAATAGGGTCAAGGTTAAGGTTAGGGTTGGGGTTAAGGTTCAATTAGGACAAGAATTAGTGTTAGGGTTAGAATTAGATTTCAACTGTAGTTCAAAGTTAGGGTTATGGTATAATTAGGACTACTGTTCAATAAATGTTAAATTAGGGTTAATACTTAATTAAGGTTAGTTTTAAAGTTCAATTAGGGTTTGGGTTAGGGTTGGGATTATGAATCAAGTAGGTTTGGGTTAGGGTTTGATTAGAGTTAGGTTTAGGGTTTAGTTAGAGTTAGGGTTAGGGTTAGGAGTAGAATTCAATTATGCTTAGTGGTCAATTACAATTAGATTTAGTGTTTAATTAGGGTAAGGGTTAGAGTCTAAATAGGGTTAGGGTTTAATAAAGGTTAGGATTAGAATGAAATGGTGTGAACAGTATCCATATCAGAATTTAGTATATTTAGAAATGAATGATTTGGACACAAAAGAAAAAAATAGAAAAGTTGATTTTATATAGATCTTATTTCTTAATTTATTCTAGAATTGTTAATAATTATTTAATTAATATAAAATGAATATTTAATTGTATTGTATTGTATTGTATTGTATTGTATTGTATTGTATTGTATTAGATAATTAGTAAAACTAAATAGATAATAAATATTTTATGGATTTTAAAAATTAGAACTTAGTTTAATTTTATTTGTAATGTCAAATATTAAAATTTTAGATTGAAATACTTAATTGATTTTAAAATATTTATAATTAATGTTCAATTTATAAACTAATATTAAGACATTAATAAATATAACCCATGGAATAATGTATTAGAATTAAATCAAATTATTTATCATTCCTTCAAACTACGGATGAGACAGTGTCGCTGCAGTGATATCATGATCAATAAAGAACTCACAACTTTTTGATCCAACGATGGCGGGAAACCGTGGATCTCAACCATCGATAATCTTGCTCGTTCAACACAGTCGCCATCCTTGTTATTAACCATTGAGCACCTTTCTACCGAGATTATAACATCGTCGTTGATTTAAAACACGTGCATCTTAAAATTGCTTTAGTAACCCGTGACATAATGTATTAAAGACCATGAAAGTATTTATCGGTGCCGAATTCACGAATGAGACCGTAGCTACTCATCAAAATATAAGTGATCAGCTGGTGGGGTCATGGCGGGATGGTAAGGAATGGCCAGAGATCACCACGATGATTGATCTCTGACCATGTCACCGAGCTTGTCCCTCTGCAAAATAAAACCATTTCTTAGGGAGAAAGCTCGATGAGTAGATGCGAGTGCAAAATAAAACATTGTTGAGGAGAGGGCACACTCAATCATGATGATAATACCCAGTCTTACCACATATTTATACTATATATTGTAAATAAATAGTCCAAATGTAAATAAAGAAAGATATTTATACAATCAAAGGAAATATGTTAAAATGTATTTAATAAAAAATTGTATATCAATTTTTTCTTTTTAGATGAATTAAAATTATGATTTAAGATAAAACAATTCCAAATGTATAAATGATAAATTGAAGTGGGGAAAACTTGAATATTATTTTAAAATTTTGAGGGTTTCATATTTATATGTCAATGAGATTGATCTAATATTCAGGAAAATGAATGTTAAAATATCATGAAAATAGGCATATTAGAATGAGATGGCAGAGTAAAATTATATTTGCATAAATTCATAAGAATAAGATCTAATAAACAAAATATATGCAATTAAAAATAAATTAAAATAATTCATTAGGGTGATTAAGAGAGATAATTAGATTATGTGATAACTTTAAAGGCTAGGGTTAGGGTTTTGATTAAGTTAGTGTTAAGCTTGGAGTTGGTTACAGGTTGAAGTTATGAATCTACAATTAGGAGTTAAATTAGAGTTTATAGAAGTTAGAGTTGTAGTCCCACAATTAGGGTTCAATTAATGTTCACTTAGGGTTTCTTTTTGGGGAGAAGTTTATTGAATGGTAAGTGTATTTTATAAAATTAATATGTCAGAATTAATTTTAGATAATACCATGTGATTTTCATATGGTATTAAATTGTAGATTAAGGTGATAATAGATTTCCTTCCTTCTTTTTGTAAAATACCATAATATGGCCTTAAAATCCTATTCATATTTTGAGCTTTTCTAAACTATACAACACAACATCCAACAAAAAAAATTGTTATGCATTTTTTCCAAGCACAAATCCTTAGAATTCTTAATGTGTTACTTAGGTTAATTATTTATTGCAATAAATAAATACACACTAATATATATATTATGGATTTGAGGGAAAATATTAAAATATTTATATATATAGAAAAATTTAAATGCAAAGGATTCAAGTACATACCTTTGCTTTTGTTAATGTTGATGAAGATACAAATCTTGATGAAGTGCAAATTTGATGGCGTGTACAAAAGCTGGAATATGTTTGCTCTATGTGGCACTTGAAATTTTTGTACAAAACTATAGCTAACAAGTCCAGATTTGTGACTTTGGACCTATTTTGCATCAATAAATATGAGCTTTGACACATGCCTCCTAATCTGGCATCTGATATGTACTTAAATGCTCAAAAATGGTTAGGAGTAGTGTTGAGATTAAGTGGATCTTTAAGGGAAGGTCCAATGCTTCACCTTTGTATCTCCCTATAGATAGAGGTAGAGATGAATATAGAATGAGAGAGGAAAAGGGATAAAAATAGATAGAGATATAGAGAGAGATAAAGGGAGAAATAAATATATAGAGAGATAGGGAGATAGAGGGGATATATATATATAGAGAGAGAGAGATGGAAAGATAGAGATATAAGGAGATATAGAGAGAGGGGAGAGAGAGAGAGAGAGATAAGTAGAGAAAGACAAATAGAGATGGAGAGGGAGATAGAAATAGGGGGAGATAGACACAGAGAGAAAGAGAGAGGGGGAGATAGATAAATGGGAAGAGAAAGACATAGAGATAGATAAATGGGAAGATAATGGAACAAATAGGTTGAGATATGAAGATAGATAGGGGGATAGGGAGGGAGCAAGAGAGGGAGAGATAGGGAGAGATAGAGAGAGGGAGGGAGAAAGGGAGAGAGATATGTAGAGGAGGGAGAGATAGAATATGGGAAAGAGGCGAGAGGGGGAGGCTAATATAGAGAGATAGATAGAGATAGGAAAAGAGATAGGTAGATAGATGCATAGGGAGATATACGTATAGAAGTATATGGATAGAAAGAGATAGATAGATGAGAGAGGGAGATTGAGTAGTATATGGATATAAAGAGATAGAGAGATGAGTGAGAGGGAGATCAAGCGAGAAATAAAGATAAAGATATAGAGTAGAAGAGATGGAGTGAGTAAGATAGAGAGAGGGAGACATTTCTGAAGATAGGAAGTGAGAGATGGATGGGTAGAGAGGAGGAGACATTTCTCTGAGGATGGAGGGAGGGAGAATAGAGGTAGAGATGAATATAGGCGAGAGAGGAAGAGTAGAGACAAATCAATAAGCGGTGAGAGATATGAATATAGAATGAGAGGAAGAGGATAAAAATAGATAGAGATATATAGATAGAGATAAATGAGAAAGACAAATAGAAATGGAGAGGGAGATAGAAATAAGGAGAGAGGGGGGAGAGATAAATGGGAAGAGAAAGGGAAAAAGAGGTTGACATATGAAGATAGTTAGGGGTATAAGGAGAGAGATCAGATGGGAAGAGATAGAGAGAGGGAGGGAGAAAGAGAGAGAGATAGGTAGAGGAGGGAGAGATAATATGGGGAAGAGAGAGACATAAAGTTAAGATGTGTCAATATTTAAGAATCCAAGTGTTTATTCTGAAATTCTTGCAAACATTGTTACATTTTCAGTTATGTTCAAGTATAATTGTTAGATCAAAAAATGACCTTTCAGTTGGCACAAAATTATAGGTGACATAAATTTTTAGACCAGATTGATGAGCATATATCCAATATTTCAATACAATTTTATATCCTGCCTATAACAATCTATATTTATTCACATATTCCACCCAAACTCAATCTCTCCAAGTGAGGTGTAGGCAAGCATATATGCAATATGTGATGTTTCTGCTAGACGATACTTACAATGATCTCCACCAAGCATGCTTGTAAACTCATGACAATGATGTAAAATATTTTCTTCCATGATGATATTGTTAGCTACATTCCTCCTTAATGGCATCTTTAGTACTTTAAATTAGAATTTAGAATCATCATCCAAGGTTGGGATATGATACAAGAAGATATCCTGCTTTTCTTCTCTTTTTTGTCTTCATTTTCCTCCACGGGCATGTTTTCCCAAGAGGAAACCAAGTAAGCCTTGATGGTGTTAGGATTATCATAAGAATATCCATAACCATCTACAATCTTCATATTATGTTTCTTTGCCTTCTAATTTTGCATGTTAAATGAAAAAACTTGGTTTTACACCTTATTTAAGTCATTTAATCCTTGATGTTTGTCTCTAATAGATTTATTTAAAACTATAGACACCATCCAATTTAATTATGAGATTCCTCTCTTCTTCTATTAGGATGTAAGTAAAATCATTTGAGAGGTCTTTTTGGATCTTAGCCATTCTACTTTCAAGGAGATCCTTTCTTTGAAAAGGTTTCTAAAGACTTGGATATTCCACTCTTTTAGTCTAAGTTTTATGAATTTTAACTTTTGATTGAATATGCACATCTTAGTGCAATGATCAACTGTTTGGGTGAGCTAGGATTTAGTGACAACCATTTCGAAGTTTGAGTTTTCCATCTACACTTTTTCAAACTTGAAAGAAAATCTTCTAGGGAATTTTTCCTTGTCTATGAGCCTGTAATCCAAACTAGCTTCAAATAGGGTTACAATTAGGGTTCAAATAGCTTTATGGTTGGGGTTAAGCTTAAATTTGGGTTAAGGTTCAATTGATTAAAAATAAGCATCTTCAGAAGAATGATATCTCTCGGCGTACTTTACATATATTTTTAAAATATAGGTATGCTAGTGATAATACCTAGTCTTACCACATATTTATACTATATATTGTAAATAAATAGTCCAAATGTAAATAAAGAAAAAACCAAATGTTGATAAAAAAATGGACCCATACTTGAACACATGAGAACCTTTAAATGTTATATAAAAAAACATAGATACATTCATGAAGAAGTGAAATAAGTATTTTTTTTGTTTCAAATAAAATGTCACAACTCTCCACTATAAGTATAACATTTAAAAAATAAAATGCTCATTTAATAAAATAAGACAATCATTGAAACAAGTATTGTTATCATAGTGAAAATATATTGTTCTTATGTGTACAAAAATTGGGGTAGCAATGTACAAGCATTGGATAATTTTATATTAATAGTTTTTCCTATCACAAATATAAAAGGCGAGCACAATAAATAACATGTATTTTCCCATTAAATGTGAAGGATTTTCAAACAGTTTTAGTGTTCAACTATTGGTCCATTTTTGTTCAGTATAAGTTGTATTTTAAATCATTATGTGGTGTTTTTATAACAACAAATAGATTTTTTGTGTTCAACTATTAGTCCATATGTGTTGAATATAAAAGGTAGAGATATAAAAGATTTATGGTTATCAATAAGTATATGGTCTCTCTATCTCTCTCTTACTCACTCACTCCCTCTATCTCTCTTCCTTCTACCCTAAACCCTAAACCCTTAAACCCTCTACCCTCTACCCCTTACCCTCCCTTCCTTTATCTCTCTCTCTCTCTCAAGTCTCTCCATCCTAGCACCACTCCCTCTCTGAGGTCTCTCTCTCACTCACTCACTCACTCACTTACTCTATCTCAAGTCTATCCCTCCTACCCCTTCTCTGTCTCTTAGGTCTTTCTCTCACTCACTCACTCCCTCTATCTCTCTCCCCTAAACCCTAAACCCTAAACCCTTAACCCTTAACCCTTAAACCCTCTACCCTCTACCCTTAACACTCCCTTCCTTTATCTCTCTCACTCCTCCCTCTCTCTCTCTCTCTCAAGTCTCTCCCTCCTACCCCTCATCCCTAAATCCTCAACCATAAACCCTTAAACCTTCTATCCTCTACCCTCAACACTCTTCCCCTCTCCCTTCCCCCTCCTAATTAATATCTCTCTCTCTCTACCTCTCTCTACCACTCCCTCTCTAAGGTCTCTCTCTCACTCACTCACTCACTCTATCTCAAGTCTCTCCCTCCTACCCATTCTCCCTCTCTTAGGTCTCTCCCCTTCCTGCTATCGCTAATATTGTCTAATTATTTTTAAGAGATGAAGGGTCATAACACAACCTTATTCAACCCAGTAAATAGCTTGGTTAATGAAACTTGACAAAAGCAACAAAACAATTGCTACATTTGGCATTTTGTGTTGAATGAAGAGTGGTGACAATAATCTACTTATAGTTTAATAAAACACTATTATAATGTTACCAACATATACTATTGTATGCTTACATGGCTTCTTAGTTAATATATGGGGTTATAGAGATAGATGGGGAGATAAAGAGAGATAGATAGAGATAAATGGGAAGAGAAAGAGAGATGGAGATATATGGGAAGAGAAAGGAAGAGAGGTGGAGATAGAGAGTCAATAGATAGGGGGGATAGGGAGGGAGAGATGGTGAGAGATAGAGAGGGGAAGATAGAGAGGGGGAGGGAGAGAAAGGGATATAGATGGAAAGGATAGAGAGAAGTAAGAGGGAGAGAAATAGAGATAGAGATATAGAGTAGGAGAGATGGGGGGAGAGATGGAGTGAATGAGAGAGAAAGGGGGGAGAGGGAGAGATAGCTCAATAGATAGAGGGGGGAAGAGGCAAAAGTGACATAGAAAGTGGGAGATATAGAGATATAGAGAGCAAAAATAAGGTCAATATCAACGCTGAGGAGGAGTTTGGAGGAGTGAAAAAAAGGTCAATACCAGCATCGAGGAAGAGTTTGGAGTTAAAACAAGGTCAATACCAGCGTCGACCAAGAGTTTGGAGGAGTGAAAACAAGGTCAATATCAACGCCGAGAAAGAGTTTGGAGGAGTGAAAACAAGGTCAATACCAGCGTCAAGGACGAGGTTGAGGGAACTCAAGGAAGATCGACAACCAAGGGGCAATGAGTACTATAAGTTTGGTACCCCCATTCTCTTTAACCTTCAATTTTCATGTCCAAAGATCTTCTCGTACATTGGCGCCCCCATTCTCGTAAAATGGTATAAGATAAAACAAAAAAAAAATAGCTTAGTCTTTCACATAATCTACCCACATCTTGGTAAAACTCCCATAATCTACCCACATCTTGGTTGAGGTCTATGATTTCATCACACATAGCCTTCATCGCATGAGTCTGAAGCAATTGTAGACTTAGCCCAAGTATATGCTAGGCTAAGGTAGATCTAATGAATGGAAATAGAGGCATACAATTCTTCTTCAATACCTCCACCACAAACATATGCAAGGTGTTGGTTGTTTTTATGGTAACCAGGTTGATCTTCTAATCTACCTACAGAATTTCCAATTCCAATAAAGGGCAGCTCTTAGGACCTAGACCAACTGACAAGGATTTGAAAGACCTCCTACACTTTGAGCTCTCCAAGACTCAGGAGGGTGATCCCTTAATGTGTTTACAACCTATGCACCATCATCATAAACAACATTAACAACAATAGATAATCTCATTTAATAGTTCAACATAATAGGATAGTACCGAGTAGAATTGGTTGTTTATCAATAATATCAACTATTTGGAGCATGAGATAACTACAACAACATTTCACAGTACAAGATAGTCATTGATTTGCAATTTGTAGCAAGCTCTAGGTAAAGGAAAACAAATACTGAACCATACGAATAATTACAACTTAGATCAGTTCCATATATCCATTGGAGGAGTCAAATTTATAAGCATCTAAGGGTTTATGACAGATTTAACAAAACATATAGGATCCTTGATAGCATTGCTTTATAATCTCATCAATATTTATTCTAACCCAATACTACTTATCAAATCCTTATACAGAACATATCCACCTACAATCCCATTCAAGCATTTTAATCAATTCCTTGAATTAAACCTAAAACAAGAATCATACACACCACAACAGTGAGATGAACGAAACAACCCTTGATCATTTTATTCAAAATTCAGATATGCTTGTACAATGGAGAGACATGAGTTTGAATTAATCATATCAATTCAAATGCCAGTACTGTCATAAAACATCAAATCCCAATGAATTCAAAACCTACTAAGAATGACTCAAAACCTAAATTGCATTTTCCCTAAAACCATCATACTTTACAATTTTCTCAGCAACTTCATCTAGACTCGACCAAAAATATCTAACTTGCTGACCCGTACTTCTCGCCTTGAAATCCTTCTTATAGAAAAAGAAGGAGAAAACAAGCATCGGGCCAGAAAGCACACGTGTCACCAACTAATTGGACCGCCTTGTGATATTCCAAAAATTTGTTACAAAAACAATCTCCCTAGAGAATCTTCTTGTTCATCATGCCCACTGAGAATGGTTGATGCAGCAAAAAAAAACTTCAAGAATTTCATGCCTAGACTGTCACCAAAAAACTAAACTAGAATCTGTTGTAACTGCAACAACTGATTTGTCAACCGTTAGCAGCCTACTCCTTTTCACTCTTCCTCAATTAAATATCTATTTACCCATTTCTGGTACTCTTCATCAATTGGCCAATCAAAATTGATCACCTCATTCACCTAGACACTATAAGGTTTGTACTTAACTGCCACCTGATTCGCTTCTCTTTCAAAAGACTCCAAGAATGTGCTGGTGCTAATGATTTTGTCCATACAGCTCACCAACAAATCATAATCTGAGTTACCCTATTTTTGAGGGTTTTGTAATCGAAACGTGATATAAAGGGGCTCTTACACTTTTTGTGATTACTGTAGCTTTTGTAAGAGGCCCCATGGATACTGTTGTAATTGTAGGATGCATGAATAGGGCATAGGATGAGAAATAAAGAAGGTATAGCTTCTGTCCTCAATAGTTGTGTGAAGAAAAGCATCTGAAATGAGAGGTTCAAGCCTAGGTTTCAACAAAACATGTATGGGAGATTTGATTTTATGAATTTTTATCTATGTGCAAACCTAATGGGTTGTTTCTGAACACTGAATATAAATGATATACATACACACACACACACACATATATATATATGTATGTATGCATGTATGTATGTATGTATGTATGTATTTATGTATATGTATTTTTAAATGTAAATGTAAATGCAATTACTAGATTCTCTCCTAGAACAATAAATGCAACATATCATTAAAGAAATCTATATCTATGTATATAAATGTGTATTTCTAAATGCAAGTGTAAATGCAAAGAGCATATGGTTTTGTAGTGTTATAGATACAACATATCCATAAATTAATTAATTGAAATTCTAAAGTCTTCAACACATATACTATGAAATCGATCAAACTATTAAACTACATGAGAAATAAATGAAAACAGTAAATGCATATGTATGTGTATTTGTAAATGTAAGTGTAAAATAAATAAGAATAATGAAAATTATAAAAGAATACAAGGAAAGGTCTCCTCCCTTCTTGGTAGTGATAACCTCCTCCACACACAACCCTTAAAAATTATGAATAGAGGAATATAATCTTTGAAGAACTCAAAGTTGATTCTCTTCTACCTGATGCAATTAGTCATTTTATCCTTACAAACATTTATAGTGATTACTAGAGGCACATAGACCAATTCTTCATAATAGAAGAATTTGATCATACTTTTCCAATGATGGCATTATGAGAAAACCTTAGGTTAAATCAATATTTCCTAGCTAAGTTCTTTAAATCATGTCCAACCCAATAAGAGAAAAAGTCCTTTGATTACAATTAGAGAATACATTTGAGGCCTTAGTTGTGTAACTGGTGGACCATAGTCACATTTAACACTTGTTACAAAGTTTGGGAGTTAAAACGTTAAGTAGATTTGATTTGTGATGGACACATTTGGACCGTAGTAACAATAGCTTGCAATCTATCAAGACTTGATTACCTTATAACCTATGAAATTCTAGCGATGAAATGATAGATTAATCATAATGTCACCTTGGGATCACATCACCATGAAAGAGCTTCATCCAAAATCCTTATGAGTGCAGGTACCACCAAATAGGTATTTGTCAGATCTGTCTTCTTCAAGCAAGGGAAATTCAGGAAGAGAAGAGGAAAGCGAGACATGTAGTATGTCTAAAAAAGAGAGATCAACTAGAGGTCAAAAGATTAGAAGAAAATTTTGTAAATGCATGGAATTTTTTCTTGCTGAAGGGGGGTCATGTTCTTATGATGATGAGAGCATAGGCGATGTCGAGGTGCCCTTGAGGTACAAACATCTACGGAAAAAATGGGTACGCAAGGAACTTCCTCCAATAAACACTGATTTTTGTGTCAACGAGAAGATATATCCCATAGCACCATCGTCATTACATGGTTTGGGCCTATTTTGCATGGTCGACATAAACGTATGTTACGGAAAAGTTACTGAATTGATGGAGTATGTTGGACCCTATTACAGTTACAAAGATTGGATAAAACTAGTTTGATATAAATGAAGTATGCATAGGTATGCACTATCAGCAAATTATATACAACTAAAAGATAAGGATCAAATTAAAGGAGTGGCTATGTACATTGATGGAAGGCCAAAAGCATCAGTGAATATTGTAGGATTTATAAATCGTACATGACCTGGGTCAACAAATAAGCAACCCAATTGCATATTCAAGGTGCGCGAGGGAAACCGTGTATTCGTATGTGTGATAAAATCAATAACTGTGGGGGAAGAGTTGCTAATTGATTACAATTTGAATCGCTTAGTTACAAACACAATTACTATGGGGATGGTACGTACTATGTACCATTTTACCCAACCTCCAATTAATGACTACAATATACCATTTTATTCTTATGTTTTTTTTTCGTAAGTCTATTGGTTTTATTTTGGTAATATTTTTTTATATTTATTTTTTTTCACAGGGGGACATTAATCGTACGGAGAAGGCTATGGCCCAGAGCACAAATCATGATGTATCTTCAGGCACTTCTACCCAACAAGTTTACCTCATTGTAATTGTACAAATTAGATACAAGCAAAATGTTTTATTATAATATTTTTTTGATAAGTTTTTTGGGTTAATTTCGATAATGTTTTTAATATTCTTGTTGCAGTCGACTAATCAGGGAAAGGCACCAGTAGTAGAGGAGAGCATCCATAGTGAGGTCCAGTCAATATTTTGTCATGATGACATCACTTATTCAACAAACCCTCTCGATACGATAAAGAAGATCCAAAAAAAATGCAATCAAGAAATGGTTAAGTTGATGTTCATAGTGCCTCAAACAGATGAGATAAGAGAGAGGGTTAAAATATTGACTGAGAGATTACAAAACTTGCAGGTAAGCTTTCATGAGGTCTTTAATTATAACATAAGTCCATTTATGGTTTTATATTTTGTACTCTTTTATTTCATGAACTAAAATATGTGTTGTTTTTATAGGGGTATTTTCCTCCTCATGATGCTCCTGGCCATGATCAGGGTACCACAAGTGCTGCCCGAGGAGTAAGGGTTGGTACAAGTGTCCATCCTAATCTTCCTACGCATACATCACATCATCTAACCCCATCATCCATGCCTATATTATCATCTGAAATGTTGGCAACACATACCATGCAGGCATCCGTTAATGCACCCTCTGACAGCAAACACATACTAGAACATGTGTCAGGACATGTACCTGGGGATGCAGAGGCCACTAGTACTGGTGATGTTTTAGTAGCATTTCCTAGATCTTCCCGTATTACTAGTACAAGAACATTGTCAGTCACACTTGTGGTGACCGAGGATTTCGTTCCCATAAAGATAGAGAAAGTCCCAGGTACTTTAAAATGTTTTAATTTTTATTATATATAATCCAATTGAAATTTACTTATTGATCACTCTTTTTAGACTATTGATCCCATGATCATTTTGTAGGAAATAATTTTTTTATAAACATCTAAGTGATATTACATTGGAGTTCTTCGGGCCCACCATATGTACACGATGGAATGCCCAAAATCAAGATTTAAAAGATGAGCTCATTAATTGTTTAGTTGTGTTGTTCAGTTATAAAACATTCAACCGAACCAAGGTCCTTCAGAAAGTTGGTACCTATCTAACGTATGCGAGGGACCAATATAGGTCACATTTAGAGAAGAACAAAAAGTACGAGCGTCCCCCCATGATTCAAGAGAGGGAGTGGAAGGACCTAGTGTCAGATGGAAAGGAGAAGGTTGAAAAGAAAAAAGGAAAGACACCACCAGGCTAAGGAAGGTATGTGATACTATCAACAATGTAATTATATATTGATTACTCTTTCTTTTTACATAATCTAATGTACTTCAAACTTTTCATAGGTTGCCTGACACATTGAAGGCAACAAAGAAAAGACTAGAAAAGCACATGCAGTACAAACTTGTCTTTGGTGGTTATATGAAATTAGTCGCATGAATTGTAAGTATCAATAAATGAAATATAGTATCCAAATTATAAATTGAAAACAATTTTGGTTTTATCACACCATAGAAGAAAAATTCATGATCTTATGAAAAAATGTAGGGCTCTAAATTCAACAGAGTTCCCATAGAAGATGACCTGAAGATTTCCTTCCAGCAAGGCTATGGAGTCATGGCTAAACGCCTAAGAGTCTTGACTAGGAAAACACAACCTTCCACTACATCTGACACATGGGTAAATAAACTCAATAAAGTTTATTTAAAATTGAATACTTGTGCAATCTATTCAATATTAATTTCCACCATAAAGTAATTGCATGCATATTTTTTTTAAACATTCAAGCAATGATAATACTGCACTTGACATTAGAATGCAGCCTGGTGAGGGTGGAGCACAATGTGCAGATGAAGGTCATGGTGTGCATCCTGGTACTTTAGAGCATGTAGAGCATAATCAACATGTTGAGCATGATCAGGCTAGAGAAGATCAGGAACATGATGTGGCCCCATTAGGTAAAGAGGACCACTCTAAAGCTCTTTTAAACATATTTAATTGTAACTGGTGTATTAATTAATGTAACCTTTCATGTTTCAACTTTAGAGCATGATCAACGTGTTGAGCATGATCAGGCTAGAGAAGATCAAGAGCATGATGTGGCCCCATCAGGTAAAGAGGACCACTCTCATGTTCTCTTAAACATATTTAAATTCAATTGTTGTATTAATTAATGTAACCTTTCGTGTTTCAACTGCAGATAAGGATTTAGAGGGTGTTCAGCATGTTGAGCATGAGTCTATAACAAAAGTTCAGGAACATGTTGTGGACCCATCAGGTAAAGAGAACCACTCTAATGTTATTTTAATTAATGAAATACTTGTAACAATAATAATAAAACATATTAGTTTAACATTTCTTTCTTATTGCAGCAGACCCCCTTGCAACGACATCCACGTCATGAGCAGATGACTAGGCGTACATTAAGATAACGAGCAGAGGGTAGAACAACTAAAGGGGGGACAGATATTGATTTAGAAAATGATACTCCACTTCAACTTTATGTAGCTTTACAAAAGAAACAAAAAATAAAGTTATTGTAATCATATCATGACAACCATACTTTTTGATAATATGTAAAAACTGAAAGAATGAATATTATATGTTAATGAATGAATGTGAATATGTTAATTAATGAATGTTATATGTTAATGAATGAATGTTATATGTTATTAATGGATGAATGAATGTTATATGTTATTAATGGATGAATGAATGAATGTTATATGTTATTAATGGATGAATAAATGATTAATGTTATATGATTGGGTATGGGGAATTGAGAGTGATGTGAGGGGGGGGAGGGGCCAAATCAGCTTCCACCATCACGTGGTTGGCCCTGTTAAGTAGAGAATATTAAGCTATTCTCAAAACAAAGAGAAGCTCAATAAGGTAATGCACTTTTCAATATAAGAAATACATTGTTTGAAGCATCAAACCAATATGCAAAGATGAAAGAAAGTGCTAACTTTTCACTATGGTGGCAGAAAAATGATTCTTTATACCCTGAATCAGTCATCAGTCTCCACAATGGTACATTTCAACAAATATTTTTTTAAAAAAAATTGCATTGTTTCATCGCAATTTCAACGAAAACCACCGACGAATCACCAAAAAGGTCCGATGAAGTTGCTATAGCTGTGACGAAGGCTTCATCGTAACTCCTTGCCGATTTCGTCACAATTTCGATGAACTTTTGGTGTTGTTTCGATGCTCCTCCTTTCCCATTTTGTCGAAATAGCGAGGAACTTCTGGTGTTGTTTTGATGCTACTCCTTGCCCATTTCATTGAAATGGAAATGAACTTCTGGTGTTGTTTCAACGCTACTCCTTGCCCATTTTTTCAAAATGGCGATCAACTTCTGGTGTTCTTTCGACGCTACTCCTTGCCCATTTCGTCAAAATGGCGATGAACTTCTAGTGTAATTCATTGGTGGATACACAAAGTTTTCATCGATATTCTAATGAACATTCGGGCCATTTTATGATGTCGATGACTGACGAATCTGCACCATTATTTCAATGTTTAATTCGTTGTCGGCCTTGCGACGAAACAACAGTGAAAAAAATATTTTTGTCATTTCCTCGCTTTTCCAACAAAGATTTATCAAATGACCGACAAACGTTCGTCGAAAAATGGTGTCAAATTTAGTAGTGTGAACTTGCAAGAGCATAACGTGGGAGTATTCTCAAGGAAGCTTAATCCTATCTTGCTAGGAATTTAAGAAATGAAGATAAACACCTCCTATTTGTGCATCATATCTCTCCTATCTTGGGTGGCTAGAATAATAGAGGTGTCTTGAGCATATCTTGTCCTGGAGAAATTATAACATGAGGTTGTGGCATCCATTCTTGAAAGTTCCAGTTTGTTGCATTCATTCCCAGAAGTTGCTGCAACTTATTGTAATGCCCAAACTTTGTTGTTATTGAGAACTAGACAAGCATCAATTGCATTTGTAAGATCTGGTATGTGATTTTAAGTTATCAAGTAATTTATACTCTGATTTGTAACTGATAAAAGGTATTTTCAAATTAGTAACATCATATGAGAATATGTTGATCCTTAATTGAGCATTCTTTCTTGGAAAATTGGTTTATATACTTGCATTGTTATTATTTTTCTTGCCTGGAAATCCAATTGGAAAGATCAAATAAATTACATATTTATTTCTAAAATCAGTCATATATATCATTTGCATAGCAAATTAGTGGTTTGGCAGTGTTAGAACTAGCATGGATTCTTTCCATAGGTATGCACATTACTTGGTCATTTCTCTACGAAGTCTAGTCCAAAACGTTCTAGTGACCCTTACTAACACAGACAACATATTATCAATGTTACCGAGGGAAGTGCCCCCGGGTCTAAATCCCCCCCTCCCCATCCCAAGGACAAGGGACGGCTAGGGGATGATAGTAGTGTACTATATTTTTTATTTTTTTTTTCATATCATAATTGAAAAAAAAAACTATATGGCAACAATGTAGGCTTTGGGCATTTTTTTATACGTTTATAACTTGTATATTATTGTTCAATATCACATGCATATTCACAATGAAGTCTGAATTTTGAATGCATATTGAGTATTGACAATGAATTCTTAGTACAAATGTTATATGCTAAGTTTCTATAATGTATATATGCATGCTTTATCCATGTTTTCATATTATGAATATTTAAAGTTTCCCTATATATTTTACAATTTTTGATATTTTATATAGTCGTCCCCCTATTGTCCCCAAATTTTTACTAAAAACTCATAAACTTGGGGACTTTTCCCACCATCCCCTGTTGTCCCTATCCCAAAAACTTGGGGTAACACTACATATTATATAAGACAAATATATTAACACCAATAAACACAGTCTAGTTGATATGAAACAAAATGCAAGAAATGAAAACAATGGGCATAATTTCAACTAGATGCAATAGGGCCTATTTCCTCTCAAGGGGAAAGGAATAATCAAAAACAAGTTGGGGTATCTAATTAAATAAGATATTTTAATTTTGTTTTCATCCAACTGTAATGACTTTTCAATTTTATGCTACTCATTTCAACTTCCAATGAGGACATGAATGAGGACCTTTCAGTTTCTTTGAAAATATATTAATGGGCTCAAATTAAAGCCAATAAACAGAGTTGCAAGAACACATCTCTTCGAATGAGTTTTTCAAGTTGTGGCATACACCTCGTCTGATGAGTTTTCCAAATTGTGTTAACTCTCCTAAACAAAATCCCATACGCATTCATCTCTCCCACGAGTTTCCCAACTTGTATGGACTTGAGGCATACATGTCTCCCATGATTTTTCCCTAATTATATGAACCCATAAGAATACAACTCTCCCACTAGTTTTCCCAAATTGTATAGAATTTTTTTATATATATTGAATGAAAGAAGGCTTCACATATTGTTTATTGTGTTTTTCACAATACAACCAACACCTCGCTATGCAAAATAATTCAGATCAATATCCCTCAAAGATGCTTAATTGCTAACATGTCTAATATGGGCCTTTCTTAAATTTCTATAGCAAGCCCATGTGTCATCAACTTTATCTCAAATGCAAGACAAGCAATGATTTCGAAGATTACTAATCAAATCAATAAGACTTTTCTTCCCCTTCTTTGATTCAATCTCTACTTGAGCTTCTTTTTCATGTATACAATTCTCAACATGAATGTATCCTCTACTAGGATATATCTCCTAAAGTGACTAGAAGAGTTGTAGATTTTGATGCAATGCTTTGAGGAGGAATCAACGATTTTACCCTATTATATTCCTATAGCAACTTAATGTAATCACTATAATTTATCAAAGTTTTCCTATAATTTATTTGTTACTACCTCGCTAGACAATGTTGTGCTCACTGCCAAGGATGTTGCTTGTGGGGCAATTGTGTCACTCAATCTTCTTGCAATAAAATTTCCCATCATCTCATTTATTTCTTGGCTACTTGAGGTTTATTGTTCTCAAGAGCTATTGCCCATATAGCTAAGGTTGCAAATTTAGTACTAATTCCTAACCCAAAGTATAACTCCTTAGCTTGATCCTCGAATGTCAAAACATCTTCATCATTATCCTACCTTCTTATAGATCCAAGTCTATGGCAGATACTATGTCCCGTCCTAGTAGGAGTGAACACTCACTTTCTTTGATTAATCCCCTCCCCTCCTCTCGAGTGATTTGTGTTGACATCAAAATCTATTTCCATCAAGACATTCTAAGTTACCTCCTTGATTTCATCATCTCCAATCTACCTCCTTTCTTTATTCATTCTTTGCAAAAGGCCTATGATTTCTTCTTTGGAAAGAGAGTTTTGAATTCACTAGATTTGACGAACTCATCATTTGATAAGAATTATTTACTTGCTAAAGCTCTTACATCATGCACAACTTTACCCCCTTCCTCCAAATCTAGCAATGTCCTTTTTGGAATTGAATAATCAATTCAATCATTTGAGTAGAAGCAATAACTTGTTGATCTCCTAAATATCGACTTGATTTTCCCCTACATCCTTTGCAATAGAATAATCAACCAAAGGTAACTCTTTCTTGTTGCATTAATTCTATTTGCGGAATTTCATCTCTCTTTTTTGCAACATCCACCACTAGTGGTTGGAAAATTGGCAATTCCACTTCCTACCCTTCTTATTGTTGTTCCTCCACAATAAGCTTCTAAATAGCATGCCCTACAATGAGTCTTAGAGACAAAATCCCAAACTATCCACATTCTGAATGGAGGAACCAATCAGCCCAATTATGATCATGTCCTTCCTCAAGCTATTTATCCTTAGGTCTCAAGAAATTCATAATAGTATCAGATAACCTCATCCTTCGATGACTGAACAACCCTTATATTACATGTACACAATATCTCTTGAACAAGACATAATTTGATGATTGGCAATGTGAATCCCATATATGATTTTGTCCTTGAATGGGTATGGGATTTCCTTTAGGGGTTTGGCATTTTAATTGCAAGGCTTTGTCCCAGATATTTCCTCCATTATGCAACAAAATATGGCACAACATCGTATACCACTTGAAATAAGGGATCCTATTGTTTATCTTAAAAGACACTAATTCCTTGTGAATTCCCTCAACAATAAAGGATGCAAAGTCAAAATCCCTATTGATATGCCAATGTTGATTATCAACTACCAACATCATCAAATAAATTGGTATCTGAGGTTTAAAATCAATTCCTAGCACCTAGCACAAAGCATCATATCTCATTCTGAAATATTTTTCAAATATATCTTCATTGAAAGGTTATGATTTTCTCTCTGGAAATGGTGTTCTACCAAAACCTTTCTTCTTATGATGTGACAACCATCTAACCTTATGACTAGATCTGTCTCATTTGTATTCCTTGTAAAATTCACCAAAACTAATCTTAATGTTTTCCATGGGATTGAGGTTAAGAATTTCTCTAATCAACTCCTTGTTCATTGTCAATAGTGGTGTGCCCTCATAATTATACAATGTTCTAGTATTGCCATTGTATTTGTTACATATAGCATGAATCAATTCAACACTCACAAATATGTTAGGGTCTAGTAATTTTGTCAAATCATAACTCTAGATGTTTGAAATAGGGCTATGCATTGTGCTATGAGAATAACAGAATTGAAACAATTCCTACCCCTGGACTGGGAATAATAGCATCCCTGATTGACTCAACTCAATCATAAATCCTTTGAGAGAGAATTCATGTGCCTTGCGCATGCTTTGACCTTTTTCCAAAAATGGGAAGTTGACTCAAGAGACTCTACTCTAAACCTCTCTTTTCCCTACCATCTTGAGACATGCTTTGACTCATTTTACAATATTGTTGTCTTACTTGCAATGGTAATCTCTTAGGCTATGGAGAAACATTTGATGACAACCCAAGAAAGTAGTAAATACCCTTAAAATTAAAAACCCTAGTGATGGAAAACTCTTATCAGCACAAAGAGAGATTTTAAAACATACTCGTTTTATCAACATTATAATGTCTTCAAATTGAAACCAACAGCAGAGAGCCAATTGAAAATTTTACGCCTTTCACAATTCGCTCAATTATCCTCTTCACAAACTAAAAGTAAAGTCTCAAAGCCTCCAATATAACCTTAAAAATCAATGTTATTAGCCATCTTTCACATTGAATTCTCATACGAGCCAAAGTATGCATGGTGCACCACAAGTCATTTATTTCTTTGAATGTTTGACTATTAATCATTCATGAAGAGTCAAATCAACAAGTGCAAGTCACAACCTTCAACACAAGGAATTTAAAATGCATTTTTGTCAAGTCGCATTGCAATTGAGGCATGCACTATAATCCTAGAATGACGCCTAACTCAATCACTTGCAATTAACACCAACTATCCTAGCTGGAACCTTTTATCCAATGAGGTAAACCCATGTCACCAAAATCAGTTATCATTGGAGACACGTGTCAGCATTTCACATCATTGCAACCCTAAAGGAAATTGCAAGAAATGAAACCATGCTAGGAAAATTTCATGTGTTGCAATCAAGAGTAGCCCCGTGGTTCAACTCTACCTTAGAATAAAGAATAATATTGCCTCCAAGCTCAATGTAATAGTGAAAAGTAATCTCGTAAGGAAACAAACAAACTGAATAAGACTTACATAATTCATGCTCGTAAGGCAACAAACAAACTAAATATTCAGCACCAAAGAAAGCATGTCAACCAACCAAAGGTTATATTCACTTGGTGGGTCTACTCGACCTTTAACATGGGTCCTAAGGACATGTGTTAATAAAGCACAAGAGTGCAACCTTGAGCATATAGGCCTTGAGCAAAGCTACACTATGAGAACCTGCCTACGATGTAATTAAAACTCAACATGTAACCAAGCGAGAACCACAAAATCCTTAAAGTGCACATGTTCTAAGACTAACAACTTAATAAAAAAGGTGAACCATACAACCGATAATCTAGATGGAGGGGTTGGTCAAACAAAAAAGTTGCAAACATCCATGACATGCCTTAAGAAATCTATCTCAAATTTAACAAATCACCAACGAATCAAAAGATAAGATCGCAAAATTTTAAAAACAAAAGCCATGTTATTTTAACATTTTGGATAAACCCTACACAACATGAGCACCAAATCCCTAAATTTTGACAAGACCTAAAATGACCCACAAGTCATCTAGAGGCAGCACACACCTTTAATAAGAGTCTACAACCAACTGACATGACCCACAACAAGATACATAGGAAGCAATTATACTTCAATTGTAAAGGGCCCAAGGAATTGACACATAAGTTCTTGGGAAAGGGGCATGTGCATTTGATTGAAGCATACTACGATGACAAGGGCAAGCGTGAGCTATAATGGTATAGAGTAGTTGTAAATGTTGTCATTGATGTCAAATGTGCACAAAAAGGAAATCATTGTCAAAGTATACTACGTAGTATCCAAGGAACAAGATATGAACAATATTGATATTGCATCTTCCAAAGACAACAAAATAAGAAAGCCCATGGAGATAAGTCTAAAGACAAAGACAAATTAGAGGATAGAAAATTGGGGGAAGTCTAAAATAGATAAAGCAACACAAGACAAAGACAGCCGTCCAGATTTCCTGATTGAGTTAAGTGGCTAGAGAAATGGTTAAGCATCTTTTGAGACCTGGAGACTTATCACACAGAAAAGGCATTTTTGTTGTGTTGCAATAGATTGGAGTCGGGTAGTTGTGTATATTTGAAGGTGACTCAATTAAAGGTCGAATGAGCTTTACTTTCATCACAGTTTAAGTCTCAATGAATCAGTGGAACTGGCTCGTATTAAATGCTGGATGAATTTATTGATAGAAACGTGAGTCGAGACTTTGTATGGAATTGCAACTATCTACAATTGATAATATATGCTACAATTGATAACGTTGAGAAGTGATGCAATCCCATTTATAAGTATATATGATTCACTTGTTTAAATCTCAAAGGGCTGCAATTGTATTTTGTTAAGGAAATGAATGATCTTGTGAGGCAGCGATTACTAATGACATGTGCATAAGACTAAAAGCAACGATCTGTTTGGAAACTGTGGTGTGACTCTTTGAAGAATCATTCTTGTTGTGAAAGACATATCCATTCTTCAATGACGCCTCCCTTGAGTTGATATAAAGAGTGGAAGATATGTAAGAATTTAATGAATTATTTTCTGAATATGAAGTGAGTCCTTCCAAAGACACTAATAAGGGATTTGTCCCTCCATTCTACTTAGCATCATAAAATATCTTCAACTGCAACAAGATTTTTTCTTCTAGTGGACCTATTTTTTTTGTCTTCTTCTGCCTAGTCAGCACTTATCAGGTTTTGAAAGGTAAAGAGGGGGAAGAAAGAGAGTATCAAGTGCACGTAGACCACCTTCTTCTTCGAGCACTTTTTGAAGGCAACAAGGATCATCTAAAAACTACCCATGCAACAACATTTATCTTTAGTGGAGAATATTTTCTCCTTCATGAGGCAGTTTGTACTTGCATTTTGTTATGGGATAAAGTTGGCAAATGTAAATTTGACACTTGTCAAAACTTGTTTTCTCCCTTATTTCTATAAAAGTGGATTCAGGGCCTTTTTCTATGAATCTTAGAGAATTTTGTACACAAAGAAATTTTGTAATAGAATTAGTACTTTTTTTTCTAGATTTTCTGAGAATTTATGTGATATATCTGCAAATGTTGTATGATAGTGCTAGTATCAATATTTGAATAAAATACCAAGTTCAAAGCTAAATTGTCTCCTACTTTGTAATCTTCATCTCATTTATGAATAAAATCTAATAAAGGATCATTTTTTTCATCTTCATAATCTTTCTTGTGTATCAATGTCTCTATTATAGATTTTACTCAAGTAGTGAATTACTATGCTTTAAAAGAGATGTTGAATGCTTTGAATGTTTGCAGGGAGTTATAAGTAGAATTGGTTTTAAACTTTGTAGGGTAGCAAAGTAATGCATTTTTGCAAGCTTGATTGAAGCTAGGTCAAGCATTGTTGTGCAAGTTTCTAGTTATATTCTTCTTGACTCTGTTGCCTAGGTTTTAAGGCACTAGTCTTTAGATCTTGTCTGCATGTAGCTCCATGGTCACTCAAATCTAAAATGAATTTCTCTTTCTGAAATAATTTATTGCATAAATTTATTTATCATGTTCTCAAAGCAATGAATGCATAAAATCTTAAGGATCTATCTCATCTTTGTGTTTTGTCTATAATTCTTGAATAAATTAGTGAGATATATCTACTTAAGACAATATTCTTTATAATTGTGGATGTTCTATATCCACTTGATCACCATAAGAAATATCTATATGAATATTATATAGGATTACCCTCCTATGTTCTATAGAGCCTGAAGTGTAGAGGAGATAATTTCAAAATCCATCTCCTATTTGTTGGCGAACCCCTTAAGACAGTCAACCATAAAAATTAGTTATTCTTTAGATTTTCATAAGATACAAATTAAATCACCAACAGATTGGCAACTCTAGTGGGGACTAACTTGTTGTTTCAAAGATCCCCCAAGAATTTTTGGTTATATTTTCATATTTGTGTGAAGTGCCTTTTCTGTTATGTTAAGTCTTCTTGTTGCTTCTGCTCTTGTAATTTTCTCTAAGAGATTTGGAAACTTAATTTTGTTAATTGGGTGGTAACTCTAAAAGTCTCCTTGTTGGTGCAAGTGATAAAGAATATTAAGAAAATTATGGAAGGAGGAAGGTCTCTACATAAAAATCATCTTGAGAATAAGTTGGAGAAAAAAATTCCTTTGTCAAGACAACCCTAGAAGAAAAAAGATACAAGTTTGCTCCTCCTCTTGGTACTAGGCATTCTCATGAAGATCTTAGTGATAATCTTGCAAATATGTTTGAATTTTGGATGCCTATCAAATGAAGAACATGTGGTGCTTAGAACCGTGTTAAATGATAACTCAATTAAATATTGATAGACTAGCCAAACAATAAAAGCAAAGATAAAAGACCTTGCAAAGAGAATTTGATGCTAGGTAGGCTGCCCCGAGTTTGAATCCTAAGGAAAATAACCCTAATTCCTAGGAATATGTTTTATTTGGTAGCCCTATTTATATAGAGCTCAAAAATTTCTCTTATATAAGCCCAAATTTGTCTCAAGTTGCTACAAATATTGTTGAAGATATCCCTGAAACTGCAAGATCTTAAGATACACTTTTGTCTGAGATTGAATTATTGCAAGAAGTCATTGAATTACAAGAATAAATGAATAGATTAAAATAATATAAAATCAAAAAATAAAAGGAAGAAGAATGAAAAATTAGGCATTCCATGAATATGAGACCAATTGAAAATGAAGATTGAGCAAATGAAACTATCTTTCCAAGTAGATACTTCTTCAAGACCTGCAAAACCAAATCCCACAATTGGTAGCAACACTTTGAATATCCCTTTAGGAAATACCCATACTAACACATGGAATAGTTCCACTGTTGCTAGTATAGTGGCAATACCTTCTAATATAAATTTTGCATCCCAAGGTTTGGATAAAGGAAAGAAGCACCTAAACGTTAACATCACAAAGGGCATAAGTTTTCATGAGAATACATCATCTCAAAAGGATTATGTATTTGGAGTATCTGATCAAAAGGACCTACAATTACAAAACAAAGTGGAACATTTGAAAACAAAGTTAGAAAGAAAGGAAAAAATAGTAGTTAAGGAAGAACTGCAAAGAAGGATTGATTTCTTGAAATCATCCTATGGATCTAGAAGTTCAACTTCTAATCTAAATTCTCAAAACCCACATGTGACTTCTGTCTAAAATAGTTCAACAATTGGCATTCAAACCTCAACTCATATAGGTCAAAGTGTGTTGTAGTCCAACCCACAAGTAGATCAAAATGTTGTTGGTCAACAACATAATGCACAAGGAAATCCACAAGTAGATCTTGTTGCATGACATGTTCTTGCAAGGACTTTGCATCTAGAAAGGTACAAACAATTGGATTTCATTAGTATCCCTCGATACCCTAGCCAAATCCTAAATGATATAAGAAATGTGTTGTTCAATTGTTTTGGAAATAATGCTATCTCAAGGGAATATCACTTGAAATATTTTTTGAATATGATTGATGACTTTGAGGCTGAAGATGAAGATGTGGTTATGACACTATTTATGTAATATTTGACAAGATATGCTATGGATTGGTATAGGAGTCTTACTAAAGCTATTATTGGATCTTGGGACGAATTTAAGAGGGTGTTCAAAGAATTTTTTGTGAAAAACCGACCCAAGATTTATAATTAATGAGTTCACCAGTATTACTAAAGAATAGAATGAGTTGGTCTCAATTTTTAGTACAAGGTTTATTAAAATCATGAACAAAATTCCACATGACATGAGGCCATTCGAACCAATTTGTCTTGTCCTATATTACAATTCTTATGATCCCAAGATAGGATATCAACTAAGGATAAAGATCCTCACACCTTGAGAGATTCTTTTCAGATTGCACTACACATTGAGAATAACAAAAAAGCATCTAGGAAGGTCGGTAAAAGAGATGATGCCAAGATTTTAAAAAATCCTAAGGGACATTTAGCTAATATAGTATCTTTTGAGGATAAATTAGACAAGGCTATGAGTGCATTGAAAGATATGAGCTATAAAGTAGCAAAGAATGAGAAAGGTTTGTTCAATGATAAACAAAAATTTCCAAGGCAAGAAAGGATGCATAAATTGTTTGATCACCTTTACAACATGAACTAGAATAATTTGGTAAACCAATGCAAAATAATTCAAGGACATTGCAAAATAAAGAGACTCTTGATCCTCTTAGGAAGAATTATGATAACTTTATTGATGACAATCCTTGGTGTTCAGTATGCCAATTACCCCACTCACCATATCAGTGCATGGTAGATAGTCTATAGAGGAACAACAAGAACCTTGTGATAACTGTTATACTACTTATAATGAAGATTAAGAGGTAAATATTTTTTCCCACAAATTATCCTTTACCCTTGATGATTATTCCTCTGATGAGGGATGTGTAGAATTTGATGTTAATGATAGGAGATGCAATTCAAATGCATACCATCAAAAAAAAAAAATTGATAATGAAGAAGATGAAGAGATGAATGTTTACAATGTTGAAACATCAAACTTGGATGTTAAACTAAGAAGACCTTCACCAAAAGAAATCAGATTTTAATTGTTGCAACAATTTTCAAGTTAAGAGCACCTACAACTTGAGAGACAAGGTGCTAAATAATGACCAAGGTAAAGTTGGAAACATCTTCATTAAGGAACAAAGTAATGATAAAGGAGATAATTCATCTTCCAAGAAAAAATAACCTAAGGTTAGAGATGTTGGTGTGTCAAGTAAAGGAAAGAAATTTGATAAACCTATGAGTCAAATTGTTTGTCCCATTGTTCAAGTAAAAAACCAAAAGGTGAAGATTGGGCAAGATAAGAAGAGTGTTAAGGATGTTCAAGGATATACGTTAGATGATAGATAGGAAAAGAAGATCAGTGAGAAAATCATTACAACTTGTGGCATCCCAAAGTACAATTCTCTCATGATCTAGATATTATCACAAGTCAAGGTTTATGTTCACTTGTTAGAAATGATGAGGATACATGAACATAAAGAGAATTCAGTTGCCCTTATCAATGGTACAACTACAACCTTTGATGAGAAAAAAGTGATTATCCAACTTGAAAAGGGTAAGGGAAAGTCAAAATAATCAAAACTTGAAGGATTGAGTAATGAGATACCTTAGGTATTTTTGGGTGCCACTCTAACTTCTTGTCCCAACCAAGTGAAGCCCTTCTATGTAACCCTCTTAATGAATGACAAGTCGGTCAAAAACTACATGATTGATTTTGGAGCTTCAACCAATGTTATGCATGTGGTTATTATGCAAGAATTGGGGTTGCAAATACATAAAGTATTTGGGAAATTCTTTGTTATGGACTAAAGAGAATTCCCAATTATTGGAATCATAAAGGATACACTTTTTAGGTTAGTTGCATATCCTAAAAAATATTACTCCATGAATGTAATAGTGGTGGATATCCCATCTTAGTATGGAATTCTCCTCTCAAGAAAGTGGTCAACACTAGTTGGGGGAAGTATGCAACTAGTTTTTTCATATGCCATAATCTCCATCAATGGTGGGGAAGTAAAATTGGATAGAGAAAAGAGATATTCCTTCTTGTATAGGAGTGAATTTGTACCCCTCTTGCAAATTCCCCTTTTACACCATCCACCTTAGAAAAATAAAATTTAACCAAGTAATTCCACATCTTCATTCCATATCCCATCCACTTGGCGCTTGTGTTTAGTGTCAATGGGGAGATTTCTGTTGGGGATGCACACACAGTGTGCGGATGTCTGTGTGGTGCACTACTGTCCTAAAAAGATTCCTACCTTTGGAATTTGTAGAGGCATTATGTTCTCCATTGGTGACGAAACGTAATGCCCCTATGCCTTCTTGTCAACCTTTGAACGACTCCTTCCCTCCTAAATATTCTTCAAATGGCTATCATTCTCATTCAATCGATCCTCTTAACAATTCTTGATCTTCTATACATGTAAATTCACTTTCACTCAATACTCTTGCATCTTCAAACTACTTGTTGCACTATTGGCATCACAAGTCCAACATCACATCATCCTACACATCTACCATAGAGGCTACAACTTGGTGTCTTATGAGACTACTTTCGGTGTTGTGGCTATGTCGACTTTACCATTGATGTGAGCTTGCATTCCTCTCTAATTGGCCTTGAGTGCCTTTGGTTGAGGGTGGTAATGATTTTGTATCACTTTATTGTTGGATTTGAGTAGCATAGTGTCTCTTGTATTATTTGGTTCTATCCTTATTTCTTTATCATATTTCTATCTCTCTATCTATCTGGTTGTCCATAGAGGTGGAAACACCAAAGCGAGGCTTTGACTAAGGCAAACCCCTACACAACCCCAACATTTTTCCTCTCTTAATTGTGTGTAGGTATAGTTTGTGTGGAGCTTGCTGGTGAACTGGACCCTTCATGAGTTCATTTCCACAACCTTTGTTTTTATCACTTATGTATTGTCATTCTAGTTATTTTTCTCATTTTTACTATTATCATTATATTTAGAACTTTAAACTTCATTTGCTAAGTTGTTAGCAGATTCCTGGTACTTTTACTATACCTTTTCAATTTCTATCCATACAAATTCCAGTGCCCCTGTGAGATGCTAGCGCGATGCACTATCATCTTTGACTTGCAATTCTATCCTCTGGGAGAGAGTTATCTAAGGTATAGTTTGGGTTCTAGAAGCCTGCTCTTTTAGCCCCCTCAAAATTCTCAGGTTAGTAGAGTGACAAAAGAACTTGAGAGTGCTCTTCATTCTCTACCTTCAACCTAAAACACTTATCCAACTTGAGGTAGACTAGGGTGTCCTTCTGCTCTCATCTCTCTATGACCTAGAGCCTTGGTGTGGTTGGTCCCCCTCCTCTACATTTTGGTTTCGTTTAGTAGTGCTAAGAGACCCTTTCCTCATATCCTAGCAGTGTTTTAAGTGTGAGTGTTGTGAGGTTCCTAGCCTTGCAACCCAACCTTTGACCCCTAGTGGCATAACTGGACGATTCCATAAGCATCATAGAATGAAACCTTGAGTGGGTCACCGTCTAAACTATGAAACCTTTAGGGGCTTGTTAGGTCTCAAAAGTGCAGGTTTTTAAACCATAAGAGGGTGCCAAACTCTTAATACACCTTTGGCCCACAAATGAGGTAAAAATTGTTGATTACCTCCTACTCTTCAGGCTCTGCAAGACCTAGGTGGGTATACTTGAACAACAAGTCAGATTTAAAGTTCGATGTCATTCCTAGATTGAACAATCTACTCACTATGGCATGTGAGGATGGAGTAGATGTAGAGCTTTGATGGCTAATTCCTATTGAAATTATTTAAAAATTCAAGATTGTGAATTGTATTTTGTATGTAATATCCTAAGTATGACCAGTGCCTACTCCTATTGGGTGAACATAGTGGATGAGTGGATGGTGATTATGGATATAGATTTGCAAAATAATTAAACCTATTATTCAACTTAAATCAAATTACTGGGCACTTGAGATGTATGCACCTTGTGCAAATGTGCAAGTTAGTTTATTATAATGTTCTTCTTTAATAATCCCAACGATATCCCCTCAAGTTACTGTGAAATCATGAAAGGACTTTTAATTCTTAAGTTAATAGAAACCAATCAAAAAATATTCTTTAAAAGGATATTAATCTTGAGCAAGAACCAATTAAAGTAAAATTTTCTGAAAGGATTTTAATTCACATCAACTAGAAACAAAGGAAAGCATCCACACAGTAACAACAAATGTGTCCTGATAACTCTTGTAGGCTTAAATAACTTGAAAAGATCACTTTGGAGACAATAGAGTAATAGATAAGCATGAAAATTGACATAGTAATTGAATACTGAAAAATGGATTACGAATTATAAGTAGTCTTCTCCATTGAATTACTTCAAAATATAAGCATTTGTAACATAAATCTTTTAATATGATATGGATGGGGGATTATGCAATCTATCTTCTTACTAATGCCTACTCTAATGGAATATGATATGATGATCACTATTCCAAATTTAGGCCCTAGTTTCCCTATTTGAATGGGAAGAAACAAGCTTTAGGCCCGTTCACAAAAAGTTACATCACTTCATAACTAAAACATAATTATCATAAACATAAAAAAATTGATATTTTGTGGTGGATGCACTATAGTTCGTTAATCTCCAACAAGCATTGGTGATCACCAAAGGCTTGTTCAAGGCTCATGCACCATGGTCATGTATCCAAAACCATAAAACTCCAGTCCCTATTAATCCTCTTTCACTTGGCCCGTGCTATGAATAAGTTAACCTTTGACAAGTGCTTAATGTACCCACTTTTAGCATGAATGTATGTATTATGTATAATATCTTTCATTGCATACTCCAATTTGAAAATTCTTCCAATTTGCTCATGTTTTTTCTTAAGCACCTCATCTTTATCATTGATTGCATAAAGAATAATTGGAAAATAGTGGGCTATCTCATCCTTCCATGTATCCTGGTCTTTCAATTTTATTTCTTCAAAGAAGTTGGGCAGGGCCATACTCAGTGGCTAACTAAAGTCACTTAACTCCTGTGTCAAAATGTTATGGAAGTATTTATGTTCTTGTTGTCAATTAGATTTGCACCCTGTTGAATGCAATATTCAACAATCTACTGAAACATGGAAACCTTCTTTAGATGTGGGTGATCTGAATGAAGAAGGAATCTCCAAAGTGAGTTGGTTCTCTGAATGATAAATCCTATTCTAAATAATATCTAAGGAAAGGGATAGAAAGATGACTGAAACTAAAACCTATGACTAACAAATGATTTTCAAAACCTGGTAATGACTTAATGATGATTCTAATTTCTTCCTCACAAGCAGCTTTTAGAAAACACAATATCTCACAACCTCTCATGAACAATTGATACATAAATAATTTACATGAAAACCTGACTTGAAGTACAACATGCAACCTGTATTTGAACTTTCTACATTAAGAATTACAGTCTAAGGACATAACAAGGACTCTGTAAAAAAAAATCACAAGATAACATCAAACTAAAACTGCAAGTAAACACATAATCGAGAAGTAGGAATGTTTTCTTTATTCAACTAAAGGAGAATGTCATAATCTGAAACTGAGTACAAAAAGTTCACAAACTCAAATTGTGTATGAGCAGGAATTTCCATCTGAACTCCAGTGAGAAAGAGAGCCAAAAAAACTAAGTCTTTTTAAGACATGACTCTCCAAGAAACCCTAATCCGAGCTCACAAAGAAGCTCAAGGAAAAAAGCTTCAAACTGTCTCAAAAACTGCATAAAAGCAGAAAAAAGCATACTGCTTTTATGATCAAACTGTCAAGCCTCTAAAAATGGGTTGAATCTGCTTTAAAAGCCCAAAAAACACCTTATCTCTCCAAGATAAGACTGAAATCCGACCAAGAGAAGAAGTTAATATGAATCTGCTAAAAATAGCAAGAAATCATAATACAATTTATAAAAGATTGCTTTACGACTCTGCTTTACAGGATTGCAAATCTTACAATTTGTCTATTTTTTGCAATCTAAAGATTATAAAATCTCTTGCAAAAAAAGAAAAACATTCTTATCTCTCCATTACAATGCTTTGATTTTCTCAAAAAATCACAAAAATATCAATATAGTAATTATTCTCTCATCAATATCTCCAATTGATTTCTCTAAAATCAATTAAAATTAAAAACCCTAAGTGGACAATTGATTTTCCTTTGAGAAAACAAAAACCTAAGTAATAACAATATCCACTTCTAGGTCATAAAGCATCCACTATGCATACCAAATCTTCAATTTTTCTAAGGCACAAGACACAAGCCCTAAAGACCTAAAGTATCGACCAACCTAAGTGTTTCCTTTTGCACATAGAATTTACTTTTAACTGAATTATAAACAACTGGTATCCCAACTCTGTTTTGACTTCATGCAAAAATTTCAATTAAATTCTTGTAGTTCTGAAGACTGCATCTTACTTGATTACCTCAGTGCACTTCGAGTGCATGATTAACACTTCAGAGAGACCTTCTAGCATGAGCATTTCTCACCTTGAAACCCCTAATGTTGTATTTATATTACAAGTCGAACTGAAACTGGTTATTCATTCATTACTTGAATGCATTGTCAGTTATTTCACATGATTGGGCTTCAACCTGGCACTCTTCATGCATTTTTATTTTCCTCTTAATAAACTGTTATGTAAATCTGCTTTCTCTTAAGATGAAAATTGAAACAAAACTCCTCATTAAGGCATAATGTATGCCTATTCACTATCCTTGGCTATGAAAAGAACACTGATGAACTGAACCTTGCATGCCATATATGTTCATGATGAAAAAATAACACAAAACGTGAAGTATGCAGCAATGTTTGACATAATGGTACTCAGTTGAATTAATTGAGCAAGTTAAACTCAATGTTCACCTGTAGCTTTCAGAAAAATATCTACCTGATTGTTATGAATGCATAGTTGGTTTAGTAGCTCAACAAATAACTATGCTTAACTCTTTCGGTTGTATATCACTTCTTTTGATGAATATATGATGTTGTAATCTTTAAATCAGCCCACTTGTAATGAATAAGGGCAGCATGCCGAGCTCTACCCTTGTGGGAGCCCGTTTTTCTCCACATGCTTCGTCTTTCAATAATGATCAGCTTCGTGACTTTACCTATACCTGCACAAGGAAACAAACAATGTTAGCATAAAAAAGTAGAGAATGGTGATCATGTTGATGTTTCTCCTTTTGCTCATTTCTTCTGTACTCATTTGATTGTTTCAGCATATGATTAATAGTAGGCTGCACTATTGTCGGTGACTCATATAGGTTTCTTCATAATTAGAGCCACTGACATCCCCCTCTTTTCTCTTACAGGTCAACGGAACTCGAGAACACAAAGGTGCACCATTCATCATCGACCATCAACTAAAATAGGCAATGATGATTATGTCGCTTACCTATGTGATTTTTCTTTTGCATCTTTCGTAGTGTAGCCTACTATTAATGGTGCATTTTGACAGTCACATCCACGGCTTGTGTGGATATTTGATTTCATCTTTATTCTTTTCAATTCAAAATAAAATGCATTTCAATGCAATGTTGTAATATCATTCTGATTCTTGCAATCAAATGAAACTATGTAAATATGAATCTTTATATCAAATAATGAAAGCATCTAGAATGCTCTATTATTTATATGCTCAACTTTGTACTTCATTTAATTCTGGAACATTGCATAGCACTTTGAAATTCTGACTTTTCCTTTAAATGCACCACTGTCACTTAATGAATAATGATAAAAATGCAAAACAACACTCAAACATAATCTATAATTTCACCTTAAGACAAAACAATGTTTAGCCAGCTCCACCAATCAAGCTGTGGTGAATTTTTGGTAACAATTCTTTCATGAGCTCTTGATATTCTTGTAGCACAATAGTATTAGCTTCCTTCTTTTCTATGATGTGAGACTCCACTTCCTTCATTCTATCATTCAATCTGTTATGTTCCAATAGTATTGCATGTGTTTTGTCATGAATATGCTAGACCTATTCAACATGCTTATACATATCTTCAAATCTCATGCAAACTATCTCTGATGCCATTTCGAAGATGGTGGTCTTGAGCTTTCCTTTTAATGCTTCTTGTTCTTTCTGAACTTTTCATACATCTGTGTTTCCAATAGGTGGTCTTTGACATTTCCTCTAGCACCTTTCTTTCATGCTCAAATAGTGGAGATTAATTCATATGTTGGCTTGTTGTGGTGTAATTTCAGGATATTAAGCATGAATAAGTATAAATACAAGGTTCCTCCACTCATTTTCATAACAAGCATTCAAGTATTCATTCCTAAAGCAAGTTTATGCATTCAAGAGAAATTTATCAAGTATTTGGAGCCATCATCAAGATTCAAGATCATGTCAAGGGTTTAGTGTACAAATCATCTAATCACATCCTTAGTCATGTTCTCAATCTTTCTACAAGCCTCAATCCAATCATCATCATCATCGTCATCATAATTGGGATGTATCCTTCCCTATCCTTTAGAGTTGTTTTGGGATGTATTCTTCCCTCATCAGCAACACTTTCATCATCATCATTAGGATGTATCATTCCCTATCCTTTGGTGTTTTTTTGGGATGTATCCCTCCCTCATCCACAACACTTTCATCGCCATCATCGGGATGTATCCTTCCCTATCCTCATGTTGATTCGGGATATCTCTTCCCTCATTGACAACACTCCATCCATCATCCACCCATTTTGGCCTGTAGCTTGACTGGGGAAAAATCACATCTGTCCTTGTATCCATTTGTGCTTCTCAATCTCATATCGCTTATCATCCTCTCTTATCCATCACTTTGCATCATCTTCCTCATATACTCTCGGATCATCTCATCCATTTCAAGAGCACACCTATGTTCTCTTGAACCCGCATGTCCTCTCGAGGGGGAATCCTCCATCCCTAATCTTCATCTTCACCTGCATCATCTTTCTTCCTAGTCACTCTTTTGAATGACTGGGGCATCTTTTCCAATCTAACCTTCTTCTTCTTCGTCTTATATTTTAATCTTCTTTGAAATGATGCTACTTCGTAACACCATATCAAAGAGGGGAAAAATTTAGACACCTAAATTTGGACACTCATATTTGTCCAAATTTGTCCATTTTCATCTAAATATACCCTTACTTGCATTAATTAAGTAATATTACTATTATTTAATTAATACCCTTAATTCTTCTAAATCCCTAAGGTATTTAGTTAATAATTAAATACCTTACCCCTTTACTCCTCTTTTCCTCAAATGAATTAAATAAATAATACATTTATTTAATTCCTCACATGTCACATCCTCCATCACTTTATATTAATCTTAATCCACCTCTCGATCCCATCATTAGTGATGTGCACATGTCTAATCCATGATTAGTATGTGTCACAACCTCCAACTTTTGCAAATTGGCTTCTAACTTCATTAGCCACTAAATTCCTTCTAATTATTAATTAGCTAGTCTAATCAGCATCTTGGTTAACTCTCTCATCTCCCGAGGAATATTAAATTCATTTTATTATCCCCATGTCATTCCAAATGGAATTTTAAATTCCATTTTATCCCTCCTAGGAATCTCCTCTTCCCCATGTGATCATTGAAAGGTCACATCAGTCACATGGGTTAAGAAACTTCTATTATAAGAACCTTGTCTTATCCAAGGTACTTCTCAGCTCCCTTTTTTAGAACCTTGTCTTATCCTTAAGATATCTCCAATCATGTGAATTTAAAATTCACTTTTATTCCTCCAAGGAATCTCCTCTTCCCAATGTGATCATTGAGAGGTCACATCAGTCATATCCCAAGGTACTTGTCCTTATTCCACATCATTTGTACCCCTTCCATCTCACCATGTACTTTGGACACTTCATCCTCCACATGGCAAGATGTGAGGGCTTGTGAGTCCTCAACTCACCATAGCTCTCCATCTTGACCATGGTGGCTCAATCTTGACAGTTGAATTCTTTAAAGAATTCAATTTCTTCTATAAATAACCCCCCTTCTCATTCATTAATGGACATTAGAAATTTTATCACACTTATGTTCTCAAGCCATTCAAGCATTCATCAAGCTCTAACACTTGCTCATTTTTTTGCATTTGCATACTTAGCTCTCAACCTCCATTGTAGAATCCTTAATCTTTTATTGCACTTATCGCATACTCACATCCTTCATTGCACTCACCTTGCATCCAATTTTCATCACATTTCCATCAAAGCAGCACACACTCAAGTTTCAATCAAGGGCCAACCAAGGGATCATCACAAATAAAAGGTATATTTGCTTGCTTTTATCTTTTCTTTTGTTTGTGTTCAACGTAGCCCAATCTTGAGGTGGTCTAGTGTTCTTTACTTTGCATTTCTTAGTTAGTTTTTCATATTAGGAGGTAATAACACTTGCACACAAGAAGATTTAACAAATCAATTAAAATGATTTATTGTGCAAGTTGCAAAAGCTAGAGGATTTGATAGATTGAGATTACGATTAATCATGATTTGATTAGTTCAAAGAGAGATTAGTTGATATGACAATTTGATTTATATTTTTGGATTGATTTAAATCAAAGTTTAGAGGAATATGAATTTTGAGAATTAAATAAAGTTGGATTTATTTAATTAAAGATAATGATGTTAGATTTAAATCAAATAAGGATTAATTTATTTAATTTAAAGGGAATGACTTTAGAGGTTAATTAAATAAAATTGATTTATTTAATTACAAAGAAGAATATGATTTAATCAAATAGAATGATATATTTAATTAAGAGGAGAATATTTGATAAAGTTGATTTATCTAATCAAAAGGGGAAATATGATTTAATTAAATAAAGATTGATTTATTTAATTAAAAGAAGAAATATGATGAATTTTAATCAAATAAAGATTGTATAAGAGTGAATTTTCACCCCATGTGCAAATCCTCTTTTTCCCTTTATCTACCTTAGAAAACCAAGTTTGGAGGCTTAATTCCACCTAAGCCCACTGCTCGAATCACACTTGGTGCTTGTTTTGAGCATTAATGGAGGCATTTCAATTGTGGATGCAAGAGCAACGTGCTTATGTCCTTGATATATTCCCATGTCTAGAGCCTATAGAGGCATTACACTTCCCATTGGGAGTTAAGTTGTAATGCCCCCTTCGGCTGACTGACCTAAATATTGTCGTTTTCTTCATCTCCCCTTTAAATTCACCCCTTCCATATGCATTTGGGAGGTTCTAAGAACTTCTTCACTTCATTCACAAGCTCTAAGCAACTTCTTCACCATCTCTTCAATCTTCAAGCACTTTACACTTCATAGCACCAACATCAACACTCCACCACTTTAGTAGAGCAAGTGTGGAACAAAACACCATTGCAACAGAGGCTTGATTTCCTCTCATTTTCTCCCCCATTAGCCTTGAGCACTCTTGGTGGAGGTGGTAAGCTTTCAATCCTCTCCTCTATTACTTGGTTAAGAAGCATAACAATATTTTGTAGTGCTTTAGTGTTCTTTACTTCATCTCTACTTTTCTTTCTATCTATCTAGTTGTCCATGGAGTTAGGAATACCAAAACAGAGTCTGACTAAGGTAGACCCCTATACAGCAACCCAACAATTTCTCTCTCTCTCTCTCTCTCTCTCTCTTGTGTGCAGGTATTGAATACATTCACAAACTCGAAGCTTCATCATTCACATGGTTGTAAGCATTTCCTTGCCCTTCTTCTACTTTACTTTATTCCATTTCGATCGCTTTCTACTACTTTATCGCATTCTATCAGTTCTCAGTAATCTATTTTCTAGTAGTTATTTAGGCATTTTCTGTGATAAACTTGGTCTTTGGTCTGTACGAGACACCAATGCGCCAGACTACAATCTATATTATGCGCTAATGTCCTCTGGCCAAGAGCTTTCCAGTCTATTTAGAAAATCTTTGGGACCTTCTCTTTCAGATTCTAAAAATCTCATCATTGTTCCATTGAGGTATTTTAGGGAAATTTGCCTCGTGAGGCTCTTTGAATGAAGAGAAATCATGAGTAGTGAATCCCCCTATTCTAAATTTTGGTGAACCTAATGTGAAGAACATTGTTCTTTGAAAAACTAGGAATCTATTTACCCCTACTTGGTGGGATCATAACTTTTGACTCAGTTCTCATAATTCAGAACCGTTTGCACCATTGGAAAGGTTTCCTACAGAACTAGTTCAATCCCTAAAATATGTGCAGTTAAATATTAGGGACCGACACAAGTTCTGGCCTCAAATTCTGCTCTGAAGACCTCCAAAAATGTGAATTACTAGAACATAGGAATTACCGAAAAAATCATAATGAATTTAATATCTTCTTTTATTAGTTCAATATCTAGTTTTGTTCAAAATGTTAATGATATTCCATTCCATGCATGTGATGGTGACTTGGATTTTCCTATGTCACTCGGTATCTTTGATCCTTCTCATGAAATTCCTCTTGTTTTAGAGGATATCTTGTCGCAAGAAGATGAAATCGTTGATACCTTTCTTAATATTACTCTACCTTATATTCATTCCAATGCACTCTCTTTTAGAGATGATGCATTGATGAATGATGAATCTTTTCCTTCCAATGCACTCTCTTCTACAAATGTTGCATTTTTCAATGATGAATCTCATCTTGGTTCTGATGCACTCTCCTCTAGATATGATGCATTAGTGAACAATAAACCTCCTTCCACATCTAATTCTCCTTGGATCGATGTTGAGAATGTTTCTTCAGATAATTATTCCATATTTGATCCTGTTTGGGTTGATGTTGAGAATATGTATTCAAATAATTCCACTAGTTGTGATGATTTTGTAAATGTAATCTATGTCTCTATTGCTCCTCAAAGGCCTAAGAGACTGATCATTTACGTGACTCCAACTAGTCCTTCTAAAAATATTTTCTCTATTGATGGTATTCCATTTGATATCAATCCTCCTGAGCTTTCTATGGCTCCCTCTTATAGAATGGTAGCCCATAATTATGAGAACAGTATGAATAAACAACCAAGCTTTCCTCAAGCACATAAACCTACAACTAAAGCACCTAGTGATTACAATCTTGTCAAGCAACTTCAAGTTACTCCAACTAAGATCTCACTGTGGGACTTGCTTTAGTCTACTCTGGTTTACCAAGGTATGCTTCAAGAAGCCTTGCAAAAGATCCTCTTTCCTTCTTCCACTAGGTCGACGGATGTTAATGCGTTAATGGTGTATATTCATGTGGATTCATCGAATATTATGTTCTATCTACATGAACTCTCACCTCCGTAAGTACAGAAGCAAGTAGATCCCCTAATGATTATAGTTAACATTAATAACATTGGCATTAGATGATCCGAAGGATTTTTTGTCAAAATTTGAAATTCTCCATTTTCTCTAGTTTTGGTATCATTAGAAAGTGCTCGGGATCCTGACTCCAACGCAACTCAAATGGAGTCAATCGGAGTCCTGGAGCTCAAGATATATATGGTCAAACCTCTGCTCAACTCTCAGAACCAGGCTAGAAAAAAAGGTAAAAAAATAAAGTCATCAAAACCGGTCAAAGTCAGCACCATTGTGAAGTGCTCATCATCACAATTTTGGCGGAGTTCATTCCACGAAAAACGGAGTCCGTATGGCGAAGTAATGGAAGGTCAAAGATTGGGTCAACCCGATGATGTCAATGCCCAATTAGCCCTTGACACATGGCATCACCTCCTCCCTCCAAGTGGCAAAAATTATTTTGGAAAAAATAATTAAAAAACCAAATTTAAAATAAAATAAAATAAAAATATAATAAAATTTATATTTAATAAAAATATCTAAGATGGGCCCCACCGATCCATGGGGTGGCCCACATTAAGTGGGGCGCCACCCGTGGTATGGGGGGAAACCCACTTTTGAAGGGGAACGCATCCCCCTCTTTTAGGGGAGAGGATAAAAGGAGGGGAGTGTGGTGGGACCACCACCCCCCTATAAAATACCTAAAATATCCTCTTTAAGGGGGATTTGATATTTAGTTATTTTTTTAAAACAAACTTGCCTAACTCAAAATGTAGCCCTATACATAGGGATAAAATAACATCAAAAATACCCTATGGAGAAATAAAATCTCCTAAATAAAAGGAGAATCTCATTTCTAAAGCCCCAAAGCTAAATAAAAATAATATTGGATATATTATTCTTCAGGGAGATGTGAAAAGGGGGATATTTTTGAAAATTTGCACTATGTAAGGGAGATTGGGTAGTTAATTGGTTTTACACCAATTTTGGTAATTTTGGGCTATAAAAGGAGGTGAGAAAGGTGAGAGAGGTCAAGTGATTTTGGAAGAATTTTGCAAGTGTGAGAGATTGTTTTCCTTGGAGGAATTTTTGTATTTTCGTGCTTTTGGAGAAGCTTGTTTCCATGCACATTGGAAGTGCATTTGTAAATTTCTTTGTAAACCAAGGAGAGGTTCTACCAACGAATGTAACTGAATTTTTGTAGGAATAATTGGATCGGTCCACTCAATTGGAGAGGGGCCCAAAGATGTAGTAGTTCTAAATAACAAACTTTGTTATCAATCTTTGTTTACACTCTCTTTATCTCTCATTCTGATATTTCTTTAATTACTTTGTAATTTCATTATTTAAATTTTGTTTGTGTGTTTAATTATAATTAAGCACTTTTGGTTTGTAATTTTTAATGTAACCATTTGAAGAAAATATCATAGATCCTTAAATCAAATCAAATTGGTATCAGAGCTATGTTTTGACTAGTATTGCAGATTTGAATGCTTACACACTCGAAGCTTCAACAAGGCAAAGGAAAACATGAAGAATACAATATTGAGATCGGAAAATGAAGGACTTCACCAACAATGGATGAAACTGGAGTTGGGAAAATCACCGAGCAATAGCTTGATGATAGGTCTTTCCAGTGAGTCTTCCTCGAAATGAAGGCTATGGTGGAAGAGTTGTATGTGGAAAAGAAGCGTGAAAAGGGAGATTAGTCGAAGCAAGAAAAGAAGGAAGATTGAAAGGAAAAAGGAGGAAAAGATCCAAAAGCTCCATATCCTCCATCTTCCCCTTCTTCTCCATCTTCCCCTTCCCCTTCTTCCTCTTCTACTACTGTTAATCCTTTCAAAAGAAATTCTAAGCCTATTATTAAGCTTGATGTAAAATTTGAGTTGCCTAAGTATTGTGGTGAGTTAAATGTCAAAAAGTTAGATGATTGGATCCAACAGGTAGAATTCTATAGTAGGATTCAAGGCCTAACAAAAGATGCTTCTATGATCCAGCTAGCCACTCTTAGGTTGGGAGGTACAACTCTCACCTAGTGGGAGAGTAGGACTCAGGAGAAAATTGCTCGCCATGGTAAGGTCAATATAACTTGAATGGAATTTATTGCTGCCCTTAAAAAATATTTTTATCCTTTAGGTTATATGCAACAATTAATAATGAATTGGAAACCCTTTAGGCAGGGTAAGAGTCAGTCTATCCAAGATTACACTCATGAGTTTAGAAAATGGGCTATTGCTTTAAATGTTCCATTGTATAATCAGGATACATTACTCAAGTACATAGGTGGTTTGCATTCTTACCTAAGACATACTATTCTAATGTTGAGTCCTAATAATTTGGATAAAGTGTCAGTCCAAGCCACTCATTTAGAGTCAAGGGGTAAGAACACTTTCAGTGATAATTTCTCAAAGAAACCATCTAAGTCTAAGGGGAAACCTAAGGGTAAAGATAAAGGAAAAGGAAAAAAGACAGCCACGGTAAAGAAAGAGGGTGAAAAACCCACTTTTTCTCATTGTAAGAAAGGACACAAATATTCTAAGTGTTGGAAACTACATCCAAAACTTAGGCCAAAGAGGTACGGTGGAAAAAAGGGAAGTAGAAGACAGCTGTTGTAACACAACAGGATCTTGGATCTGATTCCGGGGATGAGACAAAGATAACTACCACTGGAATTCAAGGTAAAAACAAAGATATATCTCTTGCATCTAAATCAAGTATTTCTGCAAGTACAAGTAAGCAACCTAAAGTAGATAAGTAGAGGAATGAAATTTTTCATATTCGTGTGATAACTAAAGACACTAAGGTTGATACTTTATTTGACACAGGTTCACAAGTTAATCTCATATCTAAAGAAGTTGTTAAAAAGCTAAATCTGACTACAACTCCTCTTCTAAAGCCATACTCTTTGGGATGGGTTTGTAATGATGCACAGTTACAAGTCACTAAACAATGTAAGTGTTGTCACCTAGAAATTGTACCCTATGCACATTGATGGAAATTGAGCTTTCTAGAGACACATGGGATCATTTCAAGGCTATGGGTCATGTGAATTTGAAATGAACCTCCAGAGAAGGCCGGCTTCCTTTGAGTATCACCTAAACTATCAATTATATAAGGGTAAAAGGAGGAGTACATACAAATGAAACTAAACTATGGTGATACACCACATGATAAGAAATCTTGAAATGAAACAAGAAGAAAATACACTGGAAAACTTAATTGCAACCGTTTCACATACTCAACACAACTTCTTTAAGACTTATGCATCATTCTTAACAGGCTCAACCTACATACACATCTTAGGAAGGAGAGATAAATGACACGGCCTTAAGGTATGAGTGTAGACTTGTAAACACAGTTAAAGACATGCATAATCAAAAGAAAAAATACAGAAATGAGAGTAGTACAAACATGAACACTAGCTTCCAAGGTAAACCCTGTGTCGTATTCCAGATTCCAGTTGAGTTACAAAACATACATTAGTTGAGAAAGGATTGATAAAAATCACTAACTCTTTTAGTGTATAATCTGAACCCTTTTCAAAAAGGCAAAAAATGCCATATCTACAAAAGTGTGTTTGCCCCCTTAGGGTTTACAAAAATATCAGTCCTCCAAAAAAATATCCTAAGATCTTTTGATTGAATTAAATGTTGTGCTCTTGCGTGTCCTTGTTGTCTATGTCGGTGAAGAGTTATTGCCTGGAGAAGCTCTTAGATCTTTTGTAGCTACTGCATTCATTTTTTATCCTCGTGTCCACCTTTGAGCCTCACGGTGGTTTGATGCCTCGAGCGATCCATCAATTTCCATGGTTGATCTTCACAGCACCTAGTTCCTGCGCCAATGATTCTTTCGTATCTTTCTGATTGGTGGGTGATACATGGATTCCCCAATAGTCAACTCCATTGATCCAGAATCGCATCTCGGCGAGACCACTGGGCCCCATCTGCAGTCGATTATACCCCTAATAAACCTCGACATAACGCATTTCTCGATGAGAGATCCCTCGGTTTGTAAGTCATACATCTCTAAAACCATTGGCAAGACATTTCTTTCACTAAGACATCATTAAAAACTCCCCATTCTATCAGAGAGACTTATTAGGTTGGTGAGATATCATGTCAGGCTGCTTTCCTTAACGCCGCTAATTCACCTCGGCAAGACCATGTTGGGTTGACAAGACTTCATAGTGAAGCCTTCAACCCCTTGGCGAGCTCCAATTCCACTTCAGCCAGAGATTGCTCAGTCGGCGAGACCTTCAACTGACCTCCTCTTCATTCTCACGAATTCACTTCAATAGTCGGGCTCTTAATTTGCGGCAGAACATCATCAATTGAGGAGAGATCATAGTAGGCACAATCTTTCCGAACTCATGATTCTATCACCAAGACATTCCGGGTCTTTGAGACTTCTGGCAGAGCTCAGTTGCCACACAGTACGCTTTAGCCGTTGAGACTTCGATCGTGAGATTCTTGATGAATTCAAAAATACTAAACTAAAACTTCAATCCCTTCAACAAGAAGGCATGCCTTTGGCGAAATTTCCTGAACATTTCATTCAACCGAGACCTTGTCTCCTCGGCATGATGTCACACAAATTAAACACTCTTGGTGAAGCTCAACTTCATGTCGTGAGACATCCTTACTGTAAGACCTTGTCAAGTGTCCTCTTCTCTTTCTTGAGGTCTTTTGTTGTCGGACTCCTCAGGAAGGAAAAACATATCGGGAATTTATCTTTCGGCAAGACCATCTCCATTTGCCGAGACATTACGATGATTCCTCCATCCTTCACCAAAACCATCATCTCCTGTTGAAGCCTCTTCATCTGTCGAAAAGACTCCTGAGTGTCAGTGAGAGATCTTACCGAGAGCAAATGCTACCGCGAGACTCACCATTCCATCAGCGAGACATAATTCCTTTGCCAAGACATCATGACAAAACCACTTTCTTTGGCTGAGACTACGAGCAAGTTGGGAAGACTTATAGTGATGTCCATTAGTCATACCGATACCCACTTCGTGAAACGAGACTACACCATGTCCATGACACATTACCCGTTGCTAGAGCCAGGTATCAATATATGGGGACCATACTATGGACATTCGGCAAGGAACTAGCCTTTTCCAAAGGCCCATCCTTCTTATTAGGGAGACATGTCTGGTGGACCATTTTATGGGGGAACAACCTCTTGAATGCATCATCCCTTAGCAAAAACACTTGTTATCGGGAGACTCATAAAGGCTTCTTCTTTATCATCGAAACATGTTTTGTCGGCGAGACATTCGCTGGGATGATTTTATTTTGATGTGACCATTTCCTTGGATGAAATACCTTCATTTAGTGAGAGCCTTTAGTCGATTGAGACAATCACGAAGGTCTTGGCAACTCTCTCATAGAGGATCTCGTCTTGAGCTTGAACAGGCAGGCTCCCAAGCCCGATTTCCTTGTGACCCTATCATCAGTTGCACTATTTGCGCTTTGTTGCGAATGCTCCATTTGGCCTTCTCGAGACATACGTCACGCAGTCCACTTTTCCTGGTGTAGGCCCTTATGGGGCCCAGAAAATTGGGCAACATTTCTGGTGACCTTTGCTGGATGTTTTCCTGCTGAACATAAAAACCAGTAGCCTAGGTCTATCCATTGGGTACGGAGTCATTAGGAAGCTTAGAAAATGAATAAAAAATCAGCCTTGCACATGGCTACAACTCACTTGAGACCCATAGAACACAACAGGTTGCCAAAAAATGACAAAATAGGAGAAATTGAAAGAAAATATTTACTGTGTTGGAACAACACTTATGGAAAACATAAAACCTAACCTAATATGTACAATAGAGGAATTCGTCAAACTTGAAAACAAGGCTTGAGGTGTATCCCATTGACTGGGATAGGAAGTACTTCACCTTCTGTCGTGGCCAATTGATAAGCATTGTGTTCTTTGCATTGTTTAATAATAAATGGACCTATCCACATGTTGTCAAACTTGGTGTGATGGCCTGGCCTGCTTTTCATAACATCCCATTTCAGCACGACATCTCCCACCTTGAAATTTTTTTTTGTTGCTTTCTTGTCAAATGTCTTCTTTGTTTGGAGCTAATGATACTCCAAATCTTTCATCGCTCTGTCTCTTGATTCTTTGAGCTCCATGAGCTCTACATATCTCATGGACATTAAGTCATGTTCCTCAAACATCTCACACTGATGTATAATGTCAAGCGCTGGAAACTCCACAGACAAAGGCAATCTTGCCTCTTTGCCATAGACTAACATGTATGGTGAATTACCAATAGACCTCTTAGGAGTCACTCTGTCTGCGCAAAGTGCATATTTTAATTTGATGTGTCAGATCCTTTGATTATCCTCCATTGTTCTTTTGATAATCCTAATGAGATTCTTATTTGTGCTTTCAGTTAAGCCATTACCCTGAGGGTAATAATTTGAGGATGTGTTCAAATGAATGCCATGTTTAACAACCCAATTAGTTAGTCTTAATCCCACAAATGCAAGAGAATTATCAAATATGATAGAGTCAGGAACTCCAAATCTAGTGACTATATCCTCATAAAAGCTCAAAACTAAAGACTCCTTTGCTTCTTTCAAAGCTATCGCTTATGTCCACCGTGTGAAATAGTCTATGGCAGTGAGCACCCACTTGTGACCAGTACTGGAAGGTGGATTTATTGGCCCAATGAAATCAATGCCCCATCTCATGAAGGGTTTCTCTACTTAAATTGGATGCAGAGGCATAGCAAGCAGCTTTTCCTTCCCTAAAAATAGAACACATTTGACACACTTTCTTGACCAGGCATGTGCATCCTTAAATAAGCTAGGCCAATAGTAACCAACTCTCATGGTGTTCCAAGCAGTTGTCCTTGGAGAAAAATGACCCCCTGCAGCTCCATCATGAAATTCATGAAGTACCTTTTCAATCTGATCACTGTGAATACATATTAATAGAACACCATTTAGATCTTTTTTGAAAAGAACATTGTTTACCAGTACATATGGTATGGACTGCAGTCTAAAATATCTTCTTTTAGCTCTGTTCAATCCTAATGGGAATTCACCAGTTTGTAAAAATTGGGCCATATCTTGAACCCAATTAGTTGCCCCCATAGGCACATCCTCTTGAGCATCCTGAAACTCATTTGTATTAGCAAACACACCATCCTTTTCTAATTCATTTTCCCTGATTGACCTTATAGCAAGTTGTTCACATAGACCCTTACCTCTAACTAGTTTGGTAATCTTGATATATACATCATACTCCATGACCTTAGTAATCCACCCTGCCCTTTTTTCATTCAGATCTTTATTCAACAGAAACTCCTTCACACTTGAGTGCGCAACCAAAATATGAATCTTATTGCTTGAAATTAGAGGCCTAAACTTCTTCAGGCTTCTGATCACAGAGAGAACATGCTTCTCAATGAATGTATACCTCTCTTCGTAATCAGCAAGTATTTGACTAAAGAAGGCTATGGGTTGTTCTAGGTTGTCACTATTTTTTTGTACCAGCATAGCAGAGATTTAGCCACTGCTACCAAAAGCATACAAGAAGAAGTCTTTAGAGAAATCTAGATTTACCAATGTCAGAGCAGATGCTAAAGCCTCCTTAATTTCTTCAAAACTACACCTTGCCTCCTTCGTCCAACTGAAAACTGAATTCTTTTTTAGCATAGCAGTCAAAGGCTGTAATAAATTTGCAACATCAGGAATAAATCTTCTCAAAAAGTTAATTCTCCCTAAAAATCTTTGCAATTCCTTCTTATGATTAGGCAATTGTAGCTCCAATATAGCCTTAACTCTTTCATAATCAAAGGTAACTCCATATTTTGATACTATATGGCCTAGAAGTTTTCCTTCATGGACTGCAAAAATACTTTGTGTAGGATTGAGGGATATCCCATACTCTCTACATTTCTCAAAAACTTGCTTGAGATGTGAAAAATGTTCGTCTGCATTTTTTGAATACACAGTGATGTCATCTAAATAAACTAGCAGACATCTCTGAATTAAATTCTGAAACGCCATATCCATGGCGCGCTGAAAGGTAGCACCAGCATTTGATAAACCAAAAGGAATTATCTTGTAAGCCATAGTGCCCCATTTTGTTGTAAATGTTGTTTTATACTGGTCCTCCTCTTTGACCAGAATCTGGTTATAACTAGAATACCCATCAAGAAGAGAAAATATTTCTGAACCAGACATAGCTTGGAGAATTTGTTCCATAGAAGGTAAGGGATAATGATCCTTCAGAGATGCTTTATTAAGATCCCTAAAATCTACACATAATCTTATCTCATCACTCTTTTTTCTAACCAGAACAAGATTAGAAACCCAGGATGTG
>VDFB02358134.1:217123209-217134713 GCA_007258455.2 Sequoia sempervirens
ATTTCTTTCTTCAATATTGATTGAAGATTAAATTTGAACTCTTTGTTTGGCATCGATTATTTCATAGTTCTACTTGGTGTTCTCAAATAAATGAATTATTAATCTATTTCCATTCTGGCTGCTATTCTAAATCTTCTCCTCAATCTTCAATTTTCTTCTTTATGCATACATTTTAGGCTATATTCTTTAATATAAGTTGTTCCCTAAACTATAAAATTCAGCCTTGTCTTGATAATTTGTTTCTTTTATTTATTCTATACTTCAGTTGAAAATTGATCATTTATGGGGTCGTTGAGTCTATGGTTGTAAGTTGGTAGTATAATTTTCTGAACTGCAACACTTATACACCCTATCTTCATGTTATCCAACTAATTCCATGCATTTTTAGTAAAAAATTTGTTGTTAACTTTAGTGGAGTGCGGCCACAACAGTAGATAGATATATATCTGATTTCTCAATTAAAGTCTCGTATATATATATATATATATATATATATATATATATATATATATATAATGAACTATATTATAATTCCTATCATATTAGGTAGTAATTGTGGTTGATTTGTTATATATTAGTTTATACGCAAATTGAATCTGTCAATTCATATTACTCTTAGTAAAGAACAATTTTAGAAATTGGTTAATTTTAAATGGGATAACTTTTAAATTAGTGAAAGAGTTAAGAGTTTATTCGAAGCAATTTTAGTTTATTAAATTATAAAATGAATGCAAATATTTAAATGAGATTGTTTATTTGTAAATGAATATGGCTTTAAATTAATGACTTGAAGTATTCTTTTATTGTTGAATAAATGGTTTAGTCTATTTAAGTCATGAAAATGTGGTGATCATATGTGATGGATAATAACATATTGGTTTAAGAGTTTACTTTTGGGATATTGAGTTTTTAAATTATCCATAGGCTAGGGAAACTTTTTGAATGAGTTATTTAATCTATTTAAGACATGATGATCATTTGATTTAATGAATTGTGAGAGAACCATGCACATAGTATTCATTACTTATGTGGTAATTGAGAGTAGAATATTTTAGATCATGATTGGATCGTAGATATGTTTCAATTGTTGAAGCACGATGGCTATCTTTTCACTTGATATGTGATATGTTATTGTGAAAGGAAGAGTGACTTTTGTTAGGGGCTAAAACCCAAAGTGGTGGAAAGGGTAACCTATTAGAAGTTATTAATTCAATGAAAATATTAATAATTGTACTTGGGATTCATTAATTAAATTTAGATAAATAAATGCCTCACCTATTGCCTTAATGCTCATTTAGATTAAGGGTAGGATGAGAAGGCCTGGAATGGCTTAGTCATGTACCTTGTCTCCTTGAGAGGTAATTCAATTCCACATGTGATTTTCTAAGGGTCGAGAATCGATAGAGACTGCCAGGGTAACTCTAGATGAGGGCCGATAGTCTAGGAAGATTCACCAGGGTAACATAGAACAAATATGTGATGACACTCTATCCTGAAGCATGATTGTAGTCTCTTGTGTAGAGTTAACTGATATATTGTGATCATCTCTAGAAACATAAGTTGCGAATGCTATGGTTTGATGTGGTCATGTCATTATGTGTTGTCAGCCTTGTAATGTAATGTATGTTCTTTGATTTATGTTTGAATTGTTTTTTGGACCTATCACTATCTCCTAGCATGATGGGAGTGGACCTATGGGTGCCACACGGTTGGGTGGAAACTGTACTACACCTTCATTGTATACTCTTATAGATGACATTATATTTGTAGTTGGTTCTTGTTACTTTGTTGATCGTGACATGAACATTGAACGTGTTCGGATGTGGATATTTGATATGAGGAGATCATTTCCCCTATTGTATATTTACCTCATGTTAATGAGCGTACTCATTGTAACATCATTGTGATGTATTGAGATTTATGAGAATCTCATTGAATGTAATCAGAATATATAAATGTCTTGAACTGTATAAGATTTGAAAAATGGATCATTTAAGAATGCGAATTGTACTCACACTTTATGATTTTAATATTTGGTGTAATCTTCTTAATTATCATGATTTAAGTAACGACATCTTGGAATCCTAAGAAATTTGTATAATCAAAAGACTTTTTTTTTATTGTTTCTTCCTTCCATTCCATTCTCATTCCTCCCTCTATCCCCTCCACCCCTCTTTTCCTTCCCTTCCATCCACCCTCTACCATACTTTCCCTATATTTCCTCTCCACTCCCTCTCTCTCTCTCCATTATCCTCCACCCCTCTCCCTCTCTTTCTCCACTCCCTCTATCTCTCCCCTTGTTCCCTCTACCCTTCTTTCCATCCACTTCCTTTATCTCTTCTCTCTCCGTCTATCCCTCCTTCCTCTCTCCCTAAGGTCTCTCTCTCACTCATTCACTCTATCTCAGTCTCACCCTTCTACCATTCTCCCTCTCTTGGGTCTTTTTTCTCCCACTCACTCACTTGCTCTATCTCTCCCCTCCACCCTTAAACTATCTACCCTCTACGTTTAACCCTCTACCCATCTCTCTCCCCACTCCTCCCTCTTTCCCTCTCTCTCTCAAGTCTCACCCTCTACCCCTCTCCCTCTCTAGGGTCTCTCTCTCTCACTCCTCTCTCTATCTCTCTGCACTACGCCTTTAAACCTTGACCCTTAACCTTAGGCTCTGTGTGTGTATGTATTAAAACATTATAAAGTATAAATTTTTGGAGTTCTATTAGGAATTGAATGATAAATGACGATGAATGGGAAAATCTAAGGCACTTTAATATTTTCAACTAAAAAGTTAGAGTTCAATTGGGATTAGTGTTCACTTAGGGTTAGGTTTAGGGGTTCCAATTAATTCAATTACATTTGGGATTGAGGATGAGGTTGGGGTTTTAGTGGGTTATGAATTGATAAAGAGTTCAAATGGGGTCAGGTTAAGGTTGGGTTTTGGGGTTAAGGTTCAATTAGGATAAGAATTAGTGTTAGGGTTAGGATTAGAGTTCAACTATAGTTCAAAGTTGGGGTTATGGTACAATTAGGACTACTGTTCAATAAATGTTCAATTAGGGTTAATACTTAATTAAGGTTAGTTTTAAAGTTCAATTAGGGTTTGGGTTAGGGTTGGGATTATGAGTCAAGTAGGTTTGGGTTAGGGTTTGATTAGAGTTAGGTTTAGGGTTTAGTTAGAGTTAGGGTTAGGGTTAGGGGTAGAATTCAATTATGCTTAGCGGTCAATTACAATTAGATTTAGTGTTCAATTAGGGTAAGGGTTAGAGTCCAAATAGGGTTAGGGTTTAACTAGGGTTAGGATTAGAATAGAATAAAGTTTTGTGTTTTAATTATGATATCTAGAATTTAGTATAATTTTATAAAAATGAAATGATTTGGATAGAAAAATAGAAAAGTTGATTTTATATAGATCTTATTTGTTAATTTATTCTAAAATTCTAATTAATAATTGTTTAATTAATTTAAAATGGAATATTTTATTTTATTTTATTTTTATTTTATTAGATAATTAGTAAAACTAAATAGATAATAAATATTTTATGGATTTTAAAAATTAGAATTTAGCTTAATTTTATTTGTAATGTCAAATATTGAAATTGTAGATTGAAATACTTAATTGATTTTAAAATATTTATAATTAATGTTCAATTAATAAACTAATATTAAGACATTAATAAATATAACCCGTGGCATAATGTATTAAAGACGCATCAAAGTATTTATCATTCCTTCGACTTCACCGGATGAGACACGCGGTGCCCGCCCGTGATCTCACAATCAATAAAGAACTCGCAACTTTTAATCACGTGATGGTGGGCAACCATGGATCTCAACCATCGGCAATCTTGTTCATTCAACACAGTCGCCAACCTTGTTATTAACCATCAATCACCTTTCTACCGGGATTATAGCATCTCTGTTGATTTAAAACACGTGCATCTTATAACTTCTTTAGTAACCCACGGCATAATGTATCAAAGATGCATCAAAGTATTTATCATTCCTTTGGCTTCATCGGATGAGACACATGGCGCTCACCCGTGATATCATGATCAGCTGGTGGGGTCATCGCGGGATGGCGAGGAAAGGCTAAGATCACACAACGATTGATCTACAGCCATGCGAACTTGTCCCTCTGCAAAATAATAACATTTATTAGGGGAGAGGGCGCACTCAATCGTGATGATAATACCCATTCTTACCACATATTTATACTATATATTGTAAATAAACAGTCCAAATGTAAATAAAGAAAAAACCAAATATTGATAAAAAAATGGACCCATACTTAAACACATGAGAACCTCTAAATGTTATATGAAAAAAACATAGATACATTCATGAAGAAGTGAAATAAGTATTTTTTTGTTTCAAATAAAATATAACAACTCTCCACTATAAGTATATCATTTAAAAAATAAAATGCTCATTTAATAAAATAAGACACTCATTAATGAAACAAGTATTGTTATCATAGTGAAAAAATATTGTTCTTATGTGTACAACAATTAGGGTAGCAATTTACAAGCATTGGATAATTTTATATTAATAGTTTGTCCTATCACAAATATAAAAGGTGAGCACAATAAATAACATGTATTTTCCCATTAAATGTGAAGGATTTTCAAAAAGTTTTAGTGTTCAACTATTGGTCCATTTTTGTTCAATATAAGTTGTATTTTAAATCATTATGTGTTGTTTTTATAACAACAAATAGATTTTTTGTGTTCAACTATTAGTCTATATGTGTTGAATAGAAAAGGTAGAGATATCAAATATTTATGGTTATCAATAAGTATTTGGTCCACTTAGGTTGTATATTAATTTTAATTTAAATAGAAATATCATATTCTACAAGCAACAAATGATATTTTTTTGGTTCAACTATTGGGGGTTCCATGATTAAGTTTTGGTCGAACCTTTAAAAAGTCAAATTTTAGATACTTCTCAAAAGATCTACCGATGTGGTGAGTTGCATGATGAGTTACGCCTCCAAACTTTAGTTATAGATAAATAAGAGACCAGTCTACATTTCAAAACAAAAATGAAGGTTCTTCGATATTCTAGTCAATTGCTACATGTTGAGAAAGTTAGCCTGCATGACTATTGGGCCCTCTCCACTAAAGGAATAAGGGGACATCAGTAGGTCGACGAAAAACAATGACATAAGTTGTTTTAACGAGGGAACATGAGACCAACAAAAGACTTAGGAAAAATAAAGTCAGGCGAAGGAAATAAAACAATAAAACAAAAGGGGCCCAACCTAGACAAAGTGATGGGGCTTAAGTCATTTTAAAGCCTTCCCAAAAAGTAACAACCAAATATATCCCATCCAAGGTGTAAGATGAACACTAGGGTTTTACATGAAGATGAAGGTAAAACACCAACCTTAGCCTTTTTCCCAAACACCATAGATGACCAGAGACACAAGGTAGGATAAAATAAAACATAGAGAACAAAACTTTGAAGTTTCATCACTACCCATAACCCTAAACCCTAAACCATTAACCCTTAAACCCCAAACCCTTAAACCCTCTACCCTCTCTCTCTCTCAAGTCTCCCCCTCCTACCCCCTCTCCCTCTCTTAGGTCTCTCTCTCAAGTCTCTCCCTCCTACCCCTTCTCTCCCTCTCTTAGGTCTTTCTCTCACTCACTCTCCCTCTATCTCCATCCCCTCCACTGTTCCTTCCCTTCATCCATACCCCTCCCTCCCTCTATCTCTATCCCCTCCACCATATTTATAAATGGTCCACCCTCACCATGCTCCCCTCTCTCTCCACTCTCTCTCAAGTATCTTCCATTCCCCCCTCTCCCTCTCCCTCCCTCTCCATTCTCCCTTCCTTTCCCTAACCTTAAATCCTCTACCCCTCTACCCTTCTTCCATCCCTTCCTTTTATCTCTCTCTCTCCATTATCTCCCTCTACTTTCCTCCCTCTCTCTCACTCATTCCTCTATCTCCATTCCACCCTCCTACCCCTTCTCCCTCTCTTGGAGTCTTTCTCTCACTCACTCCTTTCCTCTATCTCTCTCCCCACTCCTCCCTCTTTCCCTCTCTCAAGTCTCCTTCCTACCCCCTCTCCCTCTCTAGATCTCTCACCACTCACTCTCTCTTTCTCTCTCTCCCTCTACCCACATAACCCTAAACCTTGAAGCCCTTAACCTTAAACTCTACAAACCCTTAAACCCTTAACCCATAGCTCTAAACCCTTAATATTAGGTGTGTATTAAAACATTATAAAGGTATATAAATTTTACGAGTTCTATTAGAATTGAATGATAAATGTGATGAGCGGGGAAAATCTAAGGCATATTTTCAACTAAAAGTTAGAGTTTAATTAGGATAGTGTTCACTTAGGGTTAGGTTTGGGATTCGATAGGGACAGGTAAATTCAATGTAGAATTAGAATTTAGAAATTTAGAATTCCAAATAGAAACAAAAGTAATGGCCAAAGGGTTGGATTAGGATTCAAATGTAGTTCAAAGTTAGGTTATGCTACAATTAGGACTACTGTTCAATAAAAGTTCAATTAGGGTTAATACTTAATTAAGGTTAGTTTTAAAGTTCAATTAAGGTTTGGGTTAGGGTTGGGATTATGAATCAAGTAGGTTTGGGTTAGGGTTTGATTAGAGTTAGGTTTAGGGTTTAGTTAGAGTTAGGGTTAGGGTTAGGGGTAGAATTCAATTATGTTTAGTGGTCAATTACAATTAGATTTAGTGTTCAACTAGGGTAAGGGTTAGAGTCCAAATAGGGTTAGGTTTTAACTAGGGTTAGGATTAGTCGAATAGAATAAAGTTGTGTTTAATTATGATATCTAGAATTTAGTATAATTTTATAAAATGAAATGATTTGGACACAAAGAAAAAAAATAGAAAAGTTGATTTTATATAGATCTTATTTCTTAATTCTCTCCCTAAAATTCTAATTAATAATTGTTTAATTAATATAAAATGAATATTTAATTGTATTATATTGCATTGTATTATATAATTAGTAAAACTAAATAGATAATAAATATTTTATGGATTTTAAAAATTAGAATTTTGTTTAATTTTATTTGTAATGTCAAATATTAAAATTTTAGATTGAAATACTTAATTGATTTTAAAATATTTATAATTAATTTTCAATTTATAAACTAATATTAAGACATTAATAAATATAACCCACGGCATAATATATTAAAGACACATCAAAGTATTTATCATTCCTTTGGCTTCATCGAATGAGACACATAGCGCCCGCTTGTGATCTCACAATCAATAAAGAACTTGCAACTTTTGATCACGCGATGGTAGGAAACCATGGATCTCAACCATAGGCAATCTTGTTCATTCAACACAGTTGACAGCCTTGTTATTAACCATCGAGTACCTTTCTACTTGGATTATAACATCTTTGTTGATTTAAAACACGTGCATCTTATAACTACTTTAATAACCCGCGGCATAATCTATTAAAGACCCATCAAAGTTTTTATCATTCCTTCGGCTTCACCGGATGAGACACGTGGCACTCACCCATGATATCAGGATCAACTGGTGGGGTCTTCATGGGATGGCGGGGAACGGCTGAGATCACACAACGATTGATCTACGGCCATGCAAACTTGTCCCTCTACAAAATAAACCCATTTATTAGGGGAGAGGGCCCAGTACACGTGGTGCTCATCCATGATATCATGATCAACTTGTGGGGTCATTGTGGGATGGTAGGGAATGGCTGAGATCACACGACGATTGATCTATGGCCATGTGAACTTGTCCCTCTACAAAATAAAAACATTTATTAGGGGAGAGAGCCTAGTAGTCGTGCAGGGTGCAAAATAAAACATTTATTAGGGGAGAGGGTGCACTCAATCGTGATGATAATACCCAGTCTTACCACATATTTATACTATATATTGTAAATAAACAGTCCAAATGTAAATAAAGAAAGATATTTATACAATCCAAGAAAATAGAAGTTAAAATGTATTTAATAAAAATTATATATCAATTTTTTCTTTTTCTAGATGAATTAAAATTATGATTTTAAAATATTTTAATTCAAATAACGCAAATGATAAATTGAAATTGGGAAAACTTGAATATTATTTTAAAATTTTGAGGTTTCCATATTCATATGTGTGAATTGATCTAATATTCGAGAAAATGAATGTTAAAATATCATAAAAATAGGCATAGAATGAATGTAGAAGTAAAAATTATATTTGCATATATTATTCATAAAAATAAGATCTAATAAACAAAAATATATGCAATTAAAAATAAAGGAAAAATAATTCAACCCATTTAGATAAGAGATAGTGGAATTATACCAGTAACTTTAAAAGGCTAGTTTAGGGTTTGATTAGGATTAGTGTTACGCTTAGGATTATGATTAGAGTTATGGTCTACAATTAGGGTTCAATTAATAGCCAGAACATAGGATTTCTTTCTTGGGAGAATTTTATTGAAGGGTAAGTGTATTTTATAAAATTAATATGTCAAGAATTAATTTTAGATAATACTACGTGTGATTTTTCATATGGTATTAAATTGTAGATTAAAATTGATAATAGATTTCCTTCCTTCTTTTGCATTGTAAGCTACCATAATATATGGCCTTAAAATCCTATTCATAATTTGAGCTTTTCTAAACTATACAACACAACATCCAACAAAAAAAATTGTTATGCATTTTTTCCAAGCACGAATCCTTAGAATTCTTAATGTGTTACTTAGGTTAATTCTTTATTGCAATAAATAAATACACACTAATATATATATTATGGATTTGAGGGAAAATATTAAAATATTTATATATATAGAAAAATTTAAATGCAAAGGGATTCAGTACATACCTTTGCTTTTGTTAATGTTGATGAAAGGTGAAATCTTGATGAAGTGCCAAATTTGATGACATGATATAAAAACTAGAACATCTTTGCTTTATGTGGCACTTGAAATTTTCTACAAAGTATAACTAACTCGTCAAATTTGTGACTTTGGACCTATTTTGCATCAATAAATGGGCAATAAATGTCGGCGGGTAGAGATCAGGTGGATCTTCGGGTCGGGTCTCGATAAAGGTAGAGGATCCGTCGAGGTCGAGAATGCGTCGGGAGATCGAGGGGATGGATCTCGAAAGATCGGCGTCGAGATCCTCGAAGATCATCGTCGATCGGGCGCGTCAGATCAGGCGTCAGTTTCATCGGATAAAGACAAAGATGCGACCGGGAATCCGGGAAAGGAAAGATCGTCCGGGAGCCGAAAGGATAAAGGAAAAGACGTCAGGCAGGCAGGAAGATCTCAAAAATCGTCGATCATAATCATCCGCGTCAGATCACGAGAAGTCGAAATCACTCCGACAAATCAATCGCGCGTCAAATCATCCGATCCAGATCAGAAATCCGGATCCGTCAAAAAAAGCCAGATCGAAAGAACGGAAATCCAAAAGATCAAAGTTCCGAGTGTCAAAGTCAGATCACGCTCAGGCGAAAATCAAGATCAGATCAAAATCAAAAGAAGACAAAAGAAGTCTGGCGATCAGGCGCGATATAGAGATATATGGGAAGAGAAAGGGACAAAGAGGTTGACATATGAAGATAGATAGGGGTATAGGGAGAGAGCTCAGATGGGAAGAGATAGAGAGAGGGAGGGAGAAAGGGAGAGAGATAGGTAGAGGAGGGAGAGATAATATGGGGAAGAGAGACATAAAGTTAAGATGTGTCAATATTTAAGAATCTAAGTGTTTATTCTGAAATTCTTGCAAACATTGTTACATTTTCATTTATGTTCAAGTATAATTGTTAGATAAAAAAATGACCTTTCAGTTGGCACAAAATTATAGGTGACATAAATTTTTCGACCAGATTGATGAGCATATATCCAATATTTCAATACAATTTTATATCCTGCCTATAGCAATCTATATTTATTCACATATTCCACCCAAACTCAATCTCTCCAAGTGAGGTGTAGGCAAGCATATATGCAATATGTGATGTTTCTACTAGACGATACTTACAATGATCTCCACCAAGCATGCTTGTAAACTCATGACAATGATGTAAAATATTTTCTTCCATGATGATATTGTTAGCTACATTCTTCCTTAATGACATCTTTAGCTACTTTAAATTAGAATTTAGAATCATCATCCAAGGTTGGGATATGATACAGGAAGAGAGCCTACTTTTCTTCTCTTTTTTGTCTTCATTTTCCTCCACGAGCATGTTTTCCCAAGAGGAAACCAAGGAAGCCTTGATGGTGTCAGGATTATCATAAGTTTATCCATAACCATCTTCAATCTTCATATTATGTTTCTTTGCCTTCTAATTTTGCATGTTAAATGAAAAAACTTGGTTTTACACCTTATTTAAGTCATTTAATCCTTGATTTTTGTCTCCAATAGATTTATTTAAAACTATAGACACCATCCAATTGAATTATGAGATTCCTCTCTTCTTCTATTAGGATGTAAGAAAAATCATTTGAGAGGTCTTTTTGGATCTTAGTCATTCTACTTTCAAGGAGATCCTTTCTTTGAAAAGGTTTCTAAAGACTTGGATATTCCACTCTTTTAGTCTGAGTTTTATGAATTTTAACTTTTGATTGAATATGCACATATTAGTGCAATGATCAACTATTTTGGTGAGCCAAGAGTCAGTGACAACCAGTTCGAAGTTTGAGTTTTCCATCTACACTTTTTTAAACTTGAAAGACACTCTTCTAGGGAATTTTTCCTTGTCTAAGAGCCTGTAATCCGAACCAACTTCAAATAGGGTTACAATTAGGGTTCAAATAGTTTTATGGTTGGGGTTAAGCTTCAATTTGGGTTAAGGTTCAATTGATTAACAATAAGCATCTTCAGAAGAAGGATATCTCTCGGTGTACTTTACATATATTTTTAAAATATAGGTATGCTAGTGATAATACCCAGTCTTACCGCATATTTATACTATATATTATAAATAAACAGTTCAAATGTAAATAAAGAAAAAACCAAATGTTGATAAAAAATGGACGCATACTTGAACACATGAGAACCTCTAAATGTTATATGAAAAAAACATAAATACATTCATGAAGAAGTGAAATAAGTTTTTTTTTGTTTCAAATAAAATATCACAACTCTCCACACTATAAGTATATCATTTAAAAAAATAAAATGCTCATTTAATAAAATAAGACACTCATTGAAACAAGTATTGTTATCATAGTGAAAAATATTGTTCTTATGTGTATGCGGCAATTAGGTAGCAATGTACAAGCATTGGATAATTTTATATTAATAGTTTGTCCTATCACAAATATAAAGGTGAGCACAATAAATAACATGTATTTTCCCATTAAATGTGAAGGATTTTCAAAAAGTTTTAGTGTTCAACTATTGGTCCATTTTTGTTCAATATAATTTGTATTTTAAATCATTATGTGTTGTTTTTATAACAAGTAGATTTTTTGTGTTCAACTATTAATCCATATGTGTTGAATATAAAAGGTAGAGATATCAAAGATTTATGG
>VDFB02358134.1:217135144-217240743 GCA_007258455.2 Sequoia sempervirens
CAGTGCCAAGGAAGAGTTTGGAGTTAAAACAAGGTCAATACCAGTGCTGACCAAGAGTTTGGAGGAGTGAAAACAAGGTCAATATCAACGTTGAGAAAGAGTTTGGAGGAGTGAAAACAAGGTCAATACTAGCGTCGAGGACGAGGTTGAGGGCACTCAAGGAAGATCGACAACCAAGGGGCAATGAGTATTGTAAGTTTGGCACCCCCATTCTCTTTAACCTTTAATTTTCATGTCTAGTTTCCAAAGATCTTCTCGTACATTGGTGCCCCCATTCTCATAAAATGGTATAAGATAAGACAAAAAAAAAAAATAGCTTAGTCTTTCACATAATCTACCCACGTCTTGGTAAAACTCCCATAATCTACCCACATCTTGGTTGAGGTCTAGGATTTCATCACACATAGCCTTCATCGCATGAGTCTGAAGCAATTGTAGACTTAGCCCAAGTATATGCTAGGCTAAGGTAGATCTAATGAATGGAAATAGAGGCATACAATTCTTCTTTAATACCTCCACCACAAACATATGCAAGGTGTTGGTTGTTTTTATGGTAACCAGGTTGATCTTCTAATCTACCTACAAAATTTCCAATTCCAATAAAGGGCACTCTTAGGACCTAGACCAACTGATGAGGATTTGAAAGACCTCCTACACTTTGGGCTCTCCAAGACCCAGGAGGGTGATCCCTTAATGCGTTTACAACCTCTGCACCATCATCATAAAAAACATTAACAACAATAGATAATCTCATTTAATAGTTCAACATAATAGGATAGTACCGAACAGAATTGGTTGTTTATCAATAATATCAACTATTTGGAGCATGAGATAACTACAACAACATTTCACAGTACAAGATAGTCATGGATTTGCAATTTGTAGCAAGCTCTAGGTAAAGGCAAACAAATACTGAACCATACGAATAATTACAACTTAGATCAGTTCCATATATCCATTGGAGGAGTCAAATTTATAAGCATCTAAGGGTTTATGACAGATTTAACACAACATATAGGATCCTTGATAGCATTGCTTTACAATCTCATCAATATTTATTCTAACCCAATACTACTTATCAAATCCTTATATAGAACATATCCACCTACAATCCCATTCAAGCATTTTAATCAAATCCTTGAATTAAACCTAAAACAAGAATCATACACACCACAACAGTGAGATGAACGAAACAACCCTTGATCATTTTATTCAAAATTTAGATATGCTTGTACAATGGAGAGACATGAGTTCAAATTAATCATATCAATTCAAATGCCAAGATCGCCATAAAACATCAAATCCCAATGATTTCGCAAAACCTACTATAGAATGACTCAAAACCTAAATTGCATTTCTTTTCCCTAAAACCATCGTAATTTTTACAATTCTCTATCCCCCATCTGCACTGACCAAAAATATCTAACTTGCTGACCTCAGATTGGTATTTCTGGAAATCCTTCTATAGAAAAAGAAGGGAGAAAAACAAGCACTGCTAGAAATCACACGGTCACCAACCAATTGACCTTGTGATATTCCAAAATTTGTTACAAAACAATCTCCTGCAGAGTCTTCTTGTTCATCATGCCCGGCCAAGAATGGTTGATGCAAAGAACAAAAACTTCAAGAATTCTCGTGTCTAGATCGTCACCAAAAACTAAACTGAATTGCTGTAAATCGCAATGCCTAATTTTTCGAATCATAGCAGCCTATCACCTCTTTCACTCTTTCCTCGGCGAATATATACATTTACCCATTTCTTTAGTACTCTTTCTCATCAATTGGCCAATCAAAATTGATCACCTCATTCACCTAGACACTATAAGGTTTGTACTTAATCACACTGGGATTTGCTTCTCTTTCAAAAAGACTCAAGAATGAGCCGGGTGCTAATGATTTTGTCCATAATACTTCACTCAACAAATCATAACTGAAGCTAATTCTATTATTTTTGAGGGTTTTGTAATCAAACGATATAAAGGGGCTCTTACAATTTTTTTGATTACTGTAGCTTTTGTAAGAGGCCCCATGGATAATGTTGTAATTGTAGGATGCATGAATAGGGCGTAGGATGACAAATAAAGAAGGTATAGCTGCTGTCCTCAATAGTTTTGTGAAAAAAAACATGTGAATGAGAGGTTCAAGCCTAGGTTTCAACAAAACATGTATGGGAGATTTGATTTTATGAATTTTATCCATGTGCGACCTAATGGGTTGTTTCGAACTTCAATATAATGATATACATACACACACACACATATATATGTATGTATGCATGTATGCATGTATGTATGTATATGTATGTATGTATGTATATGTATTTTAAATGTAAATGTAAATGCAATTACTAGATTCTCTCCTAGAATAATAAATGCAACATATCATTAAAGAAATCTATATCTATGTATATAAATGTGTATTTCTAAATGCAAGTGTAAATGCAAAGAGCATATGGTTTTGTAGTGTTATAGATACAACATATCCATAAATTAATTTAATTGAAATTCTAAAGTCTTCAACACATATACTATGAAATCGATCAAACTATTAAACTGCATGAAAAATAAATGAAAACAGTAAATGCATATGTATGTGTATTTGTAAATGTAAGTGTAAAATAAATAAGAATAATGAAAATTCTAAAAGAATACAAGGAAAGGTCTCCTCCCTTCTTGGTAGTGATAACCTCCTCCACACACAACCCTTAAAAATTATGAATAGAGGAATATAATCTTTGAAGAACTCAAAGTTGATTCTCTTCTACCTAATGCAATTAGTCATTTTATCCTTACAAACATTTACAGTGATTACTAGAGGCACCTAGACCAATTCTTCATAATAGAAAAATTTGATCATACTTTTCCAATGATGGCATTATGAGAAAACCTTAGGTTAAATCAATATTTCCTAGCTAAGTTCTTTAAATCATGTCCAACCCAATAAGAGAAGACCGCTGCTATGTGTACCTGCATACCATGGAGAAAGGATAGTATTTGGGCTCTTTCATCAATCATCCTACCTTAAAACATACCAAAAGTCTCCTAGCAATTAGACATAGGAAGATTTAATATGACTTAAAAAAAAATTATTGCCAAAGCGTAAACTTATGATGACTTAACCAAGCCTAGTACACACTCCCTCCCCGTTAACCACTTAGACATATGGAAATTAAATATAAATTTGCTGATATTTTTAGTCATGTAGGTGTCCAATAAACCACTTGGTGGTGTTTCCCTTCAAGTTTATTTACTTGAATGAAGAGAAAAAGTCCTTTGATTACAATTAGAGAATACATTTGAGGCCTTGGTTGTGTAACTGGTGGACCATAGTCACATTTAACACTTGTTACAAAGTTTGGGAGTTAAAATGTTAAGTAGATTTGATTTGTGATGGACACATTTGGACCGTAGTAACAATAGCTTGCAATCTATCAAGACTTGATTACCTTATAACCTATGAAATTCTAGCGATGAAATGATAGATTAATCATAATGTCACCTTGGGATCACATCACCATGAAAGAACTTCATCCAAAATCCTTATGAGTGCAGGTAGCACCAAATAGGTATTTGTCAGATCTATCTTCTTCAAGCAAGGGAAATTCAGGAAGAGAAGAGGAAAGCGAGACATGTAGTATGTCTAAAAAAGAGAGATCAACTAGAGGTCAAAAGATTAGAAGAAAATTCTGTAAACGCATGGAATTTTTTCTTGCTGAAGGGGGGTCATGTTCTTATGATGATGAGAGCATAGGCGACGTCGAGGTGCCCTTGAGGTACAAACATCTACGGAAAAAATGGGTACCCAAGGAACTTCCTCCAATAAACACTAATTTTTGTGTCAACAAGAAGATATATCCCATAGCACCATCGTCATTACATGGTTTGGGCCTATTTTTCATGGACGACATAAAGGTATGTTATGAAAAAGTTACTAAATTGATGGAGTATGTTGGACCCTATTACAGTTACAAAGATTGGATACAACTAGTTCGATATACACGAAGTATGCGTAGGTATGCACTATCAGCAAATTATATACAACTAAAAGATAAGGATCAAAATAAAGGAGTGGCTATGTACATTGACGGAAGGCCAAAAGCATCAGCGAATATTGTAGGATTTATAAATCGTACATGACCTGGGTCAACAAATAAGCAACCCAATTGCATATTCGAGGCGCGCGAGGGAAACCGTGTATTCGTATGTGTGATAAGATCAATAACTGTGGGGGAAGAGTTGCTAATCGATTACAATTTGAATCGCTTAGTTACAAACACAATTACTATGGGTATGGTACGTACTATGTACCATTTTACCCAACCTCCAATTAATGACTACAATATACCATTTTATACTTATGTTTTTTTTCGTAAGTCTATTGGTTTTATTTCGGTAATATTTTTTTATATTTATTTTTTTTCACAGGGGGACATTGATCGTACGGAGAAGGCTATGGCCCAAAGCACAAATCATGATGTATCTTCAGGCACTTCTACCCAACAGGTTTACCTCATTGTAATTGTACAAATTAGATACGAGCAAAATGTTTTATTATAATGTTTTTTTGATAAGTTTTTTGGGTTAATTTCGATAATGTTTTTAATATTCTTGTTGCAGTCGCCTGATCGGGGAAAGGCACCAGTAGTAGAGGAGAGCATCCATAGTGAGGTCCAGTCAATATTTTGTGATGATGACATCACTTATTCAACAAACCCTCTCAATACGATAAAGAAGATCCAAAAAAAATGCAATCAAGAAATGGTTAAGTTGATGTTCATAGTGCCTCAAATAGATGAGATAAGAGAGAGGGTTAAAATATTGACTGAGAGATTACAAAACTTGGAGGTAAGCTGTCATGAGGTCTTTAATTATAACATAAGTTCATTTATGGTTTTATATTTTGTACTTTTTTATGTCATGAACTAAAATATGTGTTGTTTTTATAGGGTTATTTGCCTCCTCATGATGCTCCTGTCCATGATCAGGGTACTACAAGTGTTGCCCGAGGAGTAAGGGTTGGTACAAGTGTCCATCCTAATCTTCCTACGCATACATCACATCATCTAACCCCATCATCCATGCCTATATTGTCATCTAAAATGTTGGCAACACATACCATGCAGGCATCTGTTAATGCACCCTCTGACAGCGAACACATACCAGAACATGTGTCAGGACATGTACCTAGGGATGCAAAGGCCACTAGTACTGGTGATGTTTTAGTAGCATTTTCTAGATCTTCCTGTATTACTAGTACAAGAACATTGTCAGTCACACTTGTGGTGACCGAGGATTTCGTTCCGATAAAGATAGAGAAAGTCCTAGGTACTTTAAAATGTTTTAATTATTATTATATATAATCCAATTGAAATTTACTTATTGATCACTCTTTTTAGACTATTGATCCCATGATCATTTTGCAGGAAATGATTTTTTTATAAACATCTAAGTGATATTACATTGGAGTTCTTCGAGCCCACCATACGTACACGGTGGAATGCCCAAAATCAAGATTTAAAAGATGAGCTCATTAATAGTTTAGTTGTGTTGTTCAATTATAAAACATTCAACCGAACCAAGGTCCTTGAGAAAGTTGGTACCTATCTAAAGTATGCGAGGGACCAATATAGGTCACATTTAGACAAGAACAAAAAGTACGAGCATCCCCCCATGATTCAAGAGAGGGAGTGGAAGGACCTAGTGTCAGATGGAAAGGAGAAGGCTGAAAAGAAAAAAGGAAAGACACCACCAGGCCAAGGAAGGTATGTGATACTATCAACAATGTAATTATATATTGATTACTCTTTCTTTTTACATAATCTAACGTATTTCAAACTTTTCATAGGCTACCTGACACATTGAAGGCAACAAAGGAAAGACTAGAAAAGAACATGTAGTACAAACTTGTCTTTGGTGGTTATATGAAATTAGTCACATGAATTGTAAGTATCAATAAATGAAATATAGTATCCAAATTATAAATTGAAAACAATTTTGGTTTTATCACACCATAGAAGAAAAATTCATGATCTTATGCAAAAATGTAGGGCTCTAAATTCAACAGAGTTCCCATAGAAGATGACATGAAGATTTCCTTCCAGCAAGGCTATGGAGTCGTGGCTAAACACCTAAGAGTCTTGACTAGGAAAACACAACCTTCCACTACATCCGACACACGGGTAAATAAACTTAATAAAGTTTATTTAAAATTGAATACTTGTGCAATCTATTTAATATTAATTTCCACCATAAAGTAATTGCATGCATATTTGTTTTAAACATTCAAGCAATGATAATACTACACATGACATTGGAATGCAGCCTGGTGAGGGTGGAGCACAATGTGCAGATGAAGGTCATGGTGTGCATCCTAGTACTTTAGAGCATGTAGAGCATAATCAACATGTTGAGCATGATCAGGCTAGAGAAGATTAGGAACATGATGTGGCCCCATTAGGTAAAGAGGACCACTCTAAAGCTCTTTTAAACATATTTAATTGCAATTGGTGTATTAATTAATGTAACCTTTCGTGTTTCAACTTTAGAGCATGATCAACGTGTTGAGCATGATCAGGCTAGAGAAGATCAAGAACATGATGTGGCCCCATCAGGTAAAGAGGGCCACTCTCGTGTTCTCTTAAACATATTTAATTTCAATTGTTGTATTAATTAATGTAACCTTTCGTGTTTCAACTGCAGATAAGGATTTAGAGGGTGTTCAGCATGTTGAGCATGAGTCTATAAAAAAAGTTCAGGAACATGTTGTGGACCCATCAGGTAAAGAGAACCACTCTAATGTTCTTTTAATTAATGAAATACTTGTAACAATAATAATAAAACATATTAGTTTAACATTTCTTTCTTATTGCAGCTGACCCCCCTTGCAGCGGCATCCACGTCATGAGCAGACGACTAGGCATACATTAAGATAACGAGCAGAGGGCAGAATAGCTAAAGGGGGGACAGATATTGATTTAGAAAATGATACTCCACTTCAGCTTTATGTAGCTTTAAAAAAGAAACAAAAAATAAAGTTATTGTAATCATATCATGACAACCATATTTTTGATAATATGTAAAAACTGAAAGAATGAATATTATATGTTAATGAATGAATGTGAATATGTTAATTAATGAATGTTATATGTTAATGAATGAATGTTATATGTTATTAATGGATGAATGAATGTTATATGTTATTAATGGATGAATGAATGAATGTTATATGTTATTAATGGATGAATAAATGATTAATGTTATATGATTGGGTATGGGGAATTGAGAGTGCTGTGAGGGGGGGGAGGGGCCAAATCAGCTTCCACCATCACGTGGTTGGCCCTATTAAGTAGATAATATTAAACTATTCTCAAAACAAAGAGAAGCTCAACAAGGTAATGCACTTTTCAATATAAGAAATGCATCGTTTGAAGCATCAAACCAATATGCAAAGATGAAAGAAAGTGATAACTTTTCACTATGGTGGCAGAAAAATGATTCTTTATACCCTGAATCAATCATCAGTCTCCACAATGGTACATTTCAACGAATATTTTTAAAAAAAAAATTGCATTGTTTCATCGCAATTTCAACAAAAACCACCGACGAATCACCGAAAAGGTCCGAAGAAGTTGCTATAGCTGCGATGAAGGCTTCATCATAACTCCTTGCTGATTTCATCACAATTTCAATGAACTTTTGGTGTTGTTTCGATGCTCCTCCTTTCCCATTTTGTCGAAATAGCGAGGAACTTCTGGTGTTGTTTCGATGCTACTCCTTGCCCATTTCGTTGAAATGGAAATGAACTTCTAGTGTTGTTTCGACGCTACTCCTTGCCCATTTTTTCAAAATGGTGATGAACTTCTGGTGTTCTTTCGACGCTACTCCTTGCCCATTTTGTCGAAATGGCGACGAAATTCTAGTGTAATTCGTCGGTGGATACATAAAGTTTTCATCGATATTCTGATGAACATTCGGGCCATTTTATGATGCTGACGACTGACGAATCTGCGCCGTTATTTTAATGTTTAATTCGTCGTCGGCCTTGCGACGAAACAACAGTGAAAAAAATATTTTTGTCATTTCCTCGCTTTTCCAACAAAGATTTGTCGAACGACCGACAAACATTCGTCGGAAAATGGTGTCAAATTTAGTAGTGTGAACTTGCAAGAGCAGAACATGGGAGTATTCTCAAGGCAGCTTAATCCTGTCTTGCTAGGCATTTAAGAAATGAAGATAAACACCTCCTATTTGTGCATCATATCTCTCCTATCTTGGGTGGCTAGAATAATAGAGGTGTCTTGAGCATATCTTGTCCTGGAGAAATGATTACATGAGGTTGTGGCATCCATTCTTGAAAGTTCCAGTTTGTTGCATTCATTCCCAGAAGTTGCTGCAGCTTATTGTAATGCCCAAACTTTGTTGTTATTGAGAACTAGACAAGCATCAATTGCATTTGTAAGATCTGGTATGTGATTTTAAGTTATCAAGTAATTTATAATCTGATTTGTGACTGATAAAAGGTATTTGCAAATTAGTAACATCAGATGAGAATATGTTGATCCTTAATTGAGCATTCTTTCTTGGAAAATTGGTTTATATACTTGCATTGTTATTATTTTTCTTGCCTGGAAATCCAATTGGAAAGATCAAATAAATTACATATTTATTTATAAAATCAGTCATATATATTATTTGCATAGCAAATTAGTGGTTTGGTAGTGTTAGAACTAGCATGGATTCTTTCCATAGGTATACACATTACTTGGTCATTTCTCTACGAAGTCTAGTCCAAAATGTTCTAGTGACCCTTACTAACACAGACAACATATTATCAATGTTACCGAGGGAAGTGCCCCCGGGTATAAATCCCCCCCTCCCCATCCCAAGGACAAGGGACGGCTAGGGGATGATAGTAGTGTACTATATTTTTTTATTTTTGTTTTCATATCATAATTGAAAAAAAAAACTATATGGCAGCAATGTAGGCTTTGGGCATTTTTTTATACGTTTATAACTTGTTTATTATTGTTCAATATCACATGCATATTCACAATGAAGTCTGAATTTTGAATGCATATTGAGTATTGACAATGAATTCTTAGTACAAATGTTATATGCTAAGTTTCTATAATGTATATATGCATGCTTTATCCATGTTTTCATATTATGAATATTTAAAGTTTCCCTATATGTTTTACAATTTTCGATATTTTATATAGTTGTCCCCCCATTGTCCCCAAATTTTTACTAAAAACTCATAAACTTGGGGACTTTTCCCACCATCCCCTGTTGTCCCTATCCCAAAAACTTGGGGTAACACTACATATTATATAAGACAAATATATTAACACCAATAAACATAGTCTAGTTGATATGAAACAAAATGCAAGAAATGAAAACAATGGGCATAATTTCAACTAGATGCAATGGGGCCCATTGCCTCTCAAGGGGAAAGGAATAATCAAAAACAAGTTGGGGTATCTAATTAAATAAGATATTTTAATTTTTTTTTCATCCAATTGTAATGACTTTTCAATTTACGCTACTCATTTCAACTTCCAATGAGGACATGAATGAGGACCTTTCAGTTTCTTTGAAAATATATTAATGGGCTCAACTTAAAGCCAATAAATAGAGTTGCAAGAACACATCTTTTCGAATGAGTTTTTCAAGTTGTGGCATACACCTCGTCTGATGAGTTTTCCAAATTGTGTTAACTCTCCTAAACAAAATCCCATACGCATTCATCTCTCCCATGAGTTTCCCAACTTGTATGGACTTGAGGCATACATGTCTCCCATGATTTTTCCCTAATTATATGAACCCATAAGAATACAACTCTCCCACTAGGTTTCCCAAATTGTATAGAATTTTTTTATATATATTGAATGAAAGAAGGCTTCACATATTGTTTATTGTGTTTTTCACAATACAACCAACACCTCGCTATGCAAAATAATTCAGATCATTATCCCTCAAAGATGCTTAATTGCTAACATGGATAATATGGGCCTTTCTTAAATTTCTATAGCAAGCCCATGTGTCATCAACTTTATCTCAAATGCAAGACAAGAAATGATTTCGAAGATTACTAATCAAATCAATAAGACTTTTCTTCCCCTTCTTTGATTCAATCTCTACTTGAGCTTCTTTTTCATGTATACAATTCTCAACATGAATGTATCCTCTACTAGGATATATCTCCTAAAGTGACTGGAAGAGTTGTAGATTTTGATGCAATGCTTTGAGGAGGAATCAACGATTTTACCCTATTATATTCCTATAGCAACTTAATGTAATCACTATAATTTATCAAAGTTTTCCTGTAATTTACTTGTTACTACCTCGCTAGACAATGTTGTGCTCACTGCCAAGGATGTTGCTTGTGGGGCAATTGTGTCACTCAATCTTCTTGCGATAAAATTTCCCATCATCTCATTTATTTCTCAGCTACCTGAGGTTTATTTTTCTCAAGAGCTATTTCCCATATAGCTAAGGTTGCAAATTTAGTACTAATTCCTAACCCAAGGTATAACTCCTTAGCTTGATCCTCCAATGTCAAAACATCTTCATCATTATCCTACCTTCTTATAGATCCAAGGCTATGGCAGATGCTATGTCCCATCCTAGTAGGAGTGAACACTCACTGTCTTTGATTAATCCCCTCCCCTCCTCTCGAGTGATTTTTGTTGACATCAAAATCTATTTCCATCAAGACATTCTAAGTTACCTCCTTGATTTCATCATCTCCAATCTGCCTCCTTTCTTTATTCATTCTTTGCAAAAGGCCTATGATTTCTTCTTTGGAAAGAGAGTTTTGAATTCACTAGATTTCACGAACTCATCATTTGATAAGAATTATTTACTTGCTAAAGCTCTTACATCATGCACAACTTTACCTCCTTCCTCCAAATCTAGCAATGTCCTTTTTGGAATTGAATAATCAATTCAATCCTTTGAGTAGAAGCAATAACTTGTTGATCTCCTAAATATCGACTTGATTTTCCCCTACATCCTTTGCAATAGAATAATCAACCAAAGGTAACTCTTTCTTGTTGCATTAATTCTATTTGCGGAATTTCATCTCTCTTTTTTGCAACATCCACCACTAGTGGTTGGAAAATTGGCAATTCCACTTCCTACCCTTCTTATTGTTGTTCCTCCACAATAAGGTTCTAAATAGCATGCCCTACAATGAGTCTTAGAGACAAAATCCCAAACTATCCACATTCTGAATGGAGGAACCGATCAGCCAAATTATGATCATGTCCTTCCTCAAGCTATTTATCCTTAGGTCTCAAGAAATTCATAATAGTATCAGATAACCTCATCCTTCGATGACTCAACAACCCTTATATTACATGTACACAATATCTCTTGAACAAGACATAATTTGATGATTGGCAATGTGAATCCCATATATGATTTTGTCCTTGAATGGGTATGGGATTTCCTTTAGGGGTTTGGCATTTTAATTGCAAGGCTTTATCCCAAATATTTCCTCCATTATGCAACAAAATATGGCACATCGTATACCACTTGAAATAAGGGATCCTATTGTTTATCTTAAAAGACTATAATTCCTTGTGAATTCCCTCAACAATAAAGGATGCAAAGTCAAAATCCCTATTGATATGCCAATGTTGATTATCAACTACCAACATCATCAAATAAATTGGTATCTAAGGTTTAAAATCAATTCCTAGCACCTAGCACAAAGCATCATATCTCATTCTGAAATATTTTTCAAAAATATCTTCATTGAAAGGTTATGATTTTCTCTCTGGAAATGGTGTTCTACCAAAACCTTTCTTCTTATGATGTGACAACCATCTAACCTTATGACTAGATCTGTCTCATTTGTATTCCTTGTAAAATTCACCAAAACTAATCTTAATGTTTTCCATGGGATTGAGGTTAAGAATTTCTCTAATCAACTCCTTGTTCATTGTCAATAGTGGTGTGCCCTCATAATTATTCAATGTTCTAGTATTGCCATTGTATTTGTTACATATAGCATGAATCAATTCAACACTCACAAATATGCTAGGGTCTAGTAATTTTGTCAAATCATAACTCTAGATGTTTGAAATAGGGCTATGCATTGTGCTATGAGAATAACAGAATTGAAACAATTCCTACCCCTGGACTGGGAATAATAGCATCCCTGATTGACTCAACTCAATCATAAATCCTTTGAGAGAGAATTCATGTGCCTTGCGCATGCTTTGACCTTTTGGCAAAAATGGGAAGTTGACTCAAGAGACTCTACTCTAAACCTCTCTTTTCCCTACCATCTTGAGACATGCTTTGACTCATTTTGGAATATTGTTGTCTTACTTGCAATGGTAATCTCTTAGGCTATGGAGAAACATTTGATGACAACCCAAGAAAGTAGTAAATACCCTTAAAATTAAAAACCCTAGTGATGGAAAACTCTTATCAGCACAAAGAGAGAATTTAAAACATACTCGTTTTATCAACGTTATAATGTCTTCAAATTGAAACCAACAGTAGAGAGCCAATTGAAAATTTTATTCCTTTCACAATTCGCTCAATTATCCTCTTCGCAAACTAAAAGTAAAGTCTCGAAGCCTCCAATATAACCTTAAAACTCAATGTTATTAGCCATCTTTCACATTGAATTCTCATACGAGCCAAAGTATGCATGGTGCACCACAAGTCGTTTATTTCTTTGAATGTTTGACTATTAATCATTCATGAAGAGTCAAATCAACAAGTGCAAGTCACAACCTTCAACACAAGGAATTTAAAATGCCTTTTTGTCAAGTCGCATTGCAATTGAGGCATGCACTATAATCCTAGAATGACGCCTAACTCAATCACTTGCAATTAACACCAACTATCCTAGCTGGAACCTTTTATCCAATGAGGTAAACCCATGTCACCAAAATTAGTTATCATTGGAGACACGTGTCAGCATTTCACATCATTGCAACCCTAAAGGAAATTGCAAGAAATGAAACCATGCTAGGAAAATTTCATGTGTTGCAATCAAGAGTAGCCACGTGGTTCAACTCTACCTTAGAATAAAGAATAATATTGCCTCCAAGCTCAATGCAATAGTGAAAAGTAATCTCATAAGGTAACAAACAAACTGAATAAGACTTACACAATTCATGCTCGTAAGGCAACAAACAAACTAAATATTTAGCACCAAAGAAAGCATGTCAACCAACCAAAGGTTATATTCACTTGGTGGGTCTACTCGACCTTTAACATGGGTCTTGAGGACATGTGTTAATAAACCGCAAGAGTGCAACCTTGAGCATATAGGCCTTGAGCAAAGCTACACTATGAGAACCCGCCTACGATGCAATTAAAACTCGACACGTAACCAAGCGAGGACCACAAAATCCTTAAAGTGCACATGTTCTAAGACTAACAACTTAATCAAAAAGGTGAACAATACAACCGATAGTCTAGATGGAGGGGTTGGTCAAACAACAAAGTTGCAAACATCCATGACATGCCTTAAGAAATCTATCACAAATTTAACAAGTCACCAATGAATCAAAAGCTAAGAGCGCAAAATTTGAAAAACAAAAGCCATGGTATTTTAACATTTTGGATAAACCCTACACAACATGAGCACCAAATCCCTAAATTTTGACAAGACCTTTAAAATGACCCACAAGTCATCTAGAGGCAGCACACACCTTTAATAAGAGTCTACAACCAACTGACATGACCCACAACAAGACACATAGGAAGCAATTATACTTCAATTGTAAAGGGCCCAAGGAACTGACACATAAGTGCTTGGGAAAGGGGCATGTGCATTTGATTGAAGCATACTACGATGACAAGGGCAAGCGTGAGCTATAATGGTATAGAGTAGTTGGAAATGTTATCATTGATGTCAAATGTGCACAAAAAGGAAATCATTGTCAAAGTATACTACGTAGTATCCAAGGAACAAGATATGAACAATATTGATATTGCATCTTCCAAAGACAACAAAATAAGAAAGCCCATGGAGATAAGTCTAAAGACAAAGACAAATCAGAGGATAGCAAATTGCGGGAAGAAACATTTGAGTTAAGTGGCTAGAGAAATGGTTAAGCATCTTTTGAGACCTGGAGACATTATCACACAGAAAAGGCATTTTTGTTGTGTTGCAATAGATTGGAGTCGGGTAGTTGTGTATATTTGAAGGTGACTCATTTAAAGGTCGAATGAGCTTTACTTCAATCACAGTTTATGTCTCAATGAATCAGTGGCACTGGCTCGTATTAAATGCTGGATGAATTTATTGATAGAAACGTGAGTCGAGACTTTGTAAGGAATTGCAACTATCTACAAACTATTCGGTTTGAACATGGTTTACTAATTTGCTATGAATTATGGAATTGCAACTATCTATAATTGATAAGGTTGAGAAGTGATGCGATCCCATTTGTAAGTATATATGATTCACTTTTTTAAATCTCAAACGGCTGCAATTGTATTTTGTTAAGGAAATGAATGATCTTGTGAGGCAGCGATTACTAATGACATGTGCATAAGACTAAAAGAAATGATCTATTTTGAAGAATCATTATTGTTGTAAAAGACATATCCATTCTTCAATGACACCTCCCTTGAGTTGATATAAAGAGTGGAAGATATGTAAGAATTTAATGAATTATTTTCTGAATATGAAGTGAGTCCTTCCAAAGACACTAATAAGGGATTTGTCCCTCCATTCTACTTAGCATCATAAAATATCTTCAACTCCAACAAGATTTTTGTCTTCTTCTGCCTAGTCAGCACTTATCAGGTTTTGAAAGGTAAAGAGGGGGAAGAAAGAGAGTATCAAGTGCATGTAGACCACCTTCTTCTTCGAGCACTTTTTGAAGGCAACGAGGATCATCTAAAAACTACCCATGCAACAACATTTATCTTTAGTGGAGAATATTTGCTCCTTCATGAGGCAGTTTGTACTTGCATTTTGTTATGGGATAAAGTTGTCAAATGTAAATATGACACTTGTCAAAAGGCCTAAGACTTGTTTTCTCCCTTATTTCTATAAAAGTGGATTCAGGTCCTTTTTCTATGAATCTTAGAGAATTTTTGTACACAAAGAAATTTTGTAATAGAGTTAGTACTTTTTTTTCTAGATTTTCTGAGAATCTATGTGATATATCTGCAAATGTTGTATGATAGTGCTAGTGTCAATATTTGAATAAAATACCAAGTTCAAAGCTAAATTGTCTCCTACTTTGTAATCTTCATCTCATTTATGAATAAAATCTAATAAAGGATCATTTTTTTTCATCTTCATAATCTTTCTTGTGTATCAATGTCTCTATTATAGATTTTACTCAAGTAGTGAATTACTATGCTTTAAAAGAGATGTTGAATGCTTTGATTGTTTGCAGGGAGTTATAAGTAGAATTGGTTTTAAACTTTGTAGGGTAGCAAAGTAATGCATTTTTGCAAGCTTGATTGAAGCTAGGTCAAGCATTGTTGTGCAAGTTTCTAGTTATATTCTTCTTGACTGTGTTGCCTAGGTTTTAAGGCACTAGTCTTTAGATCTTGTCTGCATGTACCTCCATGGTCACTCAAATCTAAAATGAATTTCTCTTTCTGAAATAATTTATTGCATAAATTTATTTATCATGTTCTCAAAGCAATGAATGCATAAAATCTTAAGGAGCTATCTCATCTTTGTGTTTTGTCTATAATTCTTGAATAAATTAGTGAGAACATATCTACTTAAGACAATATTCTTTATAATTGCAGATGTTCTATATCCACTTGATCACCACAAGAAATATCTATATGAATATTATATAGGATTACCCTCCTAGGTTCTGTAGAGCCTGAAGTGTAGAGGAGATAATTTCAAAATCCATCTCCTATTTGTTGGCGAACCCCTTAAGACAGTCAACCATCAAAATTAGTTATTCTTTAGATTTTCATAAGATACAAATTAAATCACCAACAGATTGGCGACTCTAGTGGGGACTAACTTGTTGTTTCAAAGATCCCCCAAGAATTTTTGGTTATATTTGCATATTTGTGTGAAGTGCCTTTTCTGTTGTGTTAAGTCTTGTTGTTGCTTATGCTCTTGTAATTTTCTCTAAGAGATTTGGAAAATTAATTTTGTTAATTGGGTGGTGACTCTGAAAGTCTCCTTGTTGGTGCAAGTGATAAAGAATATTAAGAAAATTATGGAAGGAAGAAGGTCTCTACATAAAAATCACCTTGAGAATAAGTTGGAGAAAAAATTTCCTTTGTCAAGACAACCCTAGAAGAAAAAAGATACAAGTTTGCTCCTCCTCTTGGTACTAGGCATTCTCGTGAAGATCTTAGTGATAATCTTGCAAATATGTTTGAATTTGGGATGCCTATCAAATGAAGAACATGTGGTAATTAGAACTGTGTTAAATGATAACTCAATTAAATATTGATAGCCTGGCCAAACAAGAAAAGCAAAGATAAAAGACCTTGCAAAGAGAATTTGACGCTAGGTAGGTTGCCCCGAGTTTGAATCCTAAGGAAAATAACCCTAATTCCTAGGAATATATTTTATTTGGTAGCCCTATTTATATAGAGCTCAAAAATTTCTCTTATATAAGCCCAAATTTGTCTCAAGTTGCTACAAATATTGTTGAAGATATCCCTGAAACTGCAAGATCTTAAGATACACTTTTGTCTGAGATTGAATTATTGCTAGAAGTCATTCAATTACAAGAATAAATGAATAGATTAAAAGAATATAAAATCAAAAAATAAAAGGAAGAAGAATAAAAAATTAGGCATTCCATGAATATGAGACCAATTGAAAATGAAGATTGAGCAAATGAAACTATCTTGCCAAGTAGATACTTCTTCTAGACCTGCAAAACCAAATCCCACAATTGGTAGCAACACTTTGAATATCTCTTTAGGAAATACCCATACTAACACATGGAATAGTTCCACTGTTGCTAGTACAGTGGCAATACCTTCTAATATAAATTTTGCATCCCAAGGTTTGGATAAAGGAAAGAAGCACCTAAACATTAGCATCACAAAGGGCATAAGTTTTCATGAGAATACATCATCTCAAAAGGATTATGTATTTGGAGTATTTGATCAAAAGGAACTACAATTAAAAAATGAAGTGGAACATTTGAAATAAAAGTTAGAAAGAAAGGAAAAAATAGTAGTTAAGGAAGAACTGCAAAGAAGGATTGATTTCTTGAAATCATCCTATGGATCTAGAAGTTCAACTTCTAATCTAAATTCTCAAAACCCACATGTGACTTCTGTCTAAAATAGTTCAACAATTGGCATTCAAACCTCAACTCATATAGGTCAAAGTGTGTTGTATTCCAACCCACAAGTAGATCAAAATGTTGTTGGTCAACAACATAATGCACAAGGAAATCCACAAGTAGATCTTATTGCATGACATGTTCTTGCAAGAAGGCCTTTGCATCTAGAAAGGTACAAAAAATTGGATTTCATTAGTATCCCTCGATACCCTAGCCAAATCCTAAATGATATAAGAAATGTGTTGTTCAATTTTTTTGGAAATAATGCTATCTTAGGGGAATATCACTTGAAATATTTTTTGAATATGATTGATGACTTTGAGGCTGAAGATGAAGATGTGGTTATGAAACTATTTATGTAATATTTGACAAAATATGCTAGGGATTGGTATAGGAGTCTTACTAAAGCTATTATTAGATCTTGGGATGAATTTAAGAGGGTGTTCAAAGAACAATTTTGTGAAAAAATGACCCAAGATTTATAATTAATGAGTTCACCAGTATTACTAAAGGATAGAATGAGTTGGTCTCAATTTTCAATACAAGGTTTATTAAAATCATGAACAAAATTCCACATGACATGAGGCCATTTGAACCAATTTGTCTTGTCCTATATTACAATTCTTATGATCCCAAGATAGGATATGAACCAAGGATAAAGATCCTCACACCTTGAGAGATTCTTTTCAGATTGCACTGCACATTGAGAATAACAAAAAAGCATCTAGGAAGGTCGGTAAAAGAGATGATGCCAAGATTTTACAAAATCCTAAGGGACATTTAGCTAATATAGTATCTTTTGAGGATAAATTAGACAAGGCTATGAGTGCATTGAAAGATCTGAGCTATAAAGTAGCAAAGAATGAGAAAGGTTTGTTCAATGATAAACAAAAATTTTCAAGGCAAGAAAGGATGCATAAATTGTTTGATCAACTTTACAACATGAACTAGAATAATTTGGTAAACCAATGCAAAATAATTCAAGGACATTGCAAAATAAAGAGACTCTTGATCCTCTTAGGAAGAATAATGATAACTTTATTGATGACAATCCTTGGTGTTCAGTATGCCAATTACCCCACTCACCATATCAGTGCATGGTAGATAGTCTATAAGGAACAACAAGAACCTTGTGATAACTGTTATACTACTTATAATGAAGATTAAGAGGTAAACATGTTTTCCCACAAATTATCCTTTACCCTTGATGATTATTCCTCTGATGAGGGATGTGTAGAATATGATGTTAATGATAGGAGATGCAATTCAAATGCATACCATCAACAAAGTTTTTTTGATAATGAAGAAGATGAAGAGATGAATGTTTACAATGTTGAAACATCAAAGTTGGATGTTAAACTAAGAAGACCTTCACCAAAAGAAATCAGATTTTAATTGTTGCAACAATTTTTCAAGTTAAGAGCACCTACAACTTGAGAGACAAGGTGGTAAATAATGACCACGGTAAAGTTGGAAACATCTTCATTAAGGAACAAAGTAATGATAAAGGAGATCATTCATCTTCCAAGAAAAGAGAACCTAAGGTTAGAGATGTTGGTGTGTCAAGTAAAGGAAATAAATTTGATAAACCTATGAGTCAAATTGTTTGTCCCATTGTTCAAGTAAAAAACCAAAAGGTGAAGATTGGGCAAGATAAGAAGAGTGTTAAGGATGTTCAAGGATATAAGTTAGATGATAGATAGGAAAAGAAGATCAGTGAGAAATTCATTACAACTTGTGACATCCCAAAGTACAATTCTATCATGATCTAGATATTATCACAAGTCAAGGTTTATGTTCCCTTGTCAAAAATGATGAGGATACATGAACATAAAGAGAATTCAGTTGCCCTTATCAATGGTACAACTACAACCTTTGATGACAAAAAGGTGATTATCCAACTTGAAAAGGGTAAGGGAAAGTCAAAAGAATCGAAACTTGAAGGATTGAGTAATGAGATACCTTAGGTATTTTTGGGTGCCACTCTAACTTCTTGTCCCAACCAAGTGAACCCCTTCTATGTAACCCTCTTAATGAATGACAAGTCGGTCAAAAACTACATGATTGATTTTGGAGCTTCAACCAATGTTATGCATGTGGTTATTATGCAATAATTGGGGTTGCAAATACATAAAGTATTTGGGAAATTCTTTGTTATGGACTAAAGAGAATTCCCGATTATTGGCATCATAAAGGATAAACTTTTTAGGTTAGTTGCATATCATAAAAAATATTACACCATGAATGTAATAGTGGTGGATATCCCAGCTTAGTATGGAATTCTCCTCTCAAGAAAGTGGTCAACACTAGTTGGGGGAAGTATGCAACTAGTTTTTTCATATGTCATAATCTCCATCAATGGTGGGGAAGTAAAATTGGATAGAGAAAGAGATATTCCTTCTTGTATAGGAGTGAATTTACACCCCTCTTGCAAATTCCCCTTTTACACCATCCACCTTAGAAAAATAAAATTCAACCAAGTAATTCCACATCTTCATTCCATATCCCATCCACTTGGTGCTTGTTTTTAGTGTCAATGGGGAGATTTCTGTCAGGGATGCACACGCAGTGTGCAGATGTCTGTGTGGTGCACTACTGTCCTAAAAATATTCCTACCTTTGGAATTTGTAGAGGCATTATGTTCTCCATTGGTGATGAAATGTAATTCCCCTATGCCTTCCTATCAACCTTTGAACGACCCCTTCCCTCCTAAATATTCTTCAAATGGCTATCTTTCTCACTCAATCGATCCTCTTAACAATTCTTGATCTTCTATACATGTAAATTAACTTTCACTCAATACTCTTGCATCTTCAAACTACTTCTTGCACTATTGGCATCACAAGTCCAACATCACATCATCCCACACATCTACCATAGAGGCTACAACTTGGTGTCTTATGAGACTACTTTCAGTTTTGTTGTGGCTATGTCAACTTTACCATTGATGTGAGCTTGCATTCCTCTCTAATTGGCCTTGAGTGCCTTTGGTTGAGGGTGGTAATGATTTTGTATCACTTTATTGTTGGATTTGAGTAGCATAGTGTCTCTCGTAGTATTTGGTTCTATCCTTATTTCTTTATCATATTTCTATCTCTCTATCTATCTGGTTGTCCATCGAGGTGGAAACTCCAAAGTGAGGCTTTGACTGAGGCAAACCCCTACACAACCTCAACATTTTTCCTCTCTTAATTGCATGTAGGTATAGTTTGTGTGGAGCTTGCTGGTGAACTGGACCCTTCATTAGTTCATTTCCACAACCTTTGTTTTTATCACTTATGTATTGCCATTCTAGTTATTTTTCTCATTTTGTCTGTTATCATTTTATTTAGAACTTTAAACTTCATTTGCTAAGTTGTTAGCAAATTCCTGGTACTTTTACTATACCTTTTCAATTTCTATCCATACAAATGCCAGTGCCCCTATGAGATGCTAGCGTGATGCACTATCGTCTCTGACCTGCAATTCTATCCTCTAGGAGAGAGTTATCTGAGGTATAGTTTGGGTTCTATAAGCCTGCTCTTTTAGCCCCCTCAAAACTCTCAGGTTAGTAGAGTGACAGAAGAACTTGAGAGTGCTCTTCAATCTCTACCCTCAACCTAAAACACTTATCCAACTTGAGGTAGACTAGGGTAGCCTTCTGCTCTCATCTCTCTATGACCTGGAGCCTTGGTTTGGTTGGTCCCCCTCCTCTACATTTTGGTTTCATTTAGTAGTGCTAAGAGACCATTTCCTCATATCCTAGCAGTGTTGTAAGTGTGAGTGTTGTGAGGTTCCTAGCCTTGCAACCCAACCTTTGACCCCTAGTGGCATAGCTGGACGATTCCATAAGCATCACAGAATGAAACCTTGAGTGGGTCACTGTCTAAACTATGAAACCTTTAGGGGCTTGTTAGGTCTCAAAAGTGTAGGTTTTTAAACCATAAGAGGGTGCCAAACTCTTAATACACCTTTAGCCACAAATGAGGTAAAAAATGTTGATTACCTCCTACTCTTCAGGCTCTGCAAGACCTAGGTGGGTATACTTGAACAATAAGTCAGATTTAAAGTTGGATGTCATTCCTAGATTGAACAATCTACTCACTATGGCATGTGACGATGGAGTAGATGTAGAGCTTTGATGGCTAATTCCTATTGAAAGTATTTAAAAATTCAAGATTGTGAATTGTATTTTGTATGTAATATCCTAAGTATGACCAATGCCTACTCCTATTGGGTGAACATAGTGGATGAGTGGATGGTGATTATGGATATAGATTTGCAAAATAATTAAACCTATTATTCAGCTTAACTCAAATTACCGGGCACTTGAGATGTCTGCACCTTGTGTAAACGTGCAAGTTAGTTTATTATAATGTTCTTCTTTAATAATCCCAACAATATCCCCTCAAGTTACTGTGAAATCATGAAAGGACTTTTAATTCTTAAGTTAATAGAAACCAATCAAAAAATATTATTTAAAAGGATATTAATCTTGAGCAAAAACCAATTAAAGTAAACTTTTCTGAAAGGATTTTAATTCACATCAACTAGAAACTAAGGAAAGCATCCACACAGTAACAAAAAATGTGTCCTGATAACTCTTGCAGAATTAAATAACTTGAAAAGACCACTTTGGAGATAATAGAGTAATACATAAGCATGAAAATTGACATAGTAATTGAATACTGAAAAATAGATTACGAATTATAAGTAGTCTTCTCCATTGTATTACTTCAAAATATAAGCATTTGTAACATAAATATATTAATATGATATGGATTCGGGATTATGCAATCTATCTTCTTACTAATGCCTACTCTAATGGAATATGATATGATGATCATTATTCCAAATTTAGGCCCTAGTTTCCCTATTTGTATGGGAAGAAACAAGCTTTAGGCCCGTTCACAAAAAGTTACATCACTTCATAACTAAAACATAATTACCATAAACATAAAAACATTGAGATTTTGTGGTGGATGCACTATAGTTCGTTAATCTCCAACAAGCATTGGTTATCATCAAAGGCTTGTTCAAGGCTCATGCACCATGGTCATGTATCCAAAACCATCAAACTCTAGTCCCTGTTAATCCTCTTTCACTTGGCACGTGCTATGAATAATTTAACCTTTGACAAGTGCTTAATGTACCCACTTTTAGCATGAATGTCTATATTATGTATAATATCTTTCATTGCATACTCCAATTTGAAAATTCTTCCAAGCTGCTCATGTTTTTTCTTAAGCACCTCATCTTTATCATTTATTGCATAAAGAATATTTGGAAAATAGTGGGCTATCTCATCCTTCCATGTATCCTGATCTTTCAATTTCATTTCTTCAAAGAAGTTGGGTAGGGCCATACTCAGTGGCTGACTAAAGTCACTTAACTCCTGTGTCAAAATGTTATGGAAGTATTTATGTTCTTGTTGTCAATTAGATTTGCACCCTTTTGAATGCAATATTCAACAATCTACTTAAACATGGAAACCTTCTTCAGATGTGGGTGATCTAAACGAAGAAGGAATCTCCAAAGTGAGTTGGTTCTCTGAATGATAAATCCTATTCTAAATAATCTCTGAGGAAAGGGATAGAAATATGACTGAAACTAAAACCTATGATTAACAAATGATTTTCAAAACCTGGTAATGACTTAATGATGATTCTGATTTCTTCCTCACAAGCAACTTTTAGAAAACACAATATCTCACAACCTCTCATGAACAATTGATACATAAATAATTTGTATGAAAACCTAACTTGAAGTACATGTAACCTGTATTTAAACTTTCTGCATTAAGAATTACAGTCTAAGGACATAACAAGGACTCTGTAAATAGAAATCACAAGATAACATCAAACTAAAACTGCAAGTAAACACAGAATCGAGAAGTAGGAATGTTGTCTTTATTCAACTAAAGGAGAATGTCATAATCTAAAACTAAGTACAAAAAGTTCACAAACTTGAAATTGTGTATGAGCAGGAATTTCCATCTGAACTCCACTTAGAAAGAGAGCCAAAAAAACTAAGTCTTTTTAAGACATGACTCTCCAAGAAACCCTAATTTGAGCTCACAAAGAAGCTCAAGGAAAAAAGCTTCAAACTATCTCAAAAACTGCATAAAAGCAGAAAAAAGCATATTGCTTTCATGATCAAACTGTCAAGCCTCTAAAAATGGGTTGAATCTGCTTTAAAAGCCTAAAAAACACCTTATCTCTCCAAGATAAGACTCAAATCCGACCAAGAGAAGAAGTCAATATGAATCTACTAAAAATAGCAAGAAATCATAAAAGAATTTATAAAAGATTGCTTTATGATTCTGCTTTACAGGATTGCAGATCTTACAATTTGTCTATTTTTTGCAATCTAAAGATTATAAAATCTTTTGCAAAAAAAGAAAAACATTCTTATCTCTGCATTACAATGCTTTGATTTTCTCAAAAAATACAAAAATATCAATATAGTAATTATTCTCTCATCAATATCTTTAATTGATTTCTCTAAAATCAATTAAAATTAAAAACCCTAAGTGGACAATTGTTTTTCCTTTGAGAAAACAAAAACCTAAGTGATAACAATATCCACTTCTAGGTCATAAAGCATCCACTATGCATACCAAATCTTCAATTTTTCTAAGGCACAAGACACAAGCCCTAAAGACCTAAAGTATCAACCAACCTAGGTGTTTCCTTTTGCACATAGAATTTACTTTTGACTGAATTTGTAAACAACTGGTATTCCAACTCTGTTTTGACTTCATGCAAAAATTTCAATTAAATTCTTGTAGTTCTGAAGACTGCATCTTACTTGATTACCTTAGTGCACTTCAAGTGCATGATTAACGCTTCAGAGAGACCTTCTAGAATGAGCATTTCTCACCTCAAAACCCCTAATGTTGTATTTATATTACAAGTCGAGTTGAAAATGGTTATTCATTCATTACTTGAATGCATTTTCAGTTATTTCACACGATTAGGCTTCAACCTGACACTCTTCATGCATTTTTATTTTCCTCTTAATAAATTGTTATGTAAATCTGCTTTCTCTTAAGATGAAAATTGAAACAAAACTCCTCATTTAGGCATAATGTATGCCTATTCACTATTCTTGGCTATGAAAAGAACACCGATGAACTAAACCTTGCATGCCATATATGATCATGATGAAAAAATAACACAAAACGTGAACTATGCAGCAATGTTTAACATAATGGTACTTAGTTGAATTAATTGAGCAAGTTAAACTCAATGTTCACCTGTAGCTTTTAGAAAAATATCTACCTGATTGTTATGAATGTATAGTTGGTTAGTAGCTCAACAAATAACTATGCTTAACTCTTTCAGTTGTATAACACTTTTTTTGATGAATATATGATGATGTAATCTTTAAATCAGCCCACTTGTAATGAATAAGGGCAGCATGTCGAGCTCTACCCTTGTGGGAGCCCATTTTTCTCCACATGCTTCATCTTCAAATAATGATCAGCTTTGTGACTTTACCTATACCTGCACAAGGAAACAAACAATGTTAGTATAAAAAAGCAGAGAATGATGATCATGTTGATGTTTCTCCTTTAGCTCATTTCTTTTGTACTCATTTGATTGTTTCAGCATATGATTAATAGTAGGCTACACTATTGTTGGTGACTCATATAGGTTTCTTCATAATCAAAGCCTCTGACATCCCCCTCTTTTCTCTTACAGGTCAACAGAACTTGAGAACACAAAGGTGCACCATTCATCATCGACCATCAGCTAAAATAGGCAATGATGATTATGTCGCTTACCTATGTGATTTTTCTTTCACATCTTATGTAGTGTAGTGTACTATTAATGGTGCATTGTGACAGTCACATCCACGACTTGTGTGGATATTTTATTTCATCTTTATTCTTTTCAATTGAAAAGAAAATACATTTCAATGCAATGTTGTAATATCATTTTGATTCTTGCAATCAAATGAAACTATGTAAATATGAATCTTTATATCAAATAATGAAAGCATCTAGAATGCTCTGTTATTTATATGCTCAACTCTGTACTTCATTTAATTTTGGAACATTGCATAGCACTTTGAAATTCTGATTTTTCCTTTAAATGCACCACTGTCACTTAATGAATAATGATAAAAATGCAAAACAACACTCAAACATAATCTATAATTTCACCTTAAGATAAAATAATGTTCATCCAACTCCACCAATCGAGCTGTGGTGAAAAATTGGTAACAATTCTTTCATAAGCTCTTGATATTCTTGTAGCACAATAGTATTATCTTCCTTCTTTTCTATGATGTGAGACTCCACTTCCTTCATTCTATCATTCAATCTGTTATGTTCCAATAGTATTGCATGTGTTTTGTCATGAATATATTAGACCTATTCAACATGCTTATACATATCTTCAAATCTCATGCAAACTATCTCTGATGCCATTTCGAAGATGGTGGTCTTGAGCTTTCCTTTTAATGCTTCTTGTTCTTTCTGAACTTTTTCATGTTTGCATTTCCAATAGGTGGTCTCTGACATTTCCTCTAGTACCTTTCTTTCATGCTCAAATAGTGGAGATTAATTCATATGTTGGCTTGTTGTGGTGTAATTTCAGGATATTAAGCATGAATAAGTATAAATACAACGTTCCTCCACTCATTTTCATAACAAGCATTCAAGTATTCATTCCTAAAGCAAGTTTATGCATTCAAGAGCAATTTATCAAGTATTTGGAGCCATCATCAATATTTAAGATCATGTCAAGGGTTTAGTGTACAAATCATCTAATCACATCCTTAGTCATGTTCTCAATCCTTCTACAAGCCTCAATCCAATCATCATCATCATTGTCATCATAATTGGGATGTATCCTTCCCTATCCCTTAGAGTTGTTTTGGGATGTATCCTTCCCTCATCAGCAACACTTTCATCATCATCATTAGGATGTATCATTCCCTATCCTTTGGTGTTTTTTTGGGATGTATCCCTCCCTCATCCACAACACTTTCATCACCATCATCGGGATGTATCCTTCCCTATCCTCATGTTGATTCGGGATATCTCTTCCCTCATTGATAATACTCCATCCATCATCCACCCATTTTGGCTTGTAGCTTGACTGGGGAAAAATCACATCTATCCTTGTATCCATTTGTGCTTCTCAATCTCATATCCCTTATCATCCTCTCTTATCCATCACTTTGCATCATCTTCCTCATATACTTTTGGATCATCTCATCCATTTCAAGAGCACACCTGTGTTCTCTTGAACCCACATGTCTTCTCGAGGGGGCATCCTCCATCCCTAATCTTCGTCTTCACCCACATCATCTTTCTTCCTAGTCACTCTTTTGAATGACTGGGGCATCTTTTCCAATCTAACCATCTTCTTCTTGGTCTTATATTTTAATCTTCTTTGAAATGATGCTACTTCGTAACACCATCTCAAAGAGGGGAAAAATTTAGACACCTAAATTTGGACACTTATATTTGTCCAAATTTGTCCCTTTTCATCTAAATATCCCCTTACTTGCATTAATTAAGTAATATTACTATTATTTAATTAATACCCTTAATTCTTCTAAATCCCTAAGGTATTTAGTTAATAATTAAATACCTTACCCCTTTACTCCTCTTTTCCTCAAATGAATTAAATAAATAATACATTTATTTAATTCCTCACATGTCACATCCTCCATCACTTTATATTAATCCTAATCCACCTCTTGATCCCATCATTAGTGATGTGCACATGTCTAATCCATGATTAGTATGTGTCACAACCTCCAACTTTTGCAAATTGGCTTCTAACTTCATTAGCCACTAAATTCCTTCTAATTATTGATTAGCTAGTCTAATTAGCATCTTGGTTAACTCTCTCATCTCCCAAGGAATATTAAATTCATTTTATTATCCCCATGTCATTCCAAATGGAATTTTAAATTCCATTTTATCCCTCCTAGGAATCTCCTCTTCCCCATGTGATCATTGAAATGTCACATCAGTCACATGGGTTAAGAAACTTCTATTATAAGAACCTTGTCTTATCTAAGGTACTTCTCAGCTCCCTTTTTTAGAACCTTGTCTTATCCTTAAGATATCTCCAATCATGTGAATTTAAAATTCACTTTTATTCCTCCAAGGAATCTCCTCTTTCCAATGTGATCATTGAGAGGTCACATCAGTCATATCCCAAGGTACTTGTCCTTCTTCCACATCATTTGTACCCTTTCTATCTCACCATGTCCTTTGGACACTTCATCCTCCACATGGCAAGATGTGAGGGCTTGTGAGTCCTCAACTCACCATAGCTCTCCATCTTGACCATGGTGGCTCAATCTTGACAGTTGAATTATTTAAAGAATTCAATTTCTTCTATAAATAACCCCCCTTCTCATTCATTCATGGACATTAGAAATTTTATCACACTTATGTTCTCAAGCCATTCAAGCATTCATCAAGCTCTAACACTTGCTCATTTTTTTGCATTTGCATACTTAGCTCTCAACCTCCATTGTAGAATCCTTAATCTTTTATTGCACTTATCTCATACTCACATCCTTCATTGCACTCACCTTGCATCCAATTTTCATCACATTTCCATCAAAGGATCACACACTCAAGTTTCAATCAAGGGCCAACCAAGGGATCAACACAAATAAAAGGTATATTTTCTTGCTTTTATCTTTTCTTTTGTTTGTGTTCAACGTAGCCCAATCTTGATGTGGTCTAGTGTTCATTACTTTGCATTTCTTAGTTAGTTTTTCATATTAGGAGGTAATAACACTTGCACACAAGAAGATTTAATAAATCAATTAAAATGATTTATTGTGCAAGTTGCAAAATCTAGAGGATTTGATAGATTGAGATTAAGATTAATCATGATTTGATTAGTTCAAAGAGATTAGTTGATATGACAATTTGATTTATATTTTTGGATTGATTTAAATCAAAGTTTAGAGGAATATGAATTTTGAGAATTAAATAAAGTTGGATTTATTTAATTAAAGATAATGATGTTAGATTTAAATCAAATAAGGATTAATTTATTTAATTTAAAGGGAATGACTTTAGAGGTTAATTAAATAAAATTGATTTATTTAATTACAAAGAAGAATATGATTTAATCAAATAGAATGATATATTTAATTAAGAGGAGAATATTTGATAAAGTTGATTTATCTAATCAAAAGGGGAAATATGATTTAATTAAATAAAGATTGATTTATTTAATTAAAAGAGGAAATATGATGAATTTTAATCAAATAAAGATTGTATAAGAGTGAATTTTCACCCCATGTGCAAATCCTCTTTTTCCCTTTATCTACCTTAGAAAACCAAGTTTGGAGGCTTAATTCCACCTAAGCCCACTGCTCGCATCACACTTGGCGCTTGTTTTGAGCATTGATGGAGGCATTTCAATTGGGGATGCAAGAGCAACATGCTTATGTCCTTGATATATTCTCATGTCTGGAGCCTATAGAGGCGTTACACTTCCCATTGGGAGTTAAGTTGTAATGCCCCCTTCGGCTGACCAACCTGAATATGGTCGTCTTCTTCATCTCCCCTTTAAATTCACCCCTTCCATATGCATTTGGGAGGTTCTAAGAACTTCTTCACTTCATTCACAAGCTCTAAGCAACTTCTTCACCATCCCTTCAATCTTCAAGCACTTTACACTTCATAGCAGCAACGTCAACACTCCACCACTTTAGTAGAGCAAGTGTGGAACAAAACACCATTGCAACAGAGGCTTGAGTTCCTCTCATTTTCTCCCCCATTAGCCTTGAGCACTCTTGGTGGAGGTGGTAAGCTTTCAATCCTCTCCTCTATTACTTGGTTGAGAAGCATAACACTATTTTGTAGTGCTTTAGTGTTCTTTACTTCATCTCTACTTTTCTTTCTATCTATCTAGTTGTCCGTGGAGGTGGGAACACCAAAACGGAGTCTGACTGAGGTAGACCCCTATACAGCAACCCAACAATTTCTCTCTCTCTCTCTTGTGTGCAGGTATTGAAGACATTCATGAACTAGAAGCTTCATCATTCACACGGTTGTAAGCATTTCCTTTCCCTTCTACTTTACTTTATTCCATTTCGATCACTTTCTACTACTTTATCACATTCTATCAGTTCTCAGTAATCTATTTGCTAGCAGTCATTTAGGCATTTTCTGTGATAAACTTGGTCTTTGGTCTGTACGAGACACCAATGCACTAGACTGCAATCTATATTATGCGCTAATGTCCTTTGGCCAAGAGCTTTCCAGTCTATCCAGAAAATCTTTGTGACCTTCTCTTTCAGATTCTAAAACTCTCATCATTGTTCCATTGAGGTATTTTAGGGAAATTTTCCCCGTGAGGCTCTTTTGAATGAAGAGAACTCATGAGTAGTGAATCCCCCTATTCTAAATTTTGGTGAACCCAATGTGAAGAAAAGTGTTCTTTGAAAAACTAGGAATTTATTTACCCCTACTTGGTGGGATCTTAACTTTTGACTCAGTTCTCGGAATTCATAACCGTTTGCACCATTGGAAATGTTTCCTAGAGAACTAGTTCAATCCCTAAAGTATGTGCAATCAAATATTAGGGACCGACACAAGTTTTGGCCTCAAATTCTGCTCTGAAGACCTCCAAAAATGCGAATTACTAGAACATAGGAAATACTGAAAAAATCATAATGAATTTAATATCTTCTTTTATTAGTTCAGTATCTAGTTTTGTTCAAAATGTTAATGATATTCCATTCCATGCATGTGATGGTGAATTGGTTTTTCCTATGTCACTCGGTATCTTTGATCCTTCTCATGAAAGTCCTCTTGTTTTAGAGGATATCTTGTTGCAAGAAGACGAAATCATTGATACCTTTTTTAATATTACTCTACCTTATATTCATTCCAATGCACTCTCTTTTAGAGATGACGCATTGATGAATGATGAATCTTTTCCTTCCAATGCACTCTCTTCTACAAATGTTGCATTTGTAAATGATGAATCTCATCTTGGTTCTAATGTACTCTCCTGTAGATGTGATGCATTAGTGAACAATAAACCTCCTTCCACATCTGATTCTCCCTAGATCAATGTTGAGAATGTTTCTTCAGATAATTATTCCATATTTGATCCTGTTTGGGTTGATGTTGAGAATATGTATTCAAATAATTCCACTAGTTGTGATGATTTTGTAAATATAATCTATGTCTCGGTTGCCCCTCAAAGGCCTAAGAGACTGATCATTTACGTGACTCCAACTAGTCCTTCTAAAAATATTTTCTCTATTGATGGTATTCCATTTGATATCAATCCTCCTGAGCTTTCTATGGCTCCCTCTTATAGAACAGTAGCCCATAATTATGAGAACAGTATGAATAAACAACCGAGCTTTCCTCAAGCACATAAACCTACAACTAAAGCACCTAGTGATTACAATCTTGTCAAGCAACTTCAAGTTACTCCAGCTAAGATCTCACTATGGGTCTTTCTTTAGTCTGCTTTGGTTTACCAAGGTATGGTTCAGGAAGCCTTACAAAAAATCCTCTTGCCTTCTTCCACTAGGCTGACAGATGTTAATGCGTTAATGGTGTATATTCATGTGGATTCATTGAATATTATGTTCTATCTACATGAACTCTCACCTCCGTAAGTACAAAAGCAAGTAGATCCCCTAATGATTATAGTTAACATTAATAACATTGGCATTAGATGATCCAAAGGATTTTTTGTAAAATTTTGAAATTATCCATTTTCTCTAGTTTTGTTATCATTAGAAAGTGCTTGGGATCCTGACTCCAACACAACTAAAACATAGTCAATTGGAGTCCTGGAGCTCAAGATATATATGGTCAAACCTCTGGTCAACTCTTAGAATCAGGGTAGAAAAAAAGGTAAAAAAATAAAGTCATCAAAACTGGTCAAAGTCAGCACCATTGTGAAGTGCTCATCATCATGATTTCGGTGGAGTTCGTTTCACGGAAAACGAAGTCCGTATGGCGAAGTTATGGAAGGTCAAAGATTGGGTCAACTCAATGACGTCAGCGCCCAATCAGCACAACAGCTAATCAGCCCTTGACATATGGCATCACCTCCTCCCTCCAAGTGGCAAAAAATATTTTGGCAAAAATAATTAAAAAACAAATTTAAAATAAAATAAAATAAAAATATAATAAAATTTATATTTAATAAAAATATCTAAGATGGACCCCACCCATCCATGGGGTGGCCCACATTAAGTGGGGCGCCACCCATAGTATGGGGGGAAACCCACTTTTGAAGGGGAACGCATCCCCCTCTTTTAGGGGATAGGATAAAAGGAGGGGAGTGTGGTGGGACCACCACCCCCCTATAAAATACTTAAAATATCCTCTTTAAGGGGGATTTGATATTCGGTTATTTTTTTAAAACAAACTTGCCTAACTCAAAATGTAGCCCTATACATAGGGATAAAATAACATCAAAAATACCCTATGGAGAAATAAAATCTCCTAAATAAAAGGAGAATCTCATTTGTAAAGCCCCGGATAAATATAAAGGGCTAAATAAAAATAATATTGGATATATTATTCTTCAGGGAGATGTGAAAAGGGGGATATATTTGAAAATTTGCACTATGTAAGGGAGATTGGGTAGTTAATTGGTTTTACACCAATTTTGGTAATTTTGGGCTATAAAAGGAGGTGAGAAAGTTGAGAGAGGTCAAGTGATTTTGGAAGAATTTTGCAAGTGTGAGAGATTGTTTTCCTTGGAGGAATTTTTGTATTTTCGTGCTTTTGGAGAAGCTTGTTTCCATGCACTTTGAAAGTGCATTTGTAAATTTCTTTGTAAACCAAGGGGAGGTTCTACCAACGAATGTAACTGAATTTTTGCAAGAATAATTGGATCAGTCCACTCAATTGGAGAGGGGCCCAGAGATGTAGTCATTCTAAATGACAAACTCCGTTATCAATCTTTGTTTACACTCTCTTTATCTCTCATTCTGATATTTCTTTAATTACTTTGTAATTTCGTTATTTAAATTTCGTTTGTGTTTAATTATAATTAAGCACTTTTGGTTTGTAATTGTTAATGTAACCATTCAAAGCAAATGTCATAGATCCTTAAATAAAATCAAATTTGTATCAGAGCTATGTTTTGACTAGTATTGCAGATTTGAATGCTTACACAGTTGAAGCTTCAACAAGGCAAAGGAAAACATGAAGAATACAATATTGAGATCAGAAAATGAAGGACTTCACCAGCAATGGATGAAACTGGAGTTGGGAAAGGCATCGAGCAAGAGCTTAATGATAGGTCTTTCCAGCGAGTCTTCCTCGAAATGAAGGCTATGGTGGAAGAGTTGTATGTGGAAAAGAAGAAGCGTGAAAAGGGAGATTAGTCGAAGCAAGAAAAGAACGAAGATTGAAAGGACAAAGGAGAAAAAGATCTAAAAGCTCCATATCCTCCATCTTCCCCTTCTTCTTCTTCCTCTTCTACTACTGTTAATCCTTTCAAAAGTAGGTCTAAGCCTGTTATTAAGCTTGATGTAAAATTTGAGTTGCCTAAGTATTGTGGTGAGTTAAATGCCGAAAAGTTAGATGATTGGATCCAACAGGTAGATGTCTATTGTAGGATTCAAGGCCTAACAGAAGATGCTTCTATGATCTAGCTAGCCACTCTTAGGTTGGGAGGTACAACTCTCATCTGGTGGGAGAGTAGGACTCGGGAGGAAATTGCTCGCCATGGTAAGGTCAATATGACTTGGATGGAATTTATTGCTGCCCTTAAAAAATAGTTTTATCCTTTAGGTTATATGCAACAATTAACAATGAATTGGAAACCCTTTAGGCAGGGTAAGAGTCAGTCTATCCAAGATTACACTCATGAGTTTAGAAAATGGGCTATTGCTTTAAATGTTCCATTGTATAATTAGGATACATTACTCAAGTACATAGGTGGTTTGCATTCTTACCTAAGACATACTATTCTAATGTTGAGTCCTAATAATTTGGATAAAGTGTCAGTGCAAGCCACTCATTTAGAGTCAAGGGGTAAGAACACTTTCAGTGATAATTTCTCAAAGAAACCATCTAAGTCTGAGGGGAAACCTAAGGGTAGAGATAAAGGGAAAGGAAAAAAGACAGCCATGGTAAAGAAAGAGGTTGAAAAACCCACTTGTTCTCATTGAAAGAAAGAAGGATATAAATATTCTAAGTGTTGGAAACTACATCCAAAACTTAGGCCAAAGAGGTACGGTGGAAAAAAGGGAAGCAGAAGACAGCTGTTGTAACACAACAGGATCTTGGATCTGATTCCGGGGACGAGACAAAGATAACTGCCACTAGAATTCAAGGTAAAAACAAAGAAATATCTCTTGCATCTAAATCAAGTATTTCTGCAAGTACAAGTAAGCCACCTAAAGTAGATAAGTAGAGGAATGAATGTTTTCATATTCGTGTGATAACTAAACACACTAAGGTTGATACTTTATTTGACACGGGTTCACAAGTTAATCTCATATCTGAAGAAGTTGTTAAAAAGCTAAATCTGACTACAACTCCTCATCTAAAGATATACCCTTTGGGATGGGTTTGTAATGATGCACAGTTACAAGTCACTAAATAATGTAAGTGTTGTCACCTACAAATTGTACCCTCTGCACAAAAAAAAATGCCATATCATTCTTAACATGCTCGACCTACATACATTCTTAGGAAGGAGAGATGAACGTCACAGCCTTAAGGTATGAGTGTAGACTTGTAAACTCAGTTAAAGACATGCATAATCAAAAGAAAAAATAAAGAAATGAGAGTAGTACAAACATGAACACTAGCTTCCAAGGTAAACCCTGTGTCGTATTCCAGATTCCAGTTGAGTTACAAAACATACATTAGTTGAGAAAGGATTGATAAAAATCAATAACTCTTTTAGTGTATAATCCAAACACTTTTCAAAAAGGAAAAAAATGCCATATCTACAAAAGTGTGTCGGCCCCCTTAAGGTTTACAAAAATATCAGTCCTCCAAAAAAACTATCCTAAGATCTTTTGATTGAATTAAATGTTGTGTTCCTGCGTGTCCTTGTTGTCTATGTTGGTGAAGATTTATTGCCTGGAGAAGCTCTTAGATCTTTTGTAGCTACTGCATTCATTTATGAACCTCCTGTCCACCTTTGAACCTCTCTATCAAGTGCTTTCAATGCCTCAGAGCCAATCCACGTCAATTTCACTCGGTTGATCTTCCTGGCACCTAGTTCGACTGCCAATGATTCACTTGTATCTTTCTCTCATTGGCTAGGCACATTCCACATGGATTCCTCGACAGTCAAAAGTCCATTCAGTCAGAATCGCATCTCAGTGAGACACTGGAAGTGTCTCACTGATGCAATTATGCCCCTCTGAAGCTATCAGCATAACATGACACTATCGATGAGAGCTCCTATCGAGTTTGCAAAGTCATACCAATATCACTAAAACCATCGGCAAAACAAATTTATTTCACTAAGACATTATGATGAACTCCTCATTCTATTGGTGAGACTTATTGGGTCGATGAGATATCATGTTAGGCTGCTTTCCTTAACCCTGCTAAATTCACTTTGGCAAGACCATGTTGGGTTGACAAGACTTCATAGCAAAGCCTTAAGCCTCTTGGCGAGCTCCAATTCCACTTCGGCTAGAGCTTGCTCGGTCAGTGAGACCTTCCACCGACCTCCTCTTCATTCTCTGAATTCACTTCAACATATCGTTAGGCTCTTCATTCTTCGGCGAGACATCATCAAGTCGGGGAGAGATCATAGCGAAGGCACAATCTTTTGCCGAGCTCACTTGATTCCGTCGCCAAGACATTCTCGGGTTGTTGAGACTTCTTAGCGAGCTCAGATTGCCATGCGAATGTCACTTTACTTCGTTGAGACTTCCCCTGATCGACGAGATCCTTGACGAATTCGAAAATACTAAACCGAGGGCACAATCCCTTCGGCAAGACATAATGCCTTTGGCAAGAAATTTCATCGAAAGACATTTCATTTTGGCCAGACCTTGTCTCCTTAGCATGACGTCGCACCGAATTCACTTACTCTTCAGTGAGCTCCTTCATGTCAGCGAGACATCCTTACTTCGGCAAGACCTTATGCCGATGTCCTCTCTTTTTCCAAGGTCTTTTTGTTGTTGGCGAGACTCCTACCGAAGGCAAAACACTTGTCAAGGCCCCCTTTATCTTTCGGCAAGACCATCTCCATTTGCCGAGACATTACGATGATTCCTCCATCCTTCACCAAAACCATCATCTCCTGTTGAAGCCTCTTCATCTGTCGAAAAGACTCCTGAGTGTCAGTGAGAGATCTTACCGAGAGCAAATGCTACCGCGAGACTCACCATTCCATCAGCGAGACATAATTCCTTTGCCAAGACATCATGACAAAACCACTTTCTTTGGCTGAGACTACGAGCAAGTTGGGAAGACTTATAGTGATGTCCATTAGTCATACCGATACCCACTTCCATCGCTAAGACTACACCATGTCGGCAAGACATTACCCCGATGGCTGGAGCTACACCGATATCAAATATGTCGGGGAGACCTTCTGTATTCGGCAAGACATTACGGCGAAGGAACCAACCTTTGCCAAGAGCCCATCCTTCTTGTCGGGGATACATGATGATATCGGTAAGACCATTTGCTGAGGGCACAACCTCTTCTGAATGCATCATCCCCTCGCCAAAAACACTTGTTATTAGGGAGACTCCTGTCGAGCTTCTTCACTATCGCCGAAACATCGGCCTGTCGGCCAGACATTCACCTGAGATGATTTTATTTCCCCAATGCGACCATTTCCTCTAGATGATACCTTCATTCAGTGAGAGCCCCTTTTACTCGATGAGACAATCTGAAGGTCTTGGTGACTCTCTCCTTAGAGGATCTCGTGCCGAGCTTGAACAAGGCAGGCTCCCAAACTGAGTTCCATGTGACCTATCATCAAATGCATGATTTTTCCCCCTTTTTGTGAATGCTCCATTTGGCCTTCTCGAACATCTATCACATGATCCACTCTACCTAATTGAGCCTGTAGGTGAAAATTGGGCAACATTTATGGCGACCTTTGTTGGATGTTTGCCTGCTAAACATAAGCACCAGTAGCCTAAGTCTATCCATTGGGTATGGAGTCATTAGGAAGCATAGAAAACGAATAAAACATCAGCCTTGCACATGGCTGCAACTCGCTTGAGACCCATAGAACACAACAATTTCCCAAAAAATGAAAAAATAGGGGAAACTGAAAGAAAATATTTACTATGTTGGAACAACACTTATGGAAAACATAAAACCTAACCTAATATGTACAATAGAGGAATTCGTCAAACTTGAAAACAAGGCTTGAGGTGTATCCCATTGACTGGGATAGGAAGTACTTCACCTTCTATCGTGGCTAGTTGATAAGCATTGTGTTCTTTGCAGTGTTTAATAATAAATGGACCTGTCCACATGTCAAACTTGGTGTGATGGCCTGGCCTACTTTTCAAAACATCCCATTTCAGCACGAGATCTCCCACCTTGAAATTTTTTTCTGTTGCCTTCTTGTCAAATGTCTTCTTTGTTTGGAGCTAATGATAATCCAAAGCTTTCATCACTTTGTCTCTTGATTCTTCGAGCTCCATGAGCTCTGCATATCTCATGAAATTGGGTCTTATTCCTCAAACATCTCCAACTGATGTATAATGTCAAGCACTGGAAGCTCCACAGACAAAGGCAATCTTGCCTCTTTGCCATAGACTAACATGTATGGTGAATTACCAAAAGACCTCTTAGGAGTCACTGTATCTGCCCAAAGTGCATACTTTAATTTGATGTGCCAGGTCCTTTGATTATCCTCCATTGTTCTTTTGATAATCCTAATGAGTTTCTTATTTGTGGTTTCAGCTAAGCCATTACCCTGAGGGTAATAATTTGAGGATGTGTTCAAATGAATGCCATGTTTAATATCCCAATCAGTTAGCCTTAATCCCACAAATGCAAGAGAATTATCAAATATGATAGAGTTAGGAACTCCAAATCTAGTGACTATATCCTCATAAAATCTCAAAACTGAAGACTCCTTTGCTTCTTTCAAAGCTATCGCTTTTGTCCACCATATGAAATAGTCTGTGGCAGTGAGCACCCACTTGTGACCAGTACTGGAAGGTGGATTTATTGGCCCAATGAAATCAATGCCCCATCTCATGAAGGGCTGCTCTACTTGAATTGGATGCAGAGGCATAGCAGGCAGCTTTTCCTTCCCTAAGAATAGAGCACATTTGACACACTTTCTTGACTAGGCATGTGCATCCTTAAATAAATTTGGCCAGTAGTAACCAGCTCTCATGGTTTTCCAAGCAGTTGTCCTTGGAGAAAAATGACCCCCTATAGCTCCATCATGAAATTCATGAAGTACCTTTTCAATCTGATCACTGTGAATACATCTTAGGAGAACACCATTCAGATCTTTTTTGAAAAGAACATTGTTTACCAGTACATACGGTATGGACTGTAGTCTAAAGTATCTTCTTTTAGCTCTGTTCAATCCTAATGGGCATTCACCAGTTTGTAAAAATTGGGTCATATCTTGAACCCAATTAGTTGCCCCCATAGGCACATCCTCTTGAGCATCCTGAAACTCATTTGTATTAGCAAACACAACATCCTTTTCCAATTCATTTTCCCTGATTGAACCTGTAGCAAGTTGTTCATAGAGACCCTTAACTCTTACCCGTTTGGTAATCTTGATATCTACATCATACTCCATGACCTTAGTAATCCACCCTGCCCTTTTTTCATTCAAATCTTTATTCAATAGAAACTACTTCACACTTGAGTGCGCAACCAGAATATGAATCTTATTGCTTGAAATTAGAGGCCTAAACTTCTTCAAGCTTCTGATCACAAAGAGAACATGCTTCTCAATGAATGTATACCTCTCTTCGTAATCAGCAAGTATTTGACTAAAGAAGGTTATGGGCTATTCTAGGTTGTCACTATTTTTTTGTACCAGCATAGCAGAGATTCAGCCACTGCTACCAAAAGCATACAAGAAGAAGTCTTTAGAGAAATCTGGATTTACCAATGTTAGAGTAGATGCTAAAGCCTCCTTGATTTCTTCAAAACTATGCCTTTCCTCCTTCATCCAACTGAAAACTGCATTCTTTTTTAGCATAGTAGTCAAAGGCTGTAATAAATTTGCAACATCAGGAATAAATCTTCTCAAAAAGTTAATTCTCCCTAAAAAGCTTTGCAATCCCTTCTTATGATTAGGCAACGGTAGCTCCAATATAGCCTTCACTCTTTCAAAATCAATGGTAACTCCATCTTTTGATACTATATGGCCTAAAATTTTTCCTTCATGGACTACAAAAATACTTTTTGTAGGATTGAGGGATATCCCATACTCTCTACATTTCTCAAAAAATTGCTTGAGATGTGAAAAATGTTCGTCTACATTTTTTGAATACACAATGATGTCATCTAAATAAACTAGCAGACATCTTTGAATTAAATTCTAAAATGCCATATCCATGGCACGCTAAAAGGTAGCACCAGAATTTGATAAACCAATAGGAATTCTCTTGTAAGCCATAGTGCCCCATTTTGTTGTAAATGTTGTTTTATACTGATCCTCCTCTTTGACCAGAATCTAGTTATAACCAGAACACCCATCAAGAAAAGAAAATCTTTCTGAACCAGACACAGCTTGGAGAATTTGTTCCATAGACGGTAAGGGATAATGATCCTTCAGAGATGCTTTATTAAGATCCCTAAAATCTACACAATCTTATCTCACCGCTCTTTTTCTAACCGAAACAAGATTAGAAACCTAGGATGTGTGTTTAATTGGAAACACAATACCCCCTCTACCAACTTGGTCAGCTCTTTGATCATCAAAGGTTCAAGCTTAGGGTTCAATGGTCTCTGTTTTTGTCTAACAGGCTTGACACTAGGTTCTAACTCAATTGTATGTTGTGCAATATGAGGATCAAACCCTCTTAAATCAAAATATTTCCAAGCAAAAACATCATGGTACTCTTGGCATAAAATAATGAAAGCTCTTTTATCCTCAGCTGAACAAATTTTGCCCAATTTGAGAAGCTTACCTTTAAAGATTTCAACTTCCTCATAATGATCTTCTTTGACTTGAAGGCCAATTTTTCTCTTTTTAAGCTGATCGTCAGAGTTGAATATGGATTCTAGGGTAACCAACCCTTTGCAAAGTTTATTTGTCTTCAGCTGTATCACTTGACCCTCATACTGTTGCTTGATATTTTCTTGGTTCACTATAGAAAATTGATCCTGTTGGAGTAGAAAGGTCAATATTTGCTCATCACTTTCAAATACCTGCCAGTGGATGTTGTTATCAGGAATTGATGGCCTGATTACAACCTTCACATACTATTGTACTTTGTCTCTTCTGATATCATCTGGAATATCAAACTATGCCCCAATGGTTGCAAGCCTATCGGCATGCTTGTTTTGGTTCCTTGGAATAGACACTAAGTTAAAGGCATCAAAATCCTCAAGCATGTTTCCCACCCTGTTTCTATAAGACTTTAGTGTGTCATTTTTAGCAACATTCAGGCCCCTTATTTGATTGACAATTAATTCACTGTCCCCATGAACCTTCAAACAGGTTATTCTTCTTTTCATTCAGATCTTTATTCAACAGAAACTACTTCACACTTGAGTGCGCAACCAGAATATGAATCTTATTGCTTGAAATTAGAGGCCTAAACTTCTTCAAGCTTCTGATCACAAAGAGAACATGCTTCTCAATGAATGTATACCTCTCTTCGTAATCAGCAAGTATTTGACTGAAGAAGGTTATGGGCTATTCTAGGTTGTCACTATTTTTTTGTACCAGCATAGCAGAGATTCAGCCACTGCTACCAAAAGCATACAAGAAGAAGTCTTTAGAGAAATCTGGATTTACCAATGTTAGAGTAGATGCTAAAGCCTCCTTGATTTCTTCAAAACTATGCCTTTCCTCCTTCATCCAACTGAAAACTGCATTCTTTTTTAGCATAGTAGTCAAAGGCTGTAATAAATTTGCAACATCAGGAATAAATCTTCTCAAAAAGTTAATTCTCCCTAAAAAGCTTTGCAATCCCTTCTTATGATTAGGCAACGGTAGCTCCAATATAGCCTTCACTCTTTCAAAATCAATGGTAACTCCATCTTTTGATACTATATGGCCTAAAAGTTTTCCTTCATGGACTACAAAAATACTTTTTGTAGGATTGAGGGATATCCCATACTCTCTACATTTCTCAAAAAATTGCTTGAGATGAAAAATGTTCGTCTGCATTTTTGAATACACAATGATGTCATCTAAATAAACTAGCAGACATCTCTGAATTAAATTCTAAAATGCCATATCCATGGCACGCTAAAAGGTAGCACCAGCATTTGATAAACCAATAGGAATTCTCTTGTAAGCCATAGTGCCCCATTTTGTTGTAAATGTTGTTTTATACTGATCCTCCTCTTTGACCAGAATCTAGTTATAACCAGAACACCCATCAAGAAAAGAAAATCTTTCTGAACCAGACACAGCTTGGAGAATTTGTTCCATAGACGGTAAGGGATAATGATCCTTCAGAGATGCTTTATTAAGATCCCTAAAATCTACACAATCTTATCTCACCGCTCTTTTTCTAACCGAAACAAGATTAGAAACCTAGGATGTGTGTTTAATTGGAAACACAATACCCCCTCTACCAACTTGGTCAACTCTTTGATCATCAAAGGTTCAAGCTTAGGGTTCAATGGTCTCTGTTTTTGTCTAACAGGCTTGACACTAGGTTCTAACTCAATTGTATGTTGTGCAATATGAGGATCAAACCCTCTTAAATCAAAATATTTCCAAGCAAAAACATCATGGTACTCTTGGCATAAAATAATGAAAGCTCTTTTATCCTCAGCTGAACAAATTTTTCCCAATTTGAGAAGCTTACCTTTAAAGATTTCAACTTCCTCATAATGATCTTCTTTGACTTGAAGGCCAATTTTTCTCTTTTTAAGCTGATCGTCAGAGTTGAATATGGATTCTAGGGTAACCAACCCTTTGCAAAGTTTATTTGTCTTCAGCTGTATCACTTGACCCTCATACTGTTGCTTGATATTTTCTTGGTTCACTATAGAAAATTGATCCTGTTGGAGTAGAAAGGTCAATATTTGCTCATCACTTTCAAATACCTGCCAGTGGATGTTGTTATCAGGAATTGATGGCCTGATTACAACCTTCACATACTATTGTACTTTGTCTCTTCTGATATCATCTGGAATATCAAACTATGCCCCAATGGTTGCAAGCCTATCGGCATGCTTGTTTTGGTTCCTTGGAATAGACACTAAGTTAAAGGCATCAAAATCCTCAAGCATGTTTCCACCCTGTTTCTATAAGACTTTAGTGTGTCATTTTTAGCAACATTCAGGCCCCTTATTTGATTGACAATTAATTCACTGTCCCCATGAACCTTCAAACAGGTTATTCTTCTTTTCATTCAGATCTTTATTCAACAGAAACTACTTCACACTTGAGTGCGCAACCAGAATATGAATCTTATTGCTTGAAATTAGAGGCCTAAACTTCTTCAAGCTTCTGATCACAAAGAGAACATGCTTCTCAATGAATGTATACCTCTCTTCGTAATCAGCAAGTATTTGACTGAAGAAGGTTATGGGCTATTCTAGGTTGTCACTATTTTTTTGTACCAGCATAGCAGAGATTCAGCCACTGCTACCAAAAGCATACAAGAAGAAGTCTTTAGAGAAATCTGGATTTACCAATGTTAGAGTAGATGCTAAAGCCTCCTTGATTTCTTCAAAACTATGCCTTTCCTCCTTCATCCAACTGAAAACTGCATTCTTTTTTAGCATAGTAGTCAAAGGCTGTAATAAATTTGCAACATCAGGAATAAATCTTCTCAAAAAGTTAATTCTCCCTAAAAAGCTTTGCAATCCCTTCTTATGATTAGGCAACGGTAGCTCCAATATAGCCTTCACTCTTTCAAAATCAATGGTAACTCCATCTTTTGATACTATATGGCCTAAGTTTTCCTTCATGGACTACAAAAATACTTTTTGTAGGATTGAGGGATATCCCATACTCTCTACATTTCTCAAAAAATTGCTTGAGATGTGAAAAATGTTCGTCTTTTTTGAATACACAATGATGTCATCTAAATAAACTAGCAGACATCTCTGAATTAAATTCTAAAATGCCATATCCATGGCACGCTAAAAGGTAGCACCAGCATTTGATAAACCAATAGGAATTCTCTTGTAAGCCATAGTGCCCCATTTTGTTGTAAATGTTGTTTTATACTGATCCTCCTCTTTGACCAGAATCTAGTTATAACCAGAACACCCATCAAGAAAAGAAAATCTTTCTGAACCAGACACAGCTTGGAGAATTTGTTCCATAGACGGTAAGGGATAATGATCCTTCAGAGATGCTTTATTAAGATCCCTAAAATCTACACAATCTTATCTCACCGCTCTTTTTCTAACCGAAACAAGATTAGAAACCTAGGATGTGTGTTTAATTGGAAACACAATACCCCCTCTACCAACTTGGTCAACTCTTTGATCATCAAAGGTTCAAGCTTAGGGTTCAATGGTCTCTGTTTTTGTCTAACAGGCTTGACACTAGGTTCTAACTCAATTGTATGTTGTGCAATATGAGGATCAAACCCTCTTAAATCAAAATATTTCCAAGCAAAAACATCATGGTACTCTTGGCATAAAATAATGAAAGCTCTTTTATCCTCAGCTGAACAAATTTTGCCCAATTTGAGAAGCTTACCTTTAAAGATTTCAACTTCCTCATAATGATCTTCTTTGACTTGAAGGCCAATTTTTCTCTTTTTAAGCTGATCGTCAGAGTTGAATATGGATTCTAGGGTAACCAACCCTTTGCAAAGTTTATTTGTCTTCAGCTGTATCACTTGACCCTCATACTGTTGCTTGATATTTTCTTGGTTCACTATAGAAAATTGATCCTGTTGGAGTAGAAAGGTCAATATTTGCTCATCACTTTCAAATACCTGCCAGTGGATGTTGTTATCAGGAATTGATGGCCTGATTACAACCTTCACATACTATTGTACTTTGTCTCTTCTGATATCATCTGGAATATCAAACTATGCCCCAATGGTTGCAAGCCTATCGGCATGCTTGTTTTGGTTCCTTGGAATAGACACTAAGTTAAAGGCATCAAAATCCTCAAGCATGTTTCCCACCCTGTTTCTATAAGACTTTAGTGTGTCATTTTTAGCAACATTCAGGCCCCTTATTTGATTGACAATTAATTCACTGTCCCCATGAACCTTCAAACAGGTTATTCTTCTTTTCATTCAGATCTTTATTCAACAGAAACTACTTCACACTTGAGTGCGCAACCAGAATATGAATCTTATTGCTTGAAATTAGAGGCCTAAACTTCTTCAAGCTTTTGATCACAAAGAGAACATGCTTCTCAATGAATGTATACCTCTCTTCGTAATCAGCAAGTATTTGACTGAAGAAGGTTATGGGCTATTCTAGGTTGTCACTATTTTTTTGTACCAGCATAGCAGAGATTCAGCCACTGCTACCAAAAGCATACAAGAAGAAGTCTTTAGAGAAATCTGGATTTACCAATGTTAGAGTAGATGCTAAAGCCTCCTTGATTTCTTCAAAACTATGCCTTTCCTCCTTCATCCAACTGAAAACTGCATTCTTTTTTAGCATAGTAGTCAAAGGCTGTAATAAATTTGCAACATCAGGAATAAATCTTCTCAAAAAGTTAATTCTCCCTAAAAAGCTTTGCAATCCCTTCTTATGATTAGGCAACGGTAGCTCCAATATAGCCTTCACTCTTTCAAAATCAATGGTAACTCCATCTTTTGATACTATATGGCCTAAAAGTTTTCCTTCATGGACTACAAAAATACTTTTTGTAGGATTGAGGGATATCCCATACTCTCTACATTTCTCAAAAAATTGCTTGAGATGTGAAAAATGTCCGTCTGCATTTTTTGAATACACAATGATGTCATCTAAATAAACTAGCAGACATCTCTGAATTAAATTCTAAAATGCCATATCCATGGCACGCTAAAAGGTAGCACCAGCATTTGATAAACCAATAGGAATTCTCTTGTAAGCCATAGTGCCCCATTTTGTTGTAAATGTTGTTTTATACTGATCCTCCTCTTTGACCAGAATCTAGTTATAACCAGAACACCCATCAAGAAAAGAAAATCTTTCTGAACCAGACACAGCTTGGAGAATTTGTTCCATAGACGGTAAGGGATAATGATCCTTCAGAGATGCTTTATTAAGATCCCTAAAATCTACACAATCTTATCTCACCGCTCTTTTTCTAACTGAAACAAGATTAGAAACCTAGGATGTGTGTTTAATTGGAAACACAATACCCCCTTTACCAACTTGGTCAGCTCTTTGATCATCAAAGGTTCAAGCTTAGGGTTCAATGGTCTCTATTTTTGTCTAACAGGCTTGACACTAGGTTCTAACTCAATTGTATGTTGTGCAATATGAGGATCAAACCCTCTTAAATCAAAATATTTCCAAGCAAAAACATCATGGTACTCTTGGCATAAAATAATGAAAGCTCTTTTATCCTCAGCTGAACAAATTTTTCCCAATTTGAGAAGCTTACCTTTAAAGATTTCAACTTCCTCATAATGATCTTCTTTGACTTGAAGGCCAATTTTTCTCTTTTTAAGCTGATCGTCAGAGTTGAATATGGATTCTAGGGTAACCAACCCTTTGCAAAGTTTATTTGTCTTCAGCTGTATCACTTGACCCTCATACTGTTGCTTGATATTTTCTTGGTTCACTATAGAAAATTGATCCTCTTGGAGTAGAAAGGTCAATATTTGCTCATCACTTTCAAATACCTGCCAGTGGATGTTGTTATCAGGAATTGATGGCCTGATTACAACCTTCACATACTATTGTACTTTGTCTCTTCTGATATCATCTGGAATATCAAACTATGCCCCAATGGTTGCAAGCCTATCGGCATGCTTGTTTTGGTTCCTTGGAATATACACTAAGTTAAAGGCATCAAAATCCTCAAGCATGTTTCCCACCCTGTTTCTATAAGACTTTAGTGTGTCATTTTTAGCAACATTCAGGCCCCTTATTTGATTGACAATTAATTCACTATCCCCATGAACCTTCAAATAGGTTATTCTTCTTTTCCTTGCCCACTCAAGACCTTGAACGAGGCCCTCATACTCGGTAGTATTATTAGAGCACACAAAAGCAAAGTGAAAAGCGGAGTAATACCTATCACCCTATGGAGATACAAGCATTGCACCTCCCCCTGCTCCATTCTTGCTCCTGAAACTGTCAAAGAACATTTCCCAAAGTCCACCTTGTGGTTGCAGCAACTGATCTGTATCCTTCTCTAGATTTGGAATCTTTACCTCACGCTCAAGAATGACATAGTTACCCATACTAGCATCTTGAATGAGGTCTTCAAAACTGTCCAACACATTTTCAACTGCCCATTCATGTAGAAGCACATCAGAAACAACTTCTGCTTGAAGTTCTTGAGCAGCAGCCAGCTCACTGTCAGTGAAAATGACACAATTTATTTCTGCAGCAACAGTGGTCACATTGATGGAACTTGGGTTATATGGCTCAATGTGATCCTTGGCCAATCTTTCAGATTTAATGGTAACCTCGGTTCCATATCTTGTTCTAAATAGCATATGTGACCAATCAGTTAACACATAACCACCTATCTTGGCTGTAAAGTCTCTTGATAAGTACAAGGAAAAGAAAGGTGGAAGGTCTATGACGCATATGTCTTGGGGAACTGAAAAAGTTAGGGCAAGCATGAAGGGTAAGACTCAAATATTTAATGATGCCCAATGTATTAACTGAAGTACCATCCAATTGGATCACTCCCTTCTCTAAAGGCTGATACTTTAGTCCAAGCTTGTCAGCAATCTCATTTGTAGAACTTGATATAGTACCTTCTTGTGTTGCAGCAGGTAGAACATATGGCAAAGGTGCAAAAGGTAGTATCTGCAAAGGGATATTTGCGTGAATCTTTGGAAATATTGGCATTGGTAGCCTGGGAGCAAGTTTACCAGCTTGTAATAAGTTTTTTTCAGCTCTGATGGCTATTTCAAAGGCGTCTGGTAGAGAAACCCCTCCCATTGATTGTATCATAATAGCTATATCACTGTTAAGAGCCCTCAATAAGTACAAAAATGCATACTCTGGAGGTAGTCTCACCGTCGTAGGGATTCTATCCCAGGTCTTTTGAAACCTGAAGTTGAAGTTGTTCATCTACTCTTGAGGGGCTCTCTTAATTGTGGTTAATTGTTCTAATAGAGACAAGTTATCAGACCTGTCTTGAAATTGTTTATGCAACTTGTCTCCAAATTCATCCCAAGTTGCAATTGATCTGACTGCTAAACCCTTATACCATTGCATAGCTCTTCCATTCAATGAACCAGCTAGTAATTTTTTTGCAACATCCTCTTGAGTTATGTGATGGACTCCGCATAATGAAGCCACATCTCTCATATGTTCAATCGAAGTGGTTTAGTCTTCCCCTGTGAAAGTTGGCAGACTCTTCAGGGCTGCCATTGGGATGTCATTGTGTTGTGCCAAATTTAAAGGACTCCCTCCATTGAAAGCAATAAATGGTTGATTCCTTGGAGCAGCCATTAGAGGTAGCTGAGGTGGATTTACTGGTACATCAAAATGAGATCCTACAGATGGAGGGGTAGACTAAGTTCTTCTATAACAAATAATTGTTGTTTCTCTCCTCTTTGTTGCTCTTCCTTATCTTCTTGGTGGTGACAGCTACAAATATTCAAAAGGACTTGAGATGCTCCTTGTCTGAACTCTTCTCATAAACTATAGAAGGTGCAAATTTCTGGAGTTCTTCCTCTTTGTGGAGTCGCCAAGTATGCCAAATGACTTCTATAAAGTTTGGGAGTAGCTGGTTGCATACTAAACCAGCAATTTAATCTAATTTTTGTCCCACTAGGCATGCCAAAAACTGTTGTCACCTAGAAATTGCACCCTATGCACAGTGATGGAAACTAAGCTTTCTAGAGACACATGGGATCATTTCAAGGTTGTGGGTCACCTGAATTTGAAATGAACCTCCAGAGAAGGTTGGCTTCCTTTGAGTATCACCTAAACTATCAATTCTATAATGCTAAAAGGAGAGGGAGTACATTCAAATGAAACTAAACTATGGTGATACACCGCATGATAAGAAATCTTGAAATGAAACAAGAAGAAAATATGCTGGGAAACTTAATTGCAACTATTTCACATACTCAACACAACTTCTTTAAGACTTATGCATCATTCTTAACATGCTCGACCTACATACACATCTTAGGAAGGAGAGATGAATGTCACAGCCTTAAGGTATGAGTGTAGACTTGTAAACTCAGTTAAAGACATGCATAATCAAAAGAAAAAATAAAGAAATGAGAGTAGTTCAAACATGAACACTAGCTTCCAAGGTAAACCCTGTGTCGTATTCCAGATTCCAGTTGAGTTACAAAACATACATTAGTTGAGAAAGGATTGATAAAAATCACTAACTCTTTTAGTGTATAATCCAAACACTTTTCAAAAAGGAAAAAAATGCCATATCTACAAAAGTGTGTCAGCCCCCTTAGGGTTTACAAAAATATCAGTCCTCTGAAAAAACTACCCTAAGATCTTTTGATTGAATTAAATGTTGTGTTCCTACGTGTCCTTGTTGTCTATGTCGGTAAAGAGTTATTGCCTGGAGAATCTCTTAGATCTTTTGTAGCTACTGCATTCATTTCTGATCCTCGTGTCCATGTTTGAACCTCCCTGTCGAGTGCTTTGAATGCCTTAGAGCCGATCCACGTTGATTTCACTTGGTTGATCTTCCTAGCACCTGGTTCGGCTGCCAACGATTCACTTGTATCTTTCTCTGATTGGCTGGGCACATTCCACATGGATTCCCAGACAATCAAAAGTCCATTCAATCAGAATCGCATCTTGACGAGACATTGGAAGTGTCTCGCCGATGCGATTTTTCCCCTCTGAAGCTATCGGCATAACATGACACTATCGATGAGAGCTCCTATCGAGTTTGCAAAGTCATACCGATATCACTAAAACCATTGCAAGACACATTTCTTTCACTGAGACATTATGACGAACTCCCCATTCTATCGGTGAGACTTATTGGGTTGGTGAGATATCATGTCAGCCTTCTTTCCTTAACCCCACTAAATTCACTTTGGAAAGACCATGCTGGGTCAACAAGACTTCATAGCGAAGCCCTCAGCCTCTTGGCGAGCTCCAATTCCACTTTAGCCAGAGCTTGCTCAGTCGGTGAGACCTTCCACCGACCTCCTCTTCATTCTCTGAATTCACTTCAACATATCGTTGGGCTCTTCATTCTTTGGTGAGACATTATCAGGTCAGGAAGAGATCATAGCGAAGGCACAATCTTTTGCTGAGCTCACTTGATTCCATCGCCAAGACATTCTCGACGATCAATGAGATTTTCACGCCGATGCCATTTTACTTCATTGAGACTTCCCCCGATCGACGAGATCCTTGACGAATTCAAAAATACTAAACCGAGGGCACAATCCCTTCGGCAGGACATAATGCCTTGGGCCAGACCTTGTCTCCTCGACATGACATCACACCAAATTCGCTAACTCTTCGGCGAGCTCCTTCATGTCGGTGAGACATCCTTACTTCGGCAAGACCTTATGCCGATGTCCTCTCTTTCGCCGAGGTCTTTTTTTTGTCAGCGAGACTCCTTTCGAAGCCAAAACACTTGTCGAGGCCCCCTTTATCTTTCGGCGAGAACATCTCCATTCGCCTAGACATTACGGCGATTCCTCCATCCTTCACCAAAACCATCATCTCCTACTGAAGCCTCTTCATCTGTCGGCAAGACTCCTAAGTGTCGATGAGAGATATTACTGAAAGAAAAATGCTACCCTGAGACTCACCATTCCATCAGCGAGACATAATTCCTTCGCCAAGACATCATGGTGAAACCACTTTCTTTGGCCGAGACCACGAGCAAGTCGGGAAGACTTATAGCAATGCCCATTAGTCATACCGATACCCGCTTCCATCGCTGAGACTACACCATGTCAGCAAGACATTACCCCGATGGCTGGAGCTACATCGATATCAAATATGTCAAGGAGACCTTCTGCATTCGGTGAGACATTATGGCAAAGGAACCAACCTTTGCCAAGAGCCCATCCGTCTTGTCGGGGAGACATGACGATATCGGTAAGACCATTTGCCGAGGGCACAACCTCTTCCGAATGCATCATCCCCTTGCCAAAAACACTTCTTATCGGGGAGACTCCTATCAAGCTTCTTCATTGTCGCCGAAACATCAGCTTGTTGGCTAGACATTTGGCCGAGATGATTTTATTTCCCCGACACAACCATTTCCTCCGGATGATACCTTCATTCAGCGAGAGCTCCTTTTAGTCGGTGAGACAATCTGAAGGTCTTGGCAACTCTCTCCTTAGATGATCTCATGCCGAACTTGAACAAGGAAGGCTCCCAAACTGAGTTCCCTGTGACCTATCATCAGATGCATGATTTTTCCCCCTTGTTGCGAATGCTCCATTTGGCCTTCTCAAACATCTGTCACATGATCTACTCTACCTAATTGAGCCCATAGCTGAAAGTTGGGCAATAGTAAGCTTAGTTTTGCAATCACTACAAAATTTAAAGATGAGGTTGTGCCTTTATATATTTGTGGACTTGTGTTAGGAAGTCCATATTTGTAAGACTATAAAGCTATCTTCTTTAGGGAGGAAAAAAAGTATCACCTATTTAAGGATGGGATTGAATATATTGTACGTGCACACAGAGTAAAAACTAGTCTTGCATTAATTAATGTTGGTTAGATGAAAAGATTAGTGAACTCCAATAAAAACTTTGTGTTAATGCTTGTTAAGGCCAAAGAAGATGAAACATCTGAGGTGTTTAGAGGAAGTGATCCTAAACATAAGGCTGAATTGGTCAAAGTTTTTTCCGCATATGATGACTTGTTTCAGGAACTAAAAGGATTGCCTCCTAAAAGAGATATTCAACATGAAATTCAATTGCAGTAGGATGTGCCACTACCTAATATTGGCATGTACTATTTGTCTGTCATGCAAAATGAAGAAATATAAAAGAAATTTCAGGAGCTTCTCAATGGAGGAGTGATTTGTCTAAGTACATCACCTTGTGGTTCTTCGATCGTTTTGGTTCCAAAGAAAAATGGAACATGGAGGATGTGCATCGACTTCAGGGCACTCAACAAAATCACCATCAAAAATAGGTATCTGCTTCCTAGAATTGATGACTTGCTTAATTAGCTTAAGCATGCAATTTATTTCTCTAAATTGGATTTGCAAAGTGGTTATCATCAGATTAGAATTGGAGAGGATGATATTTGGAAGACTGCTTTCAAGACAAAACATGGACTTTATGAATGGATGGTTAAGCCCTTTGGGCTTACCAATGTACCCGCTACATTCATGCAAGTCATGAATGATATCTTCCATCCTTACATCGATGATTTTTTTATTGTATATCTTGATGATATCCTAGTTTTTAGCAAGTCTTAGGAAGACCATGTAAGTCATGTTTAATTTTTTTTTGATGTACTAAGAAAAGAAAAACTCTATGTAAAGATGTCTAAATGCAAGTTTTCAAAGACATCTCTTGTGTACTTAGGTTATATCGTAGGGAATAGTCAATTGAAAGTTGACCCTGTGAAGGTTGAGGCAATTGTAAACTAGCCTGAACCAAGTACTGTAACCGAAGTCAGGAGTTTTTTGGGTGTTGTCCAGTACTGGAGGAAGTTTATTGCAAAATTCTCCTTCATCGCATCACCATTGAATGCATTAACAAGTACTAAGATAACTTTTCAGTGGGGAGAACCACAATAAAAGGCCTTTGACACACTAAAGGAAAAGTTAAGTACTGCACCAGTCCTAGCTCTACCAGATTTGTACCAACCATTTGACATTGAAACAGATGCGAGTGGATTCGCCATGGGAACAGTATTGACACAAGGAGGTAAGTCGATCTGTTACCACTTTGAAAAAAAATTTGGCGCAGTAAGTAATTATCCAACTTACGATAAAGAACTTTACACTTTAGTACAAAGTGTTAAAAAATGGAAACATTATATAATGGGCAAGGAAACAGTAATATATACTGATCATCAACCATTGCAATATCTGCATTCACAAACTAAGTTGCAGCAAAGTATGCATTTCAAATGGATGGGATTTTTACAGTAGTTTCACTTAGTCATTAAGTAAAGAAAGGAGCCTATAACAAAGTAGCTGATATTCTTTCTAGACCTCTAGTTTCTAATGCTTTGATAATCCTTAAAAATAGTTCTATGATGAATGCAAGTTTTGAAGAACAATATGCTACTGATGAAAATTTTAAGGATATCTATGCAACTCTAATCCAAGGAAAACAAGTAGAAGAAAAGGATTACGATGTGAATGATAAACTCTTGTATCACTTAGGAAAATTATGCATTCAAATGAATTAACAAGCACATGTAATTAGAGAGGAACACACATCGCTAATTGCATGACATTTTGGGGTTAGTAAAACTTTGGCACAGCTACATAAATATTGCTATTGGCCTCGAATGCAATAAATTGTAACAAAATATATTAAGGGATGTGTGATGTGTGCAACTAGCAAACCAAGTAATAGGAAATTGGGGTTGTACACACCTTTATCTATACCGTCTTGACCATGGGAAAGTGCATCTATGTATTTTTTTGGGGGGTTACCTATGTCTAGGAAAGGGAATGACTATTTGTATGTAGTAGTTGATCGGCTCAGCAAGATGTGTATTCTTATACCATGTAAAAAGAAAATTACTGCTGAACTGACAGCTCATATGTAATGTCCTCGTTTTAGCTAACGTTGTTTGTTGAGGAGTGAGCCTATCAATTTGACCCTCGTAGGCTGACAATTTTGATTAGAGGGTTTTCCATGGTAGTTATCTAGAGTTTTGAGACATCGCTCCATCAGTTGATTCAGGTTTGGGCCTTTGCAGAGACTTACAAAGTGATATTCAGAATCTTACTATTTATAGTAAGTCAGGCAGAAAAGGGTTATTATTTCTAGCAGGACACCTAGTTCAGTTGGTCATCTCAGTTTCAACCTAGTTTGATAGTTTGATGAGCAAACGGTCATTAAGGGAGCATTTAATAATAATTAAATAATTATTATTATGACTTTATCTTATAAAGTCACTTTAAGTGAAATATTAATTAATGGCGAATTATAAAGTATTTAATACTTTATAATAGTGGAGTAATATTAATATTAAATGAGTATTTATTACTCAATTAAAAAGGATGACATTTATTAATGAAATTGCCTAATTTCAAAAGAGGCGAATTTTATATTATTAAATGCATTTAAATTTCTTTTTTCAAGGGGGTCGAATTTTTGAGAGAGGTATTTATTTCTCAAAGACAGAATAGAACTCATTATTGATTGATTATTCAATTTTTTTCTTTTCTCTCTGAGAACATTCAGAGTTGGAGAAACAAGGGTTTTTGCAATTAGGTTTTGGAGAACATCAACTCTTCAAAATCAGACATACTGAGGTTGTGAAATATCAGATGAAGCTTGTCCATCAAAGTGGCTTTATTCAAAATTCACAACAGAGCATATTTGTGAGATTTCAGATTGGGGTTTCAGTCTTCAGTTGGATCGATTTCTTCTAGAAAGAGATTCTCCTTTAGTGGTGATTTACAATGTTCATCTGGCACCCTTTTCAAGGTCATGCAGATTTTTACTTGTTGGTTATTGGGTTGTACCTTTTTTTGCAAGGCCGTACTTCACCTACAAGAAAAAATGCCTTGCCTTTATGCACTATGACTTCACCATAGTACACGCCTTGGTCTTTGGACTAGTCTACACTCACTTTGAGGCTAGAGAAGTCAAAATCTAAGGCTGGTCGTACCATTCTTCGTCATTTAGATGGCTACAAATAAGCCAAGTTTTTAAAATAAAAGTGTTGCCTTTTTACTTGCATGTATGTATTTCTTCATTGTACTCATCCAGAAAATTAATAGAAGCATTCGCCATCAGCCTAGGAGTGGTTTTGTTTCGCCATTTGTAGTTTTGAATTTTATATTTATTTTAGAGTATTTATGCAAAATCGCATCATTTCAATATATTGAAAAAACCATAAAAAATACAAGAAAACACCAAAACAAACAAAAACTTGCATTTACATCAGTAGTTGGGGTTGAGAGACACCGAGTCTCTTACAGTGGTATCAGAGCATAGTTTTCTTGCCATCCTATGCTTTTTTAGATAAATTGTGCTTTTTTATGCTTTTTCATGAGCAGAGGCATTATATTCTATACCAAGGGTAGCAGAACAGGCAAAGTAGAGGATTGGACAGGTCCACCTATTCCAGAAGGTGATATAGTATCAAGGGTTCTGGGTATACATAGATCCAGTTCTAGCAGCAGTAAGAATAGTGTCACTACATTGATGGTAGATCGAGAGGTTTTGACAGAGACTCATAGGGATCTAGGGAAAGAGCATGTCAGAGGTGATATTTTTGATGACGAGTTCAGAAAAAAGAATGATAACATGATGGACATGATGTCTCAGCTTATCGGAACAATGAGACAACATTCACCAAAACAACATGTCTTCCAGCTAGGGAAATCTAGCATGACTACAGGTGTGGAGCAACCATAGGTGTTAGTACCCCAGCAGGCATCTTTCAATGTTCCTGAATGTAGGCCTGGAAAACCTACTTTCCTTGCCAGAGAGGTCCCTTCAGTTCAATGGGCAGAGCATCCAGTCCCATAGCTGGAGTTTCAGATGCCCCAGGGTATGTCAATGGCTCCTGAGATCAGGCAGTCTTTGTCTTTTCACGAGTTTATGGATGTGCATAGACCTAGAGGTGGAGGTAGATTTGAGCGTAGAGCTCCCTAGTACCAGCAACCACCACCACAGGTGAACTGAGATCTTCAGTATGCAGTGAGTAAGATCATCTTGCCCTATTTTGATGGCTCAGATAAAATCTTAGCAAGGTCTTGGGTTCAGAAGTTAGACAATTATTTATCTCTGAGACCCATATAGGAGGATGAGGCCATTAAGTTTGCTACACTACATCTTGATGGGTTGGCACATGAATGGTGGCATCATGGCATGTATACACTGGGTCATCACACGGTTACCACTTATCAAGAGTTCACAAGCAGGCTCATAGAGAATTTTGACAAAAAGGATCTAGAACTTTACTTCAGGGAGCTAGCTCAACACAGGTAGACAAGTAGTTTGGATACCTACATCAGTGAATGGTGAAAGGTATTTTAGAAAGGAGACTTTTTATCTTGTTTATTGAGGGGCTATATGAGCCTATGAGAGGTTGGGTCAAAGCATTTGATCCCCCTACTCTTCAGGAGGCAATGCAGAAGGCAGGGAGTATGGAGCTTGTTGCTCCAAAGAAACAATTTAAGCCTAAAACAAACACCTTGCCTGTTGAGGAGAGTCATACACTAGTTGCAAAACAAAAAAAGAAAACAACAGCAAGAATTGATGATGCAACTCATGATGAATTGAGAAGGAAACAACTATGTTACTAGTGCAAGGAACCCTACAGCAAGGAGCATGATTGTCCTTTGAGACCAAAGGGCAGAGCCAACCACGCCATTTGGTTTTACTATGAAGATGTTGAGTTTGAGGATTCATACTAGCAGGTTGTTTCAAAACATGCAGAGGCTAGGAATGCCTCTATGGAGTTTTGGCCCAATGCCAACTTGTCCCCATTGGTATTATCTGCTAGTGTACAAGATGATTCATTCAGGTTCAGGGGATTAGTGGATGGACAACGATGTATTGCTATGCTTGACACCGGAGCCACACACAATTTTATTGATGAGAGCTTTGTCAGTAGATGCAGACTCTAGACAGAGAACCTCACTAGATTTAGAGTTCGGGTGGTGGATGGATATACCCTCACTTGCACTTGAGGAATTTGTAATCTCACCCTCATGCTGAATGATTATGAGTTGCAGGTGGACTTTTATGTGGTCAACCTGGGTGGGATGGATTTAGTGTTGGGTATGAGATGGCTTCAGGACATTAGTTTGTTCACCCTCAACTTTCCTAAAATGGAGATGTGATTTGAGATACAAGGCAAGAAATATGTGTTGAGGGGGATTACAAATGGGAGCCTACACTCTATCTCTCTCATTAGTGGGAAGAGTGAGAAGGTAGAGAAGGATTTTGCACAGATTGGGTATGGTTTTGGATCCTACTCTCTTGAACCTAGTCTGGAGATGAGTGATGATAGTGTTTGGGATCCTACTTGTGCACTAGGATTTAAGACTCAGCTTTTAGAGGAGTTTCACAGTGTGTGCATGGTGCATAGTGCATATGGTTTCACGTTTGACCCACACGTATACAATTTGTTTCAGGTCCATAGTTATGGAATGCACATGCTTGATATGTTGGATGACAGTATATCTCGTGTAGTTTTAGGGAGTAAGTGTTGCTTGCAGTTTGACTTGCTCCTTCCTGAGTTTCTTCATCCTATGACTGGCAACGCTGATGTTGATAGGGGATGGCATTCTATTTCAACTGGCCAGTTGTGGGAGTTATAGGAGTCAATTGTGGCTATCAGGGACATTAACTGACACTACCCTTGGGATCCAGGTGGTGTGGTGCATTTTTATTTGCAGAGATTGATTGAGGACAAGCAATTTCAAGGAGGGCAGACTGTAATGTCCCCGTTTTAGCTGATGTTGTTTGTTGAGGAGTGAGCCTATCAATTTGACCCTTGTAGGCTGACAGTTTTGATTAGAGGGTTGTCCATGGTAGTTATCCAGAGTTTAGAGACATCACTCCATCAGTTGATTCAGGTTTGGGCCTTTGTAGAGACTTACAAAGTGATATTCAAACACTTACTATTTATAGTAAGTTAGGTAGACAGGGGTTACTATTTCTGGCAGGGCACCTGGTTCAGTTGGTCATCTTAGTTTCGACCCAATTTGATAGTCTGATGAGCAAACAGTGAATAAGGGAGCATTTAATAATAATTAAATAATTATTATTATGACTTTATATTATAAAAGTCACTTTAAGTGAAATATTAAAATATTAATTAATGGTGAATTATAAAGTATTTAATACTTTATAATAGTGGAGTAATATTAATATTAAATGAGTATTTATTACTCATTTAAAAAGGACGCTATTTATTAATGAAATTGCCTAAGTTCAAAAGAGGCGAATTTTATATTATTAAATGCATTTAAATTGCTTTTTTGAAGGGGGTCAAATTTTTTAGAGAGGTATTTTTTTCTCAAAGACAGAATAGAGCTCATTATTGATTGATTATTCAAATTTTGTCTTTTCTCTCTGAGAACATTTGGAGTTGGAGAAACAAGGGTTTCTGCAATTAGGTTTTGGAGAACGTCAACTCTTCAGAATCAGACATACTGAGGCTGTGAAATATTAGTTGAAGCTTGTCCATCAAAGTGGCTTTATTCAAAAGTCACAACAGAGCATATTTGTGAGATTTTAGATTGGGGTTTCAGTCTTTAGTTGGATCAATTTCTTCCAGAAAGAGATTCTCCTTCAGTGGCAATTTACAATGTTCATATGGCACCCTTTTCAAGGTTGTACAAATTTGTACTTGCTGGTTATTGGGTCGTACCTTTTTGCTGCAAGGCCATACTTCATCTACAAGAAAAAACACATTTCCTTTTTGCACTCTAACTTCACCATAGTGGACGCCTTGGTCTCTAGAGTAGTCTACACTCACTTCGAGGCTGGAGAAGTCAAAATCTAAGGCTGGACGTACCATTCTTCTTCATTCAGGCGGCTACAAATAAGCCATGTTTTTAAAATAAAAGTGTTACCTTTTTACTTGCATGTATGCATTTTTTCATTGTACTCATCCAAAAAATTAATAGAAGCATTCACCATCAGCCTAGGAGTGTTTTTGCTTTTCCATCTGTAGTTTTGAATTTTATATTTATTTTAGAATATTTTTATGCAAAATTGCATCATTTCAATATATTGCAAAAACCACAAAAATTACAAGAAAATGCCAAAACAAACAAAAACTTTCATTTACGTCAGTAGCTGGGGTTGAAAGACACCAGGTCTCTTACATCATATGTATTTTCAGATTGTATGGGTTCACTTTGGGTTACCCACTTCCATTGTATTTGATCAATATTCTTGATTCCTTGGAGAGCTTTGGTCAGTCTTATGGGGACTTATGGATACTAAACTAAAGAAGAGTACATCCTTCCTTCCATAGATCGATGGACAAACAAAGGTATTCAACAGGACAGTCATGCATCTACTCAGAGGATATTGCAGCAAGCATCATAAGTTGTGGGATGACAGTCTTCATTATGTGCAGCATGCCTACAACCATGCATCCCATTCTTCTACAAAGAGGTCTCCTTTTGAGACTTGCTTCGGTTATTTTCCAAAAACACCAATGGACTTCTCTTTTGGAACAAATGATGTTGAAGATGGATGCCTTGATGTAGAAAGGGCTTTAAAGTTCATCTAGAAGGTCCAAGCAATTCATCAGGCCGTAGAAGCACAATTGGAAAAGAGTCAAGCAAAGTACAAGGCTTGTCATGATAAGCATCGCAGCGATCATCATTTCCAAGTTGGAGACAGAGTTTGATTACACATAAGCAAGGAAACAATGCAAGGTGAAGGAAGGAAGCTCAAGCCGATCAAATATGGTCCATTCAAAATTCAAGAAAATATTGGCACAAATGCCTTCCACCTTAATCTTCCTCCATACATGCAGATTTACTTAGTAGTCAACGTTGAGAACTTGAAGTTGTACGAACCTCTGTTAATTTCTTTGTAAACCAAGGGGAGGTTCTGCCAACGAATGTAGTCAAATTTCTATAGGAATAATTGGATCAGTCCACTCAATTAGAGAGGGGCCCGGAGATGCAGTCGTTCTAAATGAAAAACTTCATTATCAATATTTGTTTGCACTCTCTTTATCTCTCATTATGTTCTTTCTTTAATTACTTTGTAATTTCGATATTTAAATTTCGTTTGTGTGTTTAATTATAATTAAGCACTTTTGGTTTGTAATTGTTAATGTAAGCATTTGAAGCAAATGCCATAGATCCTAAAATCAGATCATTAGGCGTACTCTCATTGACATTGGTTCAACAATCAATGTGTGTAGTATTGATCTATTACCTAAGATTAATATTCACTCATCTTCTATTAATGCTTCTTCTATTAACATTCATGGATTCGATAATGTCGGTCGACAAGGTCTAGGTACAATAGTATTACCTTTGTAGCTTGGACTTGTTACCGTACCTACCCTTGTATATGTTATGGCAGAGAAGTTACCTTATAACCTTTTTCTTGGTAGGTCATGGATTCACACTATGGGTGCAGTCTTGTCTACCTTGCATAAATCTATTAAGTTCATTTGCAATAATATAGTAGTCACAGTCAAGGATGACCCTGATTCTATGCACTTATATGTGAGATGGAAGCTACTATTCAAGCTTCAATTGTGCCTAATCTCATCCCTTCAATGTATTCCTATGTGTTAATGTTTACTCCAGTAGTACCTACTACAAAGGATACTCTTGAGATAAATGTCCCTAAAGAAGATCCTTCTGAAGTAAAAAATCTCGAGTCTTCTCTTTCTACTTCTCAAAAGAATGCATGTCTTGCTGATGATTGGGGTTCCTTAGACTTTACAGATTCCTTCATCTAGGAATATAAAGTTGACCCGATCCACTTAGACCTTCTGATGACATCATCCACACCTACTATCAAATATGACTACTCTTTTGTATTGTGGGGTAAGTTAAATGCAAATTGTAATATTATTGGTGTTGATACTCCTTCTGAGGAAGATGATCACACTTCTATTAAGGAGGTTAATGTTGGTAGTCCTGTCAGGAAAGATCATGGCGATATCATAGAGGAGTATGATCCTCTTTTCCAAAATAATACTCTCCATGTAGATCCTCCATTGTCTGCTACCTTCATATCTTCTTCTTATGAGCAGTCAAGTATTTCTCCACAAGAGAAAGGTTTGCTTCTTGCTCCTCATCCTCTTTCTAAGAAAGAGTGTATTTTTTTGTGGCTTCTAAAAGCTCACTTGATTACTCTTCCTTCTCCTGTATGCAAGAAAATCCATAAACATGATGAAGCAAAACATTTTTTATACACATACCATTGAGTGCTTGATCATTCCACCAATGAGTCTAAGGCCTTGAAAGAAAAAATACAACTTCATGATTAAGGTGTCATCAAACTCCTATTTGATTGACGCACCTACCTTTACTTTGCAAAACTAGTGATAATGAGGTTTGCCTCTATCCTATATCTTACACGGTTCTCCTCCCCTGTATGTTGGGGGAAGTGATAACTTATTCTAGAAACATGTGTGTGTCCCTCTATGGACCCCCTCTTTTCCCTATATGTTTCAAATGAAGTTTCCCTTGAGTGGACCCCTTTTCTCTTTCAAAGGTTTCTTGAGGGACCTCTTTAAAATCTTTTCTCTCAAATGAACTCAATGGAGTCTAGCTCGGGGGCAACCCGACTAGACCTATTTCATGTCTTTGAGTCTAGCTTCGGGGTAGCCTGAGTAGACCTCACTTTTCAAACAACGCATCCCTTGAGTGGACCCTCTTCTTTTGAAGGGTTCCCAAGGGACCCCTTTGAAAGCCTTCCAATTTGCTGATAATCTATGTGACTATCCACTTACTTTCCCACGTGGCCACTTTCACTGTGCAGGTGCACCTATGAAGCCGCTTTTTGACTCTGTGGATTCCCCTTTCTTTGGTTTCCTCCATGTGAGAGATGTTGTGGAATACCTCCCTATAGGTCTAAGAACTTGTAGGGTGCTTCCTTTTGGCTTCCTCCATGTGAGAGATCTTTGGGGACGCTTCCTTGTAGGTCTACAAGTTTGTAACGTGCTTTTTGGGTATCCTTCATGTGAGAGATCTTAGAGGACACCTTCCTTGTGGGTCTATGAGGTGCTTACACTTTTATTTGGTGATAAAGGTTCTCCTCCTCAAGCAAGGTTTTCTTTTATCACCTCTTTGGTCATACAGGTTCTCCTCGAGCGGGGTTTTCTTTTATCACCTCTTTGTGATATGGTTCTTCCTCCTCGAGCAGGGATTGCTTTTATCACCTTTTCATGATACAAGTTTTCCTCCTCGAGTGGGGTTTGCTTTTATCACTCGTATTTGGTGGTATGGGTTCTACTCCTGAGTGGGTTTTTTTTTCACCATGCGCTTTGTTCATATTTCTTTTCTCTCTTGTATATACCAAATCAAAGATCTGAAACTTCTTCATCCTGAGAATGTGCTCTTTCTTCAGCTTCATAGTTCTCTGAAACTATGAAGTCCTCCTTTGACCCTGTACTCTCAGGTTCTCTAGATCAAGATCTACTTCATCGATGGTTTAGGTATACATTTCTAACCTTACCACTTCTCTAATCTACTTTACCAAAGCACTCATTAGTATTCATTCTCACTCAAGTGGGGGAAAAATGTATAAGAGTGAATTTGCACCCTGTGTGCAAATCCTCTTTTTTCCTTTATCCACCTTAGAAAACCAAGTTCGGAGGCTTAATTACACCTAAGCTTGTTGCTTGCATAACATTTGGTGCATGTTTTGAGTGTCAATGGAGACATTTCTATCAAGGACACTCACACAATGTGTAGACGTCCGCGTGGAATGCTTGTGTCCTTGACAGATTCCTGCATCTAGAGCCTACTGAGGCATTACACTTCCCATTGGGAGTCAAGTTGTAATGCCCCCTTTGATCGATCGACCTGAATATGGCCATTTTATTCATCTCCCCTTCAAATCCACCCCTTCCATATGCATTTGGGAGGTTCCAAGAACTTCTTCACTTCATTCACAAGCTCTGAGTAGCTTCTTAACCATCTCTTCAATCTTCAAGCACTTTACACTTCACAATAGCAACATCAACACTCCACCACTTCAGTAGAACAAGTGTGGAACAAAAAACCATTACAGCAGAGGCTTGAGTTCCTCTCATTTTCTCCCCCATTATCCTTGAGTGCTCTTGGTGGAGGTGGTAAGCTTTCACTCCTCTCCTCTATTACTTGGTTGAGAAGCATAACACTATTTTGTAGTGATTTAGTGTTCTTTACTTCATTTATGATTTTATTTCTATCTATCTGGCTATCCGTAGAGGTGGGAACACCAAAATGGGGTATGACTGAGGCAAGCCCCTATATAGCCACCCAACAATTTCTCTCTCTCTCTCTCTTGTGTGCAAGTATTGAAGAAATTCACAAGTTGGAAGCTTCATCATTCACACAGTTGTAAGCATTTCCTTGCCCTTCTACTTTACTTTATTCCATTTCTATCGCTTTCAACTACTTTATCGCATTCTGTCAGTTCTTAATAATCTATTTGCTAGCAGTCATTTAGGAAGTTTCTATGATAAACTCGATCTTTGGTCCATACAAGACACCGATGCACCTTTGGGACATCAGTGCATCATGTTGCAATATGTATTCTACGTTGACGTCCTTTGGTCGAGAGCTTGTCAATCATTCTAGAAAATATTTATGACCTACTCTTTTAGATTTTGAAACTCTCATCGTTGTTCCATTGAGGTAGTTTAGGGTAGTTCACCCCATGAGGATCTCTGAATGAAGAGAACTCATGAGTAGAGAATCCCCCTATTCTACAAATATTATTTGATTAAAATGGTTGGTAGAGGGATAATTAAGGATGAATTGAAATTAGTGAAATCAAGACTAGATGTGTGTATATTTTATGTATCTACACTAATATCTCTCCTATTGGAGAAGAAGATATTTTCTTGTTAGAAGAACCAATTAATTAGAGTTTTGAGAGTCCTAGTTGTTTCTCTCCTTCTACCTCTCTTAGTGGACAATACATTGCTGAACAAGATAATTCAACCATTGATAACTCCCTTGTGTGCGATGAAGTCATCTTAGAGGAACCAATCCTTGAATGTCAAGAACATTTGTTTTGTAGTTCTCCTAAAACTCTCCTACTAGGAAAGATATAACAATAGAATAAAATAAGAATATTAACAATAGAAATTCCTTAGATGAAGATTATGAATTAACATTAGACTCCTCTTCACTAAGAGATCATGAAAATAATGATAATTATTTTGAGGTTATGCACATTAGATACCCCTTGAATTACTCTCTCGAACCTAAACTTATCATCTATCCACCCTCTCAAAAAACACAAGTTTAAAAAAAAACCTATCCTTATCCTCAAACCACCTAAGAACAATGTTTCACAGCAACCGAGTTACAATATTGTTGCTCATACATACAACACTAGGAACAATCCACAATAAATACAAACACCTTCAACATCCCTCCCATTGCCTAATTCTATCTTTTCTAGTGCCCCTCGTTTTCCTTCACAAAGTGGAAAGGAGCATCATATTGTTGAAAAAATTAAAAATACTCCTACAAAGATATCCCTATGGGACTTAATTCAAAATTCCCCTAATTATTACACTATGCTTCAAATTGTGTTGCAACAAGTTGTGGTTCCCTCTAGTGAAAACCCAAATGACATAGTAGCCACTATTCAAGGAATAAACGCTAACATTATTTTCCACCCAAGTGAACTCCCCCTTTGGAAGTGAAAAAATAAAATGATGCTTTCATGGCCATATCTCAATACAATACAACAAGGATAAAATGAACCTTTGTTGACAATGGGTCATCCTTAAATGTGTGTAGTGTAAACCTTTTGGATAAGCTTGGTGTCGATAAATCAAAAATTCAACCCATCTCTTTCTCTATTAATGGCTTTGATAATGTGCAAAAACAACCTCTTGGTGTAATCACATTACCTATTAAAGTTGAAAAAGTTACATTACAAACCTCGATCCATCTTATGCTTGATGATCTTTCATATAATCTTCTTTAGGTAGACCATTGATTCATGCAATGAATGGGTCGCCTTCCACTCTTCATCGTAAAATGAAATACATCTACAACAATGAAGTGCACACACTTGACGCTGATCATGAGCCTTATAGTGACTTACAACTTGAGAAAAATAAAGAGAACTCCTTGAAAACATTGACACCAACTACACAAGTGGAACCCATACAACAAAAAAGAAAAAGAAAAAAACATTGACAAATTCATGAAGCTATTAAAAGATGATTGAGGTTCCTTAGAATTCACACCTACATTCATGGGAGAATACATGATCGCAACAAAGGACTTTGAAAAGGGAAAGACAAAAGAAGACCCTTTGAAAGCATCCATCTGAACCAGTTTAGAAGAAAGGACAACATACACAACAAAATTTGATGTAACTGACTATCAACAACCTTTGAATCCTAAAGAAATGAAAAAATATTTATGGAAAAGGTTATGAGCTTATGAAACAACTTGGATATAGTGGAAAAGTATGTGGTGCTAGAGAACAAGGTATTTGTGTCCCTATCAAACCAAACAGAAAAGAAACAACTAATGGTCTTGGTTATTGTCCTTTGATAGAAATAAAAAAGCCTTCACTTAACAGCAACACTAATGGTCTTGATTGTTATCATTTGAGAGAAAAAAAGAAGTCCTCACTTAACATCAATGTCATCACACAAAACACTAATGATTGGAATTCGTTAGATTTTACACCCTTATGTAAAGTGAACAAAATCTCCCAATCTAAAGAGTTTTGTGTAAGTATGACATCTTGTACTAAGCAAGAGATATCTTTGTCGTAAAATAAATCAACATCTCCTACCTTTGAACAAGAAAGTATCTTCATATTGAGACTCCTCCAAGATCATTTGATATCCCTCACTCCAAGAACAGGAAAGAAATTTTATTACAAGACTACATTTTGTGCATATCATAGAGTTTGTGGTCATTCTACTACTAAATGTAAGGCTTTAACTAACAAAATTCAACATCTTAGGGACTGTGGTGCTCTTCCTTGTGTTGAAGCACCTAGTTCCTCTAACTAATACTTATTTTCATTCCATTCAACTCATCCTTGTCTTGCACTAAGTGGGGGCAAGGGGTTAGTTATCCTTGTCCTTGTATGTCAATTTTTGTTGTCTCTTTTGGCTAGTTGATGCCTTCCATGTATATGTAAGAGAAAGCTTGGGATGTGGATGACATGCCTTAAGTTGGCTTGCATGTGATGTACTGAGTTATGCATTTTTGGGGCAACCCTCTTTTCCTTTTCCATTTTTTCTACTTTAAAGTAATTTCTCACAACAATGGTGTTAGCAACCACTTTAAAGTGGGGGCATACATTGAAACTCATGTTTCATTGTGCAATTTTCTTTCTTCTTGTGATGCATCCTTTTCTTGTTCGTTCCATTGTGTTTTATTTCCTCCAGGAGCATGATATTTCTTTGACTTGTCCTCTCTTGGAGACATTGGGCACAATGTTCCCTAAGAAGAGACCTAGCACGAACTAAGCAAAATCCCTTCGAACACCTCTCTCTTTCTTGTTATGTTGTATTTTCTTTTTGTACCTTATTAAAGTCATGGAGGTATGGATTTGATATGGTCCCCTGGGGCTCACCTAGTGAACACCTAGCTTCACTAGCCCTTGTGAGCATCCATTTTTGCACCTTATTAAATTCATGGAGGTATGGCTTTGATATGGTCCCCTGGAGCTCACCTAGTGGACACCTAGCTTCACTAGCCTTGTGAGCATGTGTTCTATTTGCACAGTGGATAGCGCGCTCCACTTGTAAACCTTTTTGAACAAATAGCCTAGAATCGGTCCGCCGTGTTGGAAAATCTATCGAAGCTTGATCTGTGGCATTTTCCTTTTTGTTTTCCTTTTTCTATCTTTGATCGTGTATGTTTGTGATCTTATTATGGCTTCATATATCATCTGCAAGCGTGTTCCTTTGTGCCTATGTTAGTTTTCAATAGGATGTTGATCCTAGGGGCTTGATCATCCCTCTTTATCATTGTCATCCCATCTTACTAGCATTCAAACATTTTAACCCCTTTTGATTGCATGGTTGGCTACTTTAGTGTGACTTTGAAGCAAGTTCATCTTCTCACTAAAGTGGGGGCTAAATTTAGTGTAGTAAAATGCATACCCTTGCATTTTCACACTTTTTTGGGCATGCCTTACTTTATTTATGCTTCTTTATGGCTTAATTGGTCCTATTTTACATTCACAAGCCCTATGAATGATATTTTTTTGGTTAATCCTGACATTCTCCAATGCATAAATGATAATTTAAATGATGTCATTGGAGTGTCCCTAATTTGTGGATTGGGACTAAAACATCGCCTAGGGCATCTTTATCCTCCATGGGTCTTGGGACCCTGATTTTGAATGTACCTAAAAAGGTCCCTTTTTGGAGTCTATGCCCTAAGAGTTGAGCCTTGGGACTAAGATGCCACCTAGGGTGTCTTAGTCCTCCTTGGCTTATTTTCAAGATTCAATTTCAAATTCTAGTGGGATTTATCCTCCTTTATTTAATGAATTCATATGTCGGCTTGTTGTGGTGTAATTTTTGGATATTAAGCTTGAATAAATATAAATACAAGGTACCTCCACTCATTTTCATTACAAGCATTCAAGTATTCATTCCTAAAGAAATTTTATGCATTCAAGAGAAATTTATCAAGCATTTGGAGCCATCATCAAGATTCAAGCATCATGTCAAGGGTTTAGTGCATCCATTCATGTTGTTGAGCCAAGATTGTGGATGTAGCATTGAAGATCTATTCTCAACCATTGTTCACATCATATCCAAGGATCCAAGATCTACATTCTTCATGGCCACTATATGGTAGATTTTAGATTTTCTTCACAAGACATCACCCAAGGTGATATCATTTACATGCTTCATATTTCACGCTTCATTTCATTCATTTCATCATTTGGTTTAATTACCAACAAGGGGTTTGACCAAGGAAAACCCCAATTCACTAACAATCAACAAGTTTTTCTCCTCTTGCATGTTTATGATTGTAGATCTAGGTTGAAGACTTGAAGATCATTTGGAGTGCAAAGTTGCATTACAAAGTTGTCGTCTTCACGGAAACTCACCTACCGACCGAATCTGGAAGTTTTAAAACCTAAGATCAGAGGAGAAGCAAGTGTAGACATCAAACCTTAGGACCACATTCAGAGACTTTAGAAATTCTGAATGTGACTAAGACAACAATAAGGGCGTCTTAGTCCTCCTGAATATATTTTTTTTAAATTCTTCCATATCCAGTTTCAACATCCAAAAATTATGTTTTTGCCCCAAAAAATAGTTGCAAGACTAAGACAATAGTAAGGGTGTCTTAGTCCTCCATAGCACCTTTTGAAAACATTTTTACATTTCCAAAATCCTCATTACATTTCTATACTTCTCAGGTACACATACCCTAACTTGGTGTAGCTTAATTTCATCATTTTCACTCATTATTTGGCTTGCATTACTAATTTTTGTGAGTTGAATGTTAAAGTGTCTTTTCCAAGCTTTGGCTTGGTGGTGAGCCCCTAAAAATTGAAAAATCCCCCTCCTAGCTAGGTCCTCCTAATTGAGAATTGACTCACCTTGTGAGGTTGATAGTCAATCCAATTAGGGTTCCTAGGACATTATTGAATGATAATAGGAGAATAGTGGTTTTCTATGACCTAGTCCATAAAGCATCCATTTTCCTACAAATTAATTATGTTTATAAGATACTCATATAGCTCTCATAACTTTCCATCCAATCTTTCATATGCAAATCATCAATTCGGGTGCTTAATTTTGCATATTCAAACCCAATAAAAGATGTCTTATGATACAATAGAGGTTCAAGACCATTTGGATGGTAAATTTTGAAAGGAATAAAGGTATATGAAAATAATACCTAAAATAATCTTAGAGGAGAGTAATGCATAAATTTTAGATCTTAACAATTACAAAAAGGAGAGACACATGTGAGACATAAACGAAAGTATACCATATCACAAGTGTGTATTGGGAAAACAATTTTGGGAGAAAACCACCACACTCCAAAGTGATCCAATGTATTATGAAGTAATCTAAACATGATTACAATACACTTATATAGTAATAATTTATAAGAGTATCACCAACTAGAGATCTATAGTAATTTCAATAGCATACCAATACCTACAAACTCACTATCCACACCTCTATTTCAAGTACCCAATAAATAGGAGAAGTAATACAAAAAACCAATCAAATGGTAATTTCAAAAGCATGATTCAAAATCAGCCAAAAATATGGTTCCCAAATATCCAATCACAAAGCCAACACCCAAATCCCAAGATGAGTTCATAAACTAAAAATAGCATATTTCTTCCACTTGTCATAAGTGTGTCATAATCCAAACATCAAATCAATCATTATATTTTGGATTTTTATCTCCATTCAAGGATTCCTAATGATTTATCAAACCTCATTTCATAAGTTGGTCAACAAGTGTAACTCCCCATTACAACTCTTTTTTGTGTCATAAATATTTTTACATTTCCAATGCAAGAGGCATGTTGGCACTAGTCCTAAATGATAGGGTTTTATTTGTGTGTCTTTAAGGGATATTTATTTCAATCTCTAAACCATAAAACTTAGCCCTAAGCCTTCTGATGAAGCTTGTTACTTTATTTTCTAATCTTGCGGTGACTATTTTGACACATTTCTAATTTTTAAGTTGTCTTATGGCCATTATTATTATTTACTAACCGACCCTCTTATCCTAAGAACTGACTTATCCTTTTGATCTTGTGTGTCAAATAATAATTTAAGATACCTTTGTATGGACTCATCAGATGGTCCCCGCTTAATCCATGTTGGTGTACACATGCCATAATGGTATTTCCATGCACTTTAGGACATAGTACATTTTCTCAAATTCCCAACATTTTGAAGTTGCACTCATGTGCCATGTGGCCATGTATTTTAAATTGTATATCTTTTTTTTTCTTATGTGCACTCATATTTTCTCCAATGTTAAGATGTTTCATCATTTGGTTTGTAGCACCAAATTTTCTTATGGCACAATTTCATAAAAGGTGATCTTGTCAAATTTTTGTTATTGCATTCACTTGCTACATGTCTTCCCCAAGTCTTGCTTTGGTTCTCTACAAAATTCATATGCATGTGGCATATTTTTACTTGATCTCATTTCCTTGGCTTGGAACAGTTTCATAAAAGATAAAGAATTTACAAATGCACTTATCCACTATAACTCAACATGGGATCAATTCTAAAAATCAAACATAATTGAATACTGACAAAAGTGGTTTGGAAATACATGGCTTATTCTCATTGAAACACATATTTTATGTTGCATAGGTTCTAAAAATAGAGAAAAAATCAAAGTTACACATATGTGATATTAAGGAACATGGCATAATCATGTAAAGTTAAAGATAAATTAGTAGCTCCATTTGAGAGCCCGACGATGAATGTGAGGCCAACCCCATGACTTGGAGGCTATTTTATAAGTGACCAATTCTTATTGCAACACTCACAAACTTTGTTGTATAACTTGGTAAATGATTTTGTAAAAGAAACTTGCACTAAGAAAGGTATGTACAATCACCATTGATTACAAGATCTCCCACCAAGATCAATTGTTGGTATTCAAACATAAAAAATGGCTAAGGAGAATTCAAAAACTTCACTTGTTCAAGCCATAACTACATAAATGATGGTTTTCTACCAAATTGATGATATGTATGACTTAATTTCATTTAATTATTAATGCATGTAATCCAAAATTTATCTGCAAGAAAAATTTTAGTTATTTGAGTTACTCTAGAGGTCATGTCTATAAAAATTAGGGTTTTTGAGAGCTGAAAATGGGTAAGTTAAAATTATCATTGTTAGTGATTTGTAAAGAATATTTTATATATTATAAGGTACAATTAGGTTTTATAATAAATCTAACATAATTTTGTTGATAAATTAGAGCCTAAGAAAATTTAATTGTAAACCCTAATTTTGTGAAAAGCCCTAAAATGGGTTCAACACCATCCCAAGGAGGTAAAATCAAACAAGGATTGGAGGAGGATATCATTAGCCAACTCTCAAGTTCATCAAAGAAGTAAAAACATGCACAAGGGTCTAAATTTCTTTCATATAGGTTAATTAATAGAGTTGAGGCAGTTATAGATGCGCCCATTCTAGTCTAGGGTTTGGACATATTCAAATATGGTTATAGGCGATGCAATGATACTAGGCCTATTTCAAATATTTGGAAATTTTATTTAGGTAGGATAGTAGTGCCTAATTTTTTTTTCAATGTAGATTTGGTAAGGGCCATCGCAAAAAAATATGATTTTGATTCTAGGAGAATTTTTAATAACAAAGGTGATGTGTTGACTAGACTAGATATAAATTTTATCTATGAGGTGTTTAACTTGAATTTAACTATAAAAATTCAAATAGATTTTGATTCACTATGTAGATTGTACTCAAGGGATAAGAAAAATTACAAATTAATGTGGTTACCTCACCATAGGATTTTTGAGGTATAGTAGAGATGAAATAGAACCATTCAGCTATGACATCTTTGAAGACTACTTTGTGAACACTTTACACTTTTTCAGGTTTTGGGTATAGATTGTAGGGCATAAATTCCTGTACATATAATGATGATGGTAGTTGATATTCATAATAGGAATTTGAATAGAATTTATTTTTTTCCTCATTTGTTGCAAAGGTAATTCACAAGAGCTTAATGCAAATCAAGACTAACAATAGAGATATATTTTAAATGATATTCCCTTCTTTGCCACATTTTTTTATATAGTGGAAAACTCATATGGAGCCCTACTATGTAGCTGAAATTTCAAGATGTTGAGGAATTTCCACTATTAGTCCAAGCATGGACACACATATGGGACAAGCATTATCCAAAATTGAATTAAATTACATTTGAAGGATGTTTTGTGCAAATTAGTAATGAAAAAATTAGGATTTAAGAGCACAAAGAGATTGCCAGAAAGGGTAATGAACTTTTTGAGACCTAAGGAAAGAACTCTTGAGATTGGTTTCTCCACTCAAACACAATGATCATTATAATTTATGGATATCAAGTGTAGCCTCACATCCTTCCCAAGATTGTTCTTAACATAATTGCTTTCTTAGAAGTAATGTGGCAATTTAATGAAAGTTATAAATTTCATTTAAGAGAAAATAAGAAAGGATCTTTGTTGACTTCCACAATTATATTTTTTGATTTTATGACTACTACTAAGGAGTTATTGGAGTTGATTTATCCTTTGTTGCAACCTTACATTATGAAATTTGATAAAAAGAGAAATTTTGATTCAAATAACTTCATTAACCATGTTAGGGAGAGAGTTGTAAGGGAATGCAATGGAGTGAATTTGCACCCCTTGAAAATTCCCCATTTACACCCCTCACCTTAGAAAAATTAAACCCGACAATGATTTTCCACTTCCACCCACTTGGCAGTTGTATGTAGTGTCAATGTGGGATTTTTTGTCAGGGACGCTAGCACGGTGCGCAAACATCTATGAGGCATGCTACCATCCTGACAAGATTCTCACCTCTACAATCTGCAAAGGTGTTACACTTCTCCATTGGAAATGAAGCATAATGCCCCTACATCCTTGACTAGCCTCAAACAACTCTTTTGGGCTTCTATTCATGCTAAAAATATTTCATTTTTCATTCATTTGATCCTCTACACACTTCTACACATTTCTTGAGACACACTTGCTACTACACACTTCATTTTTCATATCATTATCCATTGTTGAAGCTACAAGACACTTCACATGCTTGAGGGAATCTTGTTTTGGAGGTGATATCCTTTTCATACACCATTGTCATTTGATTTCATAGCATAGCATTGTTACCATTGCTTGGTACTAATTTATTTTATTACATTATTTATCATACTTTTTTTCTATTGTGGCTATTATGGTTGTCCATGGAGGTGGGAACACTGAAATGGGGATTTGACTATGGAAAGCCCTGAAACAACCCCAACATTTTTCTTCGTTTTGTTGTGTGTAGGTGATTGTGTTCATGTGGAGCTTGTAGGAGGCTGGACCACTCATGAGTTGCATTTCTACCACCTTTATTCTTATCAACTTTCATTTCCTAAGTTAAAGTATTCTTCTTGTTACTTTCAGTAGTTTAGCTATTTCTTGCTTTTTGTCACTGCTCGGAACTATTTTTATCAGGTAGTTAGTTAATTCCTTGATAGTCTTAACTATCCTTCATACTTTCTATCTGTATGGATTCCAATGCCTGACCAAGACACCAATGTGTTGTGTTGTCATCCATCTTCTATGTTGGGGTCCTCTAGTAGAAATTTTCCTAGGTCGCAGTCTTGACTCAAGAATTTGCTCATCTAATTCCCTAAACCTTTTGAGTTGATAGAAGGATAGTGGTAGATCAATTTCCCTTACTTGAAACCATCCTAAAGCATTAAACTTACCTTAAACAATCCTTAGCATGAGGTGTATTAGGGCAGTTGATTGTTCTAGACCGTCTCATGACCTAGGGTCCTGAGCGGTTGGTCATCCTCCTCTACATTTTGGTGAACCTGACGTGAACTGTTCTAGTCTTGTTTAGTAGTGTTGAAAGACTCTTCTCTCACATTCTAGGAGTGTTGTGGGTGTGTGTGTTGTAGGGAACCTATCCTTGCAACCCAACCTATGACCCCTAGCGGTGTAGCTAAGAAGAATCCTTAAGTGTTGCAAAATGAAATCTTGAATAGGTCATCATCTAATTGTTGGTCCCTTGGGGGCTTCGATGAAAGTCCATTCTAGTGTACATAAGAGAGCTTCCTTCCTACATCTACCAATCCCATCTATGCAACCTGCAAGTGGATCTCCTGCTATAAAATTTACCTCACAGGATTTGTCGAGGAATGCTAATAGAGAACCATCTCCTTTGTACATTCTTGCATGCATCAATGGGAACACCGTAATTGGCATTCTCATAGACCCTAAATGTTGGGTCAATGTTATCACAGAGGAGATCATGCTAATAAATTTTTTACATAAGTATGGATATGATAGTCTTGTTGGAGCCTAAAATTTCTTGCCAAAATTTTGCAAAATTGATGACGAAATGGACTGTAGCACTCATAAATGCATTTGTTAAAACTGCCTCAAGGTGCCTACTTTAAAAAATCATAATTTGAAGCCAGAGTAGTGTCATGAAAAACCACCTTCCAAACGGACTCATCTAACATATGTTAGTTCATATGTTTAGTCTTAGCTTCCCATAGTTTGATTTGGCAAGATTTTGAAGTAGCATATTCAAGGGTTCTATGAAAGTTTGTTGTTTACACAGTGTTAAAACTGCCAAAATGGTCAACTTTGGAAGATAATATTAAGCAACTGAAAGATTGTCAAGATAAATCAGTTGGTGATTTAGATTCTCGCCATCTAAATGTGCATTCATGCCAATTTTTTAGGGCTTCAAGACACCATTTAGTATTTTTCCAAAATCAAAATCAAATGGATTTTACCCAGTTTGGAGACTACATTTCCAGAACAACTGCAGAGGGGTCATGTTTGATGCTTGATATTTTGTGAATGAAGATTATTGGTGAGAAATAATCTTGCATAGATGTTCACCTTGCCTAAATGAACTAATCCCTAAGATGGAAGCTTCTCAAAATTAGATTTGGTAAGGGGCAAGTGGTGGGTTTAAGTTGAGTTCAATAGCTACAATTTTTCAGAAATGCGAAATGTAAAACATTGAGTATTAATATCTTGCAAGATTGATGAATTCATGAAAATACATCTTACTACCACACTCCCCTACCATCAATTGAAATTTTGGTGAATTTTCACGGGTCTAAGAAAATATTTGATCAATTTACCAAGATGATTCTACGAGCTACTTGACTCATTTCGTCACAGTGCAAAATATCAAAAAATAAATTCAAAAGACTACCAATTTTTCAATGCATTGATTTTCATCCTCGACCATAATGGTATCACCATGTTTTTATCATTGAATATGATTTCATTATGCAATCTCATTGGCTACTTTCCACTTAGCTGAATGCCTAGAGATTCTTGGCTATTGCCCATCAGATATAATTATTGAATGCTTTTAACCTCCATTCATTGCATGTATCCAAAATGTCACTTCTTCCTTTGTGATCTTCCAATGTTAAATGAATACCCTTTAGTCTCATTGTGATTGTTAAGACTTGAAAAAGATGGTACAATCCATCCTGATTGTCAAAGACTTGTTCATTAGTGTCCTGCACTAAGGCTTTAAGCTCACTTCTCTTTCATTACCACTCTTCAAATCTGTTTCAAATATTCCCAAACTATCTTGCCTCATAATTTATGCATTTGATTATGAACATTACTACCTCACATGAGTGTTTTCCACAACTTAAATAAGTACCCATTGAGATTCTAAACAACATTGGGGTTCTTTAATTTGAGCAAGATGACCTAGAGTTGGTTCAACAAACTTTTATGGAGGCATCAGTAAATGGGCTCTAGTATTATTGATGGGCATTGTTTTGTCTAAGTAAGAGTGAATACAATGAACAAGAGCATGAAAAGCATGATATTTCACAATTGACAACATAGGAATCATCTATTATTTTTCACATAGTTCAAAATTCAAACAAGGGAAAACTGATTCATATTGAGTTAATAAACTCAAACAAAGTGATAATCGATTTATGCATTGAAAGAGATCATGAAAAAAAATTGTATAACCTATGGTATCAAGTTGAAGAGATAGTTGATATTATGTATAAGAATATTAAACATGTGTTCTTCCAGCCAGTCAAGATGAAGATCATTACTTTACTAGGATGGAGTTCGACATAGATAGATTCATATGTTCTTCTGTTCATGACAATGTGGAGGATGCAGAGTTAAATTATTTTTCATCTAGTGGTTAGGCTGTCAAAACATATATGCACATAGTCATGAAAGTCCAACAATAATGCAAATCATGCGAAGAAATTTACAAGAATTATTTCAACTTAGAAGTAATCATGTTACACACCGATAAGGATAATTGCAAAGACTTCATGAAGAATTTTATAGTGGGTAATGACGCTACACAATAAATGGGTTTTTTTTCAAACACTGCTCATCCAATGTTAATACAAAATTATATCAGTTGGAAGGTCAAACAAATCATTTCATGGCATTGACAACCATATGCCTACATTATTATATCAAATGCTACACAGATTACATCATTGTGTGCAGATTTTAATTTGCACATATATAAACTCATGACAGTCGAGTTTTATTTGGTGATTCCTCTCTATGTCTTCTGTAGTCAAGTTAATGATGAATGAGAATACAATTTCGAAACTAAAAAATCCAGGAGCAGATTTTAGATGAATTAAATGGTGATGGGGTATGGTGTTTTCCTAAAAACTCATTTGAAATATATAATAGAAAATGGCTTTCTTTCCTCACTACATAGGCCAAGGAGAAAACCTTAAATGAATAAAACATCGAAGTAACATGTACAATCGAAGCAAGTTCCCCAAATCTCTCTGACTATGAGGGTCTCTCCAATGAGGTTTTTCAGGGAAAGTCCTACCAATAGCCAAACACCACTTACATTTCATCAGTGAAAACAAAGTCATGAGAATATGAAGCAAGGTTTTATTTCATTAAAACATGATGAATATTTATTAAGAAAGATTTTAATGAAACATAGGCATCACTATAAACTAGTGTGAGTGAAAATATTAAAAGGCATAAAGTGAGGTTCTATTAAAATGATAATCATGAAATCGTTGAGCCCAAAGATCGAAGAATGGGTAATTATTTTACCCAAGGCATATTTTAATCATACCAAAGTGTACAAGTGGAGACTTTTTACCAAGGAGGTTAAAAAGAAATACATTAAATCACTCAATGGATGATTATTTTTATCCGAAGAGCATTAATTGGGTGGAAATAAAAAATTGTCGATAAGGAAGATAAAATTAAAGTATTGTCAAATACTTTATTTTTCACCATGAGGGAAAACATTTTCACCAAAGGAGTTATAAAGTGGGTAATTACTTTTATTTTAATGGGTGAAGAGTGAAGATTTCCAGCAAAGGAAAGATTTGATCAAAACTAAAATTATTTTCACTAAGATACAACAATAAAGATCAAAATATTTTAATTTGCCGAAGGCAATTAATTAAAATAAAGTGAAATGTTGCAATGAAGAGCAAGTGAAGGGTCATAACTCTAAAATATATAATGTATATATTCCAGATGAAATCAAATGAAAAAGGGATTAGAATTAGGAACCATCAGTAGGTTAGGAAATTGCCAGTATTAGATAGGTTGAACAGTTGCCGAAACAAAATATCATGATGTGTATTGCAAAATATCTTGAAATAATGCAAATGGAGAATAAGTTATAATTTGGTGGCTAAAATCAGGTGTCAATTATTTGTTGAAAATATATGATTATTTGGTTGTCTCCAACTTAATATTTCCTTATTATTTAAATTGGTATATCAAATATATATTCAATTTATCAAGGCACATTTTTTGTTCTTGTGTGGTGTGATTAATTGGTTTGTTTAAAGAATTAAAATCCTTCTAGTCAATCATAGTAATCTGGAAGTGTTATTTGGATCGATAAGAAGAGCCCTATAATCGATAAAATTATCACACTGTCTCTAGTTTGGTTCTATCTTGTTATTCAAATCAAAAGTATTTGATCTGTCAAGGCACACTTGTTGCCTTTGTGTGATTTAGTTAACTAGTTAGGAAGGATTAAAACTTCATATTAATTAATCATAGAAATCTAGTAAGAATCCTTTGGATCGATAAGAAGAGTTTGATAATTATATCCTTGCACGTTTATACGAGGTATAAATAGTCACAAGTGCCAAGAAATTTGAATTGTAGCTCGTAAGTCACATATCATTCACCTCTTGACTCCATTAGCCCAATAGAAGTAGGCACTAGTCTTACCCATTTCATTTTAAAATTTTATAAAATCTTATTCATACTGTAGACATCCAAATTTGACCACCCTCATATGGTCAAATCTGTCTCCTTTATTCATCTATTCTTTCGATATTAATTAAATGATTTATTTAATTAGTATTTCACATTTTTCTGAAGGTTTCTAAAGTATTTAATTTAACCCTTTCATCCTTTCCTCTCTAAATTAAATAAATATATCAATTTATTTAATTTAGTCATTTAACCTTTTTGAATTTAAATCAATTTAGATTCCCTTTTTTCTCTCTCCTTGTCACATCCTCCATAATCCTCTACTAATCTGGATTAGCTTAAATAATCCATGATTAGGATGTGCACACCCTTAATCAGGATTTATTTCACATCCTCCATATTTGGCCACTTGCCTATAATCCTTCATTAGTCTTCTTAATCACCTATTTTTACAACCTTGATCTAATCACATGCCATCTTTGGTATGTCCTCCAAGTCAACGCTTCACAAATGTTTTCTCGTTTAAGCCTTGACCTCTTCCCTATGTGAATTAAAAATTCACATTTATTCATTCAATGCATTTCTCTTCCCCATGCAAGTTGTTGGGAAATTCTAAATTCTCACTTGTCACATCAGTAACATTGGATAAGGGCTTCCTTTATAAGGACCTTGTCATAGCCACAAGGTAATTCTCATCATGTGAATTTAAAATTCACATTTATTCTCCCAACTACTTTTCCCTTCCAATCATGTGAATTTAAAATTCACATTTATTCCCCACCAACTTCTCTCATCCCCATGATGATAAGAGAGGATTTTCTAAAATTCCTCACTTGTCACCATCACTCTCATATGGGGACAAGGACTTCCTTTTTAAGGAAATATCCCCTAATCCCAAGGTACTTGCAAGTGCCTCCACCTCACATTTCCTTCCTCCACATCACATGTCCTTTTCTTCATCTAATTTCCACATGGCTAGATGTGAGGGTCTGTCAATCCTCAATTCACCATAGCCCTCCATCTTGTCCATGTTGGCTAAATCCTAGCCATTCAAATCCCTAGAGGCCTTTCCCCTAAAATAGAAGTTTTTGGCTTCATTTTCTCATTATTCACTCATCTATTCAAGCTCTCCAACTCTCAAGCTTAAGCAATCTCATACTCTCATCCTCCATTGTTGAATCCTCAAGCTCATCTTGCACTCATTTTGTTTATCTTATCACATACCCACTTGCATCATTTGAATCCTCATCACATCTAGATCATTTTGCATATCATTTTAGGTGATTTTCCATCAAGGAGCACACATAAAATCTTCATCAAAGGGACAACCAAAAAGATCAACTTAGCCAAGGTATAATCATTGTTTTATCTTTTCTTTGTTTAAGTTCAACTTAGGCTAATCTTGAGGTGTTGTTGTGTTGTTTCTCCTTTTGCATCTCATTGTTTTTATCTTTTAGGTTTAGAAATAACGTTGCATCACACGTACATTCACATTTCAAATTTTAGTAGGAGTAATTATTAATCCTTCATCTATCTCACTCTATGCCACTATGGATAGATCCATAAATTCAATTAAGTCATACAACTCTAAATTTGCTTCAGCTATCAAGGTCTACCTGCCTAGGTTTAGTAGAGCCTGAAGTGTAGGGAGTCATCAACCATATGGGTTAACTCCATTCGTTGGTTCTACAATGTTGCAAGTCTAATCATAGAGCCTAGCATCCTCTTAGGATTTGTAACCTCCATTTTTGAGATCCAACAGATTAGTGACTCTACTGGGGAACAAATTTCAGAAAAATTGATTCTAGCCTATCCATTTAAAGAGTCAATATAAATTTCACATTTGGATAATTACTTCCATATTGTTGAGTGAGGAGATTCTGCTGGGGTAAACCAAGAACAATTTCAAAATCCATTTCATTTTCCTACTTTTGGGAAAAGTAGGTGGTTTCTGTTAAAAATTGATAGATAATGCATAAACATTTTGGAACAAGTGAGAAGGCAATAGTTAATAAGAGAGTGTAAAGAGTTGGACCAACAACTACTACAATTGAGAGACAAACGTGTTCCAAATGCATCACAAAATATACCATTCCACAATGAGGATGGATATACAAATGCAAGCAGAAATTGGACCCCACAAATGCTACATAATATAACTGAGAATTTTCACAATGGAGGTAATGCACTCTATTCATAGCAGAACATTTGTTCATCACAGGAATCAAAACAAATAAATGTTTATCCTATCCCTCCTAGACAAAGACTAGTAAGCTACCAAGGTCATCAATGCAATCAATATCAAGTGTAACACAATTCCAACCCACTTGGAAATGTCAGTCAAAATTTGTAGCAAGGTATATATCAGAATCAACAATCTATGAAGAAAAATGATAAATGTTTACGTATTCGAGAGAGAAGCAAAAGTCTTTTGGATGCCTTTCTTAACATAAGGAGACATAAAGGAGAATCTAGGTGCTCTTTGTTTAGTAGAATAGTAGTTATTTGTAGGAAATACCTATTAATTTTCCGCCTAGTAGGTCTGAGATCATTCAACAATTCATGAAAGTATATGAGCCTAATTCAGTTTATTGGCCTAAATCATGGATACCCGTTGCTTTTGATCAAATAGATGAATGGATTGCCATTATGGATAAGAAAAGGTATGAAGACACTATCAATGTTGAATCCAATAGTGGTATCACTGATGAGAATGAAGATACAAAGGATCTCTCCTGCATAATAGATTGTGATTGTGAATGTTATAAAGAATCCATTGAAAATCTAGATTTTGATGACAATCATGTGGATTTTCAATTAAGTGATTTTTGAAGCTTTTATGGAGATCAAGAAGAAAAAGCAATAAAAAATGTGATATATGAATCAAATTCATTTGACAATGAACAAATAACACTTCCAGCTGCAGTTAAGTACCATGAAGACACATTTGAAAAGGAAAAGGTTTGTACACTAGAAAACGGTTTTCAATTTTTTTCAAATCCATTGTATGATGAAAAAATAGGAGGTCAAATGACATTTTTCCAAGGTGTGCCAGAACACAAATTTCATGTGTATTCAAACCCACTTAATGATGAGGATGAAGCATTTTCCGATAATCAAGATAGCGTATCAATTTGTGAAGAAAATGAATATGAGATCAATGCATCCGAATTGCCACTTTTTGATGATGAAAAAAGTGAAGAATACAATAGTAATGAAATGGATGTAGAGGCAGGGATCACTCAATATTGAACAAATTTCAATTCTACTAACAGTTGAATACCAAAAATGCACACATAAGAATGATTCAAAAATTTCATCTCCGGCATACATTTGCTTTGACAGTGAAAGCACTTTGTGTAACAATGACGAGGGAAATTTTGAAGATAATCAAGATTCTATGTCTATTGTTGTTCAAGAAGGGATATGTAAATCAAAATTGGAAATTCTTGAGAATGACACTAATTTCCACATCATGGATAATGCTTGTTCAACATCAATTGGTTCAAATGGGCTTAATGATGAATGTATGAGTTATAAATTTGTGTCACTGCCAATTAGTGATATTGAAGAAGTAGAAAATATTTCAGATTTGATTATTCCAAAAAATGTTGATGTGACAGAATTTTCAGATTTACATGAGAAACATTCAGATGATGCATGTTCAATGCAACTGGGAGATCATTTAACAATACATGATAGTGAGCAAGATAATGAGAAATATTGCATTGAATGTGAATACACTTTTTATGATGGAGATGGAAAAGATTTATCACATGATAATAGGAATTATGAACTGTAGAATGGTGAAAGGAACATGGGTCAAGCTAAACACAGTGTTATTCTGAAAGTTTCAAATGGTAATCTATGTAGCAAGGCAAATTGGATGAATGTTTTCAAGAGGAATCTAATGAACTCAAGACAAAACAAGGTGTATGACAGGGGAAAATAGGGGCATTTATTTTTTGGTTGCCTTGTGCCATCAGTTGTGGTGTTGTTCTTTCAAAACCATATTAGTTCATCACATAATAGAGTTTGAGTCTGCTGCTCAATGGATAAAACACTTGATTTTCTCCCCTGAAGACTTAGATTCTTGCTATGCCCACAAGGGGCATACATCCCCAGATGGAGCCACTATTGGAGCCTAAAATTTCTATCCAAAATTTTGCAAAATTGATGAGGAAATGGACAACACTCAAATGCATTTGTAAAAACTGCCTCAAAGTGTCTACTTTAAAAAATCATAATTTGAAGCCAAAGTAGTTGCATGCAAAACCACCTTGCAAACATACTCATCTACCATATGTTAGTTCATATGTTCATTTTTAGCTTCCATGGTTTGATTTAGCAATATTTTGAAGTAGCATATTCAAGGGTTCTGCAAAGGTTTGTTGTTTACAAAGTGTTAAAACTACCAAAATGGTCAACTTTGGAAGACAATATTAAGCAACTAAAACATTTTCAAGATAAATTAGTTGGTGCTTTAGATTCTCCCCATCTAAATGTGCACTCATACCAATTTTAAGGGCTTGAGGACACCATTTAGTATTTTTCTAAAATCAAAACCAAATGGATTTTACCCAGTTTGGAGACTGCATTTCCAGAACAGTTGCAGAGGGGTCATGTTTGATGCTTGATATTTTGTGAATGAATATTCTTGGTGATAAATCCTCTTGCACACATGTTCACCTTGCCTAAATGAACTAATCCATAGGATGGAAGCTTCTCAAAATTATATTTGGTAAAGGGCAAGTGGCGGATTTAAGTTGAGTTTAACAGTTGGAATTTTTTAGAAATGCTAAATGTGCAACTTTGAGTATTAATATCTTGCAAGGTTGATGAATTCATGCAAATCTGTCTTACAACCACACTCCCCTACCATAAATTGAAATTTTGGTGAATTTTCATGGGTCTAAGAGAATATGTGATCAGTTTAAAAGGATGATTCTACAAGCTACTTGACTCATTTCGTCATAGTGCAAAATATATGAAAAAAAAATTCAAAAGACTACCCATTTTTCAATGCATTGATTTCCATCCTCAACCATAAGGGTATCATCATGTTTTTATCGTTGACTTTGATTTCATTATGCAATCTCATTGGCTACTTCCACTTATTCGAATTCCTATAGATTCTTGGCTATTTCCCATTAGATATAATTATTGAATGCTTTTAACCTCCATTCACTGCATGTATCCAAAATGTCACTTCTTCCTTTGTGATCTTCCACTGTTAAATGACTACCCTTTAGTCCCATTGTGATTGCTAAGACTTGCAAAAATATGGTACAATCCATCCTGACTGTCAAAGACTTCTTCATTAGTGTTATGCACTAAGCCTTTAAGCTCACTTCTCTTTCATTACCACTCTTCAAATTTGTTTCAAATATTCCGAAACTATCTTGCCTCATAATTTATGCATTTTATTATGAGCATTAATACCTCACATGAGTGTTTTCCACAACTTAAAGAAGTACACATTGAATTTCTAAACAACATTGGGGTTCTTCAATTTGAGCAGGATGAACTAGAGTTGGTTCAACAAACTTTTATGGAGGCATCAAGAAATGGGCTCCAATATTATCGATGGGAATTGTTGTAAGGAAAATTAGATGCAGAAACAATTCTCCTAACACCAATACCTCAGGAAAGAATGTAGATATACTTTAAAATTTACACTTACAGTCCAATTAAGATGCACTATGAATCAGATAACAGAAATAGAGTATTTGACAATCACACAAGAACACCAAATATACGTGGGAAAACCCTTATGGGAGAAAAACCCACCACACCAAGAGAAGTCACTTTGTATTACAGTAATAAATAATTACATACAAGTTTTAGACTTATCTTTTTGATGTCTGTTTACAGCAGCATTCACCATGAACAATCTTGTACAGGAACCTTTCAAAATACAGTCATTATAGATTAGATTACATTTACTAATCATACAACCACCCAGCAATCCATCGATGCAACCAACCAGATCACAATCTACAATCACCAAGTATATCCATGTTGTTCCATGTTCGTTGAGCTTCCTCACAGGACTGTCACAATGAACAACCTTCAAACTGTTCAGATTCGACTTCTCCTATTAGTCCACGAGATTCCACATACGACGGTCAAACGATCAACAAAGATCCAAGCTTTGTTGGCATCTTAGTGAGACACTAACAGTGTCTCCCCAATGCCCAAAAGCTTCATATCAATGTCGCCAAGAGTTCCATCGAGCTTACAACATGTATCGGCTTTAGTTTTCCTTTCGGCAAGACTATCGTTCTTGCTAAGACATCTCAACGATCCTTCTTATGTTACACCGAAGCACCAAATAGTTGGCAAGACCTATCGCTTTTGCCAGGACATCATAGCAAGGTCTAAAAGTCTCATATATGTCAGTTTACCATTCGGCAAGAGTATCACTCTTCGGTGAGACCACATATCGATAAACAAAGTCACAGCGATCTCAACATTCCTATTGGCAAGACTTACCGCTCGCCAAGAGGTTTTATCGAGCAACATTAGGTTACACTGAAAGCATACAACTATCGGCAATACCTATCACCTTTGCCAAGACATTATGCTGAATACACACAAGTCATACCGAGCACCAAGTCACAGTCGGCAAGACTTACGTCCTTCGCTGAGAGATCATACCAAACTCCAAGACTTACCCCGAAGGCTCCAACATAAAGTGTTGTCGGCGAGACATGTTACTTCCGCTAATACTTTTCACTGAGCCGTCGTGTTACACCAATGACTTCAATACATATCCCGTCAGCGAGACTTTCCTATCGATGAGAGCTCATAGCAAACCACTAAGACTCTCCCCGACATATGATATCCGATTGAATGGCCTGTCAGCCAAAGATCTTCATGTGGTGAAAGGTTACAACAACTGCTCTATGTCATAGCGATAGACTCTAAAGAGAAAGCGATTGGCAAGACCTCTGCAAGATCACAATGACCTGTGCAAAACATGATGCTACCAATCTGCTAGTTGGCCAGACAAGACGGATGTCAAACTGACTTGACTTCAATGGAGGTTTCAGCCTGTAATGTTTGAGGCATACATTTCCAACAATCTCCCACTTGACGAAGATCATACAGGCATCTCCAAAGCATAATAAAAATTAATGAAAATCATGGGCACTAAGGCCCATCAAACTGGCACACCACCTGAACTTGTCTGTGCTCACTGGCTTCATCAATGAATCTGCAACATTCTCCAGAGTATCAACCTTTTCCAAACTGACATTTCCATCCTCCACCATATCTCATACAAAGTGGTACTATACATCAATATGTTTCATCCTGGCATGGAAAGTTGGATTCTTTGCCAAAAAAATTGCACTCTGACTATCACAAAAAATTGTTATTTCCCTTGCATCAAAACCAATGTTAGAACACAAACGTTTCAACCATACAGCTTCTTTACATGCATGAGTAGTTGCCATGTATTCAGCCTTTGTAGTGGACAAAGCGACTATAGCCTGTCACTTGCTCATCCAACTCACTGCACCACCATTCATCATGAAAATGTATCCACTGGTGGACCTCCTGCTGTCAATGTCCCCTAGCCAATCAGAATCCACATAGCCTCAAATACTAAGAGTCCTCTGTGATTCAACAAAGTTCCCATGGTAACACAAAGAAAAATCTAAAGTGCCCTTCAAATATTTGAAAACTCTCTTTACAGCATCCCAATGTGTTCTTCTAGGATTAGCCATAAACTGACTAAGAACTCCCATTGCTTGGGCAATATCTGGCCTTGTACAGACCATTGCATACATGAGACTTCCAACCGCACTAGCATAGGGTACACTGGTCATGTCCTCCATCTCAATAGGAGATTTTGGACAGTCCTCAACAGATAGCTTTGTTCCCTACATCACTGGAACCACTAGTTGTTTGCAATCATTCATACAAAATCTCTCAAGAACAGTCTTGACATACTTACTCTGACTGAGCCAAAGCTTTCTATTCTTCATGTCCCTGGTTATCTCCATCCCCAGAATATACCTTGCTGCACCAAGATCCTTCATTTTGAACTTAGCAGACAACTGAGACTTAAGATCAGAAATCATTAGCTTACTATTGCCTATGAACAACATATCATCAACATAAAGAGCAATAATAAGCACTTCGATCACTTTAAGCTTTATAATATACACAGTGATTAGATTTTGATCTCACAAATCCCAAAGACAATACAAAAGTATCAAATTTCTGGTACCACATTCTAGGTGACTGCTTTAACCCATACAGAGACTTCTTTAATTTGCATACCAATTTTTATTTACCTTTTTCAACATAGTGCTCAGGCTGGGACATATAGATTTCTTCTTCAAGATCACCATGAAGAAATGTTGTCTTCACATCCATCTGTTCGACTTCTAAGTCATATGTTGCTGCAAGTGACAAAAGAAATCTAATGGACGTCAGCTTAGCTATAGGAGATAATATTTCCCCATAATCAATTCCCTTGACCTGGGAATAACCCTTTGCAACCAGTCTTGCCTTGTACTTTTCTACACTGCCATCCAGACCAATCTTTTTCTTAAATACCCATTTGCAGCCCATAGGTTTTCTGCCTTCAGGCAAGGGCACCAGACTCCAGGTATCATTCTTTTCTAAAGATGCCATCTCTTCTTCCATGGCTTCCAACCAAGAATCTGAATCAGACATTTTAAATGCCTCTTTTACAGTCCTAGGCTCATCAATGCTAGAAATTAAAGTATAGGCACAAGTAGAATCAATCAATGAGAACCCATACCTATCTCGTTGTTTCCTTTCTTGGGTTGACCTCCTCACTGGCTGAGGCTAAAGTTCTTCTTCTTTAGAACTTTCAGAACTACTTGAGCTCTCCTCAATTTCAGGTACATTTTGAATTTTCAATTCCTCTTTCTCTGGTGTAGGAGGAATTAATGCTACATCCTTATTGTTTTCTGACTTTGTCTCCGACTACAGATTCAAAGTGGAAGGTTTCAGCTCACGAAAGATTACACTTCTATTGTATAAAACCTTCTTTGTTTCAGGATTCCAAAGCTTGTATCCTTTTATGACAGCACTATAGCCAATAAAAATACACTTGACAGCCTTATTCTCCAATTTAGATCTTTTCACATTTGGAACATAGGCATATGCCTTACAGCCAAAGACTCAAATATGTCTAAGAGAGGGCTTCTTACCAGACCACGCTTCCAAAGGTGTTTTCTCAACAAGAGCAGAATTAGGAGACCGATTAATCAAGTAACATGCAGTAGTAGTAGCCTTAGCCTAGAATTTCTCCTCCAAGCTAGCACTACTAAGCATACTTCATGCTCTCTCCATCACCATCCTATTGAACCTTTCTGCAACTCCATTCTGCTATGGAGTATAAGGTGTAGTCTTATGTCTTTTGATCTCATGGTCTTTACAGTATCTTTCAAATTCATCAGAACATAATTCACTGTCATTATCAGTCCTCAAGCATTTTATTTTTCTACCAGTCTGATTTTCAACAAGATTTTTAAATTCTTTAAACTGACTAAATACTTCTGATTTACTTTTCAGAAAATATACAAATGCTCTTCCTGAGTAATCATCAATAAACGACACATAGTAACTTGACTTAGACAAAGAAGGAACATCCACTGGACCAAATACATCCGAATGAATATAATCTAGCAAACCAGAAGATTTATGAGGACTAGAATAAAATGAAACACGGTGTTGTTTTCCATATATACAGTGTTCACAAAATTCAAATTCAAGATTACAATCTTCAAGCCCCTCAACGGGTTTTGTTCTTCAAGGTTTTTAAACCTTTTTCTCCTAGGTGGCCTAACCTATGATGCGAGAGCATAGTCTTCTCTTGGAATTGCTTCCATAGAGTTTACATAATTAGGGATATTTCCCTCTTTACCTCCATGAGTAGCTTTTAGGTGACTTTCGAGACAACTGTTACATTGAAGGATGTGCATCCGGCTTGCACAGGGGACCAATTAGCACACCTCTAGCCAGCACCATTGAACCTCTAGTCATCTTGTAGCCATTTCGAGAATGTGACTATACTCCAATATCATTCAACATACTTACAGTGTTTCAAGCCGGACCTGGTATATGCATTACATTATCAATTCCCTTCACTCTGTCATGGGGAATTGTATTCTAACTCTTCGGCCAACAATCTCTAAAGTTGAATCACTTTCCAAGTACACCTTTCCACCATTGTATTCTTCATACTTCGTGAACCATTCTCTATGAGATGTCATGTGGAAAGATGCTCCATAATCAATCAGCCAGACATCATCTGATGCCTAAGTAGCCAAGGCTGCAATGAAGGCATCTGCATCACTATGAGAAGAGTCATTGTTGGGAGAATACTTCTTCTTCTTCTCCTCCTCTTTACAATCCTTTTGGACATGACCAGGTTGCCAACAGTTCCAACACTTTACCTTGGACTTCTTACCAGGAGACTTTGATCTCCCCTCTGATTTTGATTTTGATTTCTTGTCCTTCTTCTTTCCTTTCTCTTTTAGTCTTCCTCTGACAGCAAGAGCTTCCTTCGCCATCTCAGAAGATTTCCTTCTCATCTCTTCTGACAACAAAGAACCAACAACATCTTCCATCTTGAAATTCGATGTTGTACTCCCAATAGCCATCACCAGATGATCCTAGGAGTCTGGCAAAGAACATAGTAGTAGCATACAGTGATCCTCTTCTTGAGTCTTCACACCAACAAATGTCAATTGAGCAAGCAGCATGTTAAATGCATTCAAATGATCAGCTACAGACCCTCCTTCCTGCATTCTCAAACTATACAGCTTCTTCCTCAGGAACAGTTTATTCACCAAGGACTTCCCCTGATAAATAGATGCTAGTCTATTCCATAAGGTAGATGCAGTCTTCTCTTCATGTACATTGAGAAGAATAGAGTCTGCCAAGTAGAGCCTTATCAGCCCCTTAGACTTTCTATTTGCAAGGTCCCAATCTTCTTGCTTCATGCCTGTAGGTTTAGTTCTAGACACAGCAATCCAAATATCTCAATCAACTAGAAGATCCTCCATCTTGAGTTTCCACAACTCAAAGTTACTGCCATTGAACTTCTCTATTTCAATCTTTCCAGACATGCTAGCCATCTCAACCTGTAATAAGAAATAACAAACTCTACAATACTCCCACTGAACAGAATTGACTAAAAAAACCCAACGTACCCACAAGGATAACACAACTGGCTAGGCTCTGATACCACTTGTAAGGAAAATTAGATGTAGAAACAATTCTCCTAACGCCAATACCTTAGGAAAGAATGTAGATACACTTTAAAATTTACACTTACAGTCTAATTAAGATGCACTATGAGGTAGATAACAGAAACAAAGTATTTGACAATTACACAAGAACACCAGATATACATGGGAAAACCCTTACGGGAGAAAAACCCACCACACCAAGAGAAGTCACTTTGTATTACAATAACAAATAATTACATACAAGTTTTAGACTTATCTTTCTGATGTCTATTTACAACAACATTCACCATGAACAATCTTGTACATGAACCTTTCAAAATACAATCATTACATATTAGATTACATTTACTGATCATACAACCACCCAACAATCTGTCGATGCGACCAACTAGATCACAATCTGCAATCACCAAGTATATCCATGTTGTTCCATGTCCGTCAAGCTTCCTCACAGAACCGTCAAACAAACAACCTTCCAACTGCTCAGATTCAGCTTCTCCTATTGGTCCACGAGATTCCACATAGGACGGTCAAATGATAAAAAGAGATCCAAGCTTTGTTGGCATCTCGGTGAGACACTAAAAGTGTCTCCCCGATGCCCAAAAGCTTCATATCGATGTCGCCAAGAGTTCCATCGAGCTTACAACATGTATCGGCTTTAGTTTTCCTTTCGGCAAGACTATCACTCTCGCCAAGACATCTCAACGATCCTTCTTGTGTTACGCCAAAGCACCAAACAGTCGGCGAGACCTATCGCTTTTGCCAGGAGATCATAGCGAGGTCTAAAAGTCTCATAGATGTGAGTTTACCATTCGGCAAGAGTATCACTCTTCGGTGAGACCACATATCGATAAATAAAGTCATAGTGATCTCAACATTCCTATCGGTAAGACTTATCGCTCACCAAGAGGTTTCATCGAGCAACATTAGGTTACACCGAAAGCATACAACTATCAGCAAGACCTATCACCTTGGCCAAGATGTTATGCTGAATACACACAAGTCATACCGAGCACCAAGTCACAATCGGCAAGACTTACGTCCTTCGCCGAGAGATCATACCGAACTCCAAGACTTACCCCGAAGGCTCCAACATAAAGCGCTATTGGCAAGACATGTTCCTTTTGCTAAGACTTCTCATCGAGCCGCCGTGTTACACCGATGACTTCAATACATATCCCATCGGTGAGACTTTCCTATCGATGAGAGCTCATAGCAAACTACTAAGACTCTCCCTGACATACGATATCCAATTGAATGGCCTGTTGGCCAAAGATCTTCATGTGGTAAAAGGTTACAACAACTACTCTATGTCATAGCGATAGACTTCAAAGAGAAAGCGGTTGGAAAGACCTCTACAAGATCACAACGACCTGTGCAAAACATGATGCTACCAATCTGCTAGTCGACTAGACAAGACAGATGTCATACCGACTTGACTTCAATGGAGGTTTCAGCCTGTAATGTTTGAGGCATACATTTCCAATAATTGTTTTGTCTAAGTAAGAGTAAATACCACGAACAAGAGCATGAAAAGCACGATATTTCACAATTGACAACATAGGAATCATCTATTATTTTTCACATAGTTCAAAATTCAAACAAGGGAAAACTGATTCATATTGAGTTAATAAACTCAAACAAAGTGATAATCGATTTATGCATTGAAAGAGATCATGAAAAAACAATTCTAACCTATGGTATCAAGCTGAAGAGATAGTTGATATTAAGTATCAGAATATTAAGCATGTGTTCTTCCAGCCAATCAAGATGAAGATCATTACTTTGTTAGGATGGAGTTCGACATAGATAGATTCATATGTTCTTTTGTTCATGACAATGTGGAGGATGCAGAGTTAAATTATTTGTCATCTGGTGGCTAGGCTGTCAAAACATATATGTACATAATCATGAAAGTCCAATAGTAATGCAAATTATGTGAATAAATTTACAAAAATTCTTTCAAATCAGAAGTAATTATGTTACACACCAATAAGGAGAATTGCAAAGACTTCAAGAATAATTTTATAGTGGGTAATGGCGCTACACAATACATGGGTTTTTTCCAAACACTACTCATCCAATGTTAATACAAAATTATATCAGTTTGAAGGTCAAAGAAAGCATTTTGTGGCATTGACAGCCATATTCCTACATTATTATATCAAATGCTACATAGATTAATAGTGCGATCGGTGGTGAAACCATTAGTTGGCAAGGGATGTACATAATTTATTCCAGCCACTGTTATTTGCTTGAGAACTTTGAATATTTTCAATTTTGTGATGTTTTTCACAATCATTGTGTGCCATCAAACCACATTCAATTTGCACATATATAAAAAGATGATAGTCGATTTTTATTTGTTGATTCCTCTCTACGTCTTATGTAGTCAAGTTAATGATGAATGAGAATACAATTTTGAAACTAAAAATCTAGGAGAAAATTTTAGATGAATTAAATGGTGATGGGGCATGGTGTTTTCCTAAAAACTCATTTGAAATATATAATAGAAAATGGATTTCTTTCCTCACTTCATAGGCCAAGGAGAAAACCCTAAATGAATGAAGCATCGAAGTAACATGTACAATCGGAGCAAGTTCCCCAGATCTCTCTGACTATGAGGGTCTCTTCGATGAGGTTTTTCGGGGAAAGTCCTACCAATATCCAAACACCACTTACATTTCATCAGTGAAAACAAAGTCATGAGAATATGAAGCAAGGTTTTATTTCATTGAAACATGATGAATATTTATTAAGAAAGATTTTAATGAAATATAGGCATCACTATAAACTAGTGTGGGTGAAAATATAAAAAGGCATAAAGTGAGGTTCTATTAAAATGATAATCATAACATCGTTGAGCCCAAAGATCAAAGAATGTGTAATTATGTTACCCAAGGCATATTTTAATCATGCCAAAGTGTACAAGTGGAGACTTTTTACCGAGGAGGTTAAAAATAAATACATTAAATCATTCAATGGATGATTATTTTTATCCGAAGAGCATTAATTGGGTGGAAATAAAAAATTGCCGATAAGAAAGATAAAATTAAAGTATTGTCAAATACTTTATTTTTCACCATGAGGGAAACAATTTTCACAAAAGGAGTTATAAAGTGGGTAATTGCTTTTATTTTAATGGGTGAAGAGTGAAGATTTCCAGCAAAGGAAAGATTTGATAAGCACTAAAATTATTTTCACTAAGATACAACAATGAAGATCAAAATATTTTAATTTGCCGAAGGCAATTAATTAAAATAAAGTGAAATGTTGTAGTGGAAGAGCAAGTGAAGGGTCATAACTCTAGAAGATATAATGTATATATTCCAGATGAAATCAAATGAAAAAGGGATTAGAATTACAAACCATCAGTAGGTTAGGAAATCATTAGTATTAGATAGGTTGAACAGTTTCCGAAATAAAATATCATGATGTGTATTGCAAAATATTTTGAAACAATGCAAATGGAGAAGAATTTTTAATTTGGTGGCTAAAATCAGGTGTTGTTGAAAATATATGATTATTTGGTTGTCTCCAACTTAATATTTCCTTATTATTTAAATTGGTATATCAAATATATATTCAATTTATCAAGGCACATTTGTTGTTCTTGTGTGGTGTGATTAATTGGTTTGTTTCAAAGAATTAAAATCCTTCTAGTCAATCACAGTAATCTGGAAGTATTATTTGGATCGATAAGAAGAGCCCTATAATCGATAAAATTATTACACTTTCTCCAATTTGGTTCTATCTTGTTATTCAAATCAAAGGTATTTGATCTGTCAAGGCACACTTGTTGCCTTTGTGTGATTCAGTTAACTGGTTCCTTCAAGGAAGGATTAAAACTTCCTATTAATTAATCACAGTAACCTGGTAAGAATCATTTGGATTGATAAGAAGATTCTGATAGTTACATCCTTGCATGTTTATACAAGGTATAAACGGTCACAAGTTCCAAGCAATTTGAATTGTAGCCGGTAAGTAAGTCACATATCATTCACCTCTTGACTCCATTAGCCCAACAAAAGTAGGCACTGGTCTTACCCATTTCATTTTAGAATTTTATAGAATCTTATTCATACATTCACATTTCAAATTTTAGTAGGAGTAGTTAGTAAGCCTTCATCTATCCCACTCTATGCCACTGTGCATAGATCTATAAATTCAATTATGTCATACAACTCTAAATTTGCTTCAGTTATCAAGGTCTACCCGCCTAGGTTTAGCAGAGCCTGAAGTGTAGGGAGTCATCAACCATATAGGTTAACTCCATTCGTTGGTTCAAAAATGTTGCAAGCTTGACCATAGAGTCTGGAATCCTCTTAGGATTCGTAACCTACATTTTTTAGATCCAACAAGTCTTAAAGCACTATATGTACACACAATGGGCTTTTTGTCCCTCCCATCAGTTTTATCACCTTGCCAATCCTAGTTGGGCCCAAGACTATGAATGCACTCTTTGATATTATCTTGGGGTTTGAGCTGTTCAAGGTGAAACTAGGTTCCTTGGTTAGTTTCCATGAACATAGTTCCCTTAGTGATTCATAAGTGCTTGAAGTTCTTTCATGAGGGATTTGTGCATGTAGTCCATGGCACCAGTTACAAGCCGATGGTTGTAGGTGGAGGCTACTCACTTGATCACTTTTGGCCTACCCCTATTGGTTCACTCCCTCCTAGATGAACCTATTGTAACAAACTTATGTGAAGTACAAGAATGGGGGAATAGTGCCAAAAGTGACCTACACTCCTCCATATGCAATCTCAGCCAAAGCTTCCATGATAGTGCAGTATAAGGTTGCCTCTAATGCTTGAAAAAGGGAGGAGGAGAAGTTTTCTCAAGGCCCTTCTTCTTCTTCCTTTGTAGTTCCACTTGTTGCTCCCTCTTTCCCTATTGTGGTACCATCAACTTCTACTCCTATGTGTCTCTTAGGGAGTCTGATTGTACCCGCTTGGTCGAAGGCCAAGTGCCAGGCGTTCAAACTTCCTATCTTACCCATAGTGCCTCAGCTCGTTTTGTATGGTAAGGGAAAGGGTCCCTATGGAGCATCTTTTGTTTCTAAGACTATGTGGCCTCCTACTACTCCTACATCTAAGGTAGTGAATGGGAAGAGGCCCACTACTAAGGTGCTTGAGTTTTCTCCCTCATCTGTTGTTGCATCTACTTCTCCATCTCTTCCTCTTATTCTCATCCAAGAGTCACTCCCTCTGCCAGAAATGGCTGTGATGGATACTTTGATGGTTGAATAGGAGCCTTATGCTCCTTCTCAGGTTGTAGTCTCTAGCTCCAAGAGCCATAGAGACTGCCTTGCACACGATTGTAAACACTGGAGGAAGGATTTGGCTGCTGACCAGACAGCCTTGCAAAAAAAGGAAGGGGAGCCAATAGCTCCTACATCAGAATCTTCTACTATGTCCTCCCCTTTCTCCCCTTCTACTTCAATTCCCTTTACCTCAATCTTACTTTCCACTCCCTCTACAAGTGTTAATGATCCTCATCCCAAGAGGGTGCAAGTGTTCATTGCTCCTTTGGCTGAGCCTCCTCTTTCTATGTCCCTCTCGGACATCCCACCTTTTTCAAGACCCTATGCTTCATCCTCTTCCTCCAATGAAATGAAATATGGAGAATGAACCTACTTGCAATGGGGGTCGGAAGAAGGGTTTGCCTTCTTCAGAGGTTGGTTTTGTGTTGGCTTGCACCGTCCTAGTGACAGAGGCAGCCCTAACGTCCCCATAGTTTGTCACTTCTCCTGACTATTTTGGTGATGCTAGCAGTGGATCTTGGGTGCCTCCTCCATCGCCCACTGAGTTGACACATGACACTCTTATAAAGTGCATGTTCAACTTTGTAGATGATGTCTCGGCTCTATCAATTATCTTTCTGAGATTATTGACATTTACCTCATAGGAACTGAGTGGAGAAGACCTCGAGGGGCTTTCTTCCTTTGTTCTTGTTGTAGGAGAGTCAGAGGGTACCACCCTTGTTATCCCACCCTTGCAAGCTCATCTTCCCTCCCCTTATAGTGATCTAGACTAGGAGAATGACAATCTCTTGGTTGATGAGGACTAGAGGGCTCCCCTTCTTTATTTTTAGATTAGATTCAATATGTGTTGTGTTCCCTCATGCTTGTTTTATGTGTTCCTAGAGGACCCTTGTCACCCTCAGAGGTGCTTTGATACAGGAGTGTTTTTTGTGTCGTAAAACTTATTTTATTTGTCAAATCATTCTTCTCTTTGTCGTTCCTTTTATTTTCAAAATTTGGGGATGATGCAAAGTGTTGGGGGCATTTAGGAATTCCTTCCATGTTGAACTAATTTTTTATTTTCATTTTTTTTTCATGTGCTTTTCTTCACATGCTCTAATGTAGTACAAGATTGATGATAGTTCATATTTATATTATTATATATATCTACTTATGTTTATGAGAAACTCTGACCCCAAAATATCATATCCCCCTATCTCTTGTTTGTTATGTCATTATTTATCCTTTATTTTTATCTTTCTCTCTTCTTTTCTTGCTTTGTGATGTTGTGGTGCTTATGTGTTGTCCCTCATGTGTCCAAAAATATTACCATGGTTACATCTCATCATGTTCTATGGGCCACAACATCACTCTCATTCTTTATTTTATCTCCTTAGGATGCCATGTGCCTTTGTGCTTAGCAAGCACCATCCTAAGGGAGGGCTATCACACTGCTTTGATTTTCAAAAGGTGCATTCGGTGGCCAATGAATTCCTTCTTAAAAATATCTATTTTTCAAAATTTTCATTCTTCAACATGGAACCCTAGATGAATTTTTCTTTCATCATGGATTCATAAGATAGAATTTGGACTTACCCTTGCGAGGGAACATTCCTTATTTCAAATTCCTTGATGAAATGAATCTTTCAGAAGGATTCCTTGATGGTAGAATCATTAGTGAAAAATGTTATTTCTTTTCAAAATGTCATCGCTTTCGAATAGAGCATACCTTGAGTGGACCCCTTTTCTTTTGATGGGTTCCTGAGGGACCCATTTGAAATATCTTCCTTCAATTCTTGGTTGTCTGATTTTCTACATGTGTGGCTTCTTTTTGATATCTAACATGTTTTGTCTATGGATTAACATGTTCCTTTGTAGGTGCACATGTGAAGTTACTTTTCAATCGACCTTGCAGGACCTAGTACTATCAAACTCTATGGAGCCTCTCACATCTAGCTTCCTTCAAGACCGAGCACTTGGGGGTGCTTCCTTTGCAAGTCCGAGGACCTGTGAAGCACTTACATCCTACGAGATCATTTTATTCGACTCTATAACTTTGTGGACTTGTAGAGCCTCTTTGTTCACCCTTTCATAGGTCTAGGGACCTACAACACATTTTTTCAACTCTCCTTGGGTCCAAGGACCTATGGACCCATCCTCTCTTCTTGTGCTTTTAGGTGGGTCAAATTGCGGTCTACTTCCTCAATGGTTCAGGTATACTTTCTTTGAAATATTTCAATCTACTTTACCTCACATCTGGTAGCACATATGCTCACTAAAGTGGGGGAAAAATGTAATGGAGTGAATTTTCACCCGTTGCAAATTCTCCATTTACACCCCTCACCTTAGAAAAATTAAACCCAATGATGTTTTTCCAATTCATCCATTCTACTTCCACCCACTTGGAAACTGTTTGTAATTTCAGTGGGGAAATGTTTTTCATGGACGCTAGCACGACGCACAAATGTTTGTGCAGCGTGTTGCCATCCTGACAGGATTCCCACCTCTAGAATCTATAGAGGTGTTACACTTCTCAATTTGTGATGAAGCATAACGCCCCTGCATCCTTAACTAACCTTGAACGACTCTTTTGGGATTTTATTCATGCTAAAAATATCTCATTCTTCATTCATTCGATCCTCTACACACTTTTGCATGTTTCTTGAGACACACTTGCTACTATGCACTTCATTTTTCATAACATTCTCCATTTTTGAAGCTACAAAATTTTACTCTACTAGTTTTTCTTCTCACATTGTTGTGACAAAGATGGAAATTATAAGCTTCCAAGCTCACATCTCCCTTTATGTGCTCAAGGGCATCTTGTTTGGGAGGTGATATATTTTTCACACAACATTATCATTTGATTTCGTAGGATAGAATTGTTACCATTTCTTTTCTTTTATTACATTATTTATCATACTTTCTTTCTATCATGGCTATTATGGTTGTCTATGGAGATGAGAACACCAAAACGAGAGTTTGACTATGGAAAGCCCCGAAACATCCCCAAATTTTTTTCTTATTCAACTGTGTGTAGGTGATCATGTTCGTGTGGAGCTTGCAGGATGTTGTACTGCTCATGAGTTGCATTTCTACAACCTTTATTCTCATCAACTTGCATTTCCTAAGTTAAAGTATTATTCTTGTTACTTTTCATAGTTTAGCTATTTCTTACTTTTTGTCATTGCTCAGAACTATTTTTATCAGGTAGTTAGTTAATTCCTTGCTATTCTTAATTTTCCTTCGTACTTTTTTATTTGTATGGATTCCAATGCCCGATTGGGATGACAACACGCCACATTGTTGTATATCTTTTGCACTTGGGTCCTCTGGCAAAAAGTTGCCTAGGTCACAGTCTTGACTCGAGAATTCACTCATCTGATTCATTGATTCTCTAAACCTCTCTGGTTGATAGAAGGATAGTGGCACATCAATTACCCTTCCTTTTCACCCTCCTAAAATATTAAACTTACCTTAAGCAATCCTTAGAATGAGGTAGATTAGGGCAACTGATTGTTCTAGACCCTCCCATGACTTGGGGTCCTAAACAATCGATCCCCCTCCTCTATAGGGCACATTTCTACCATGAGTTTGACAAGTTTGAAGACATAATCAAAAATGGAATCTCAAATTCATAGGTGGAAAAGAAAAATATTTCATGGGTGAAAATTCTAAAAGGGGAAGAGCAAAGAAAAATGCTAACCCTAATTATTTAGGAGCTTATAGATAAATTGAAGATCCTGCTGTTAGAATATAAACCATGCTCAATAATGTGGCTAATCTTTCTCCTAGAATCCTTGTAAAACCCCAAGGGTTAGTCAGAGAAGAAGAGAGGCCAAGGGAAGAGGAGGTTGAGAAACCTATGCCTATAATTTATTTTCCAAAAGCATCAAGTGATCCTAGGGTGGTTCCCCAAATAAACCAAAGGGTGTCAAACCCTTGGTAGATTATTCAATTGATTATACAAAAACAAAAGAAACTAAGGAGAACATGCCAAATTGTGATGAGGTAAATTAGATCCTTGTATCACCGCCAAGAGTCCACATAGATAATACCCCTCAAGATAAGATGTTGATAAAAAATAATTTTGGAAGTATTGACATATGAGGATCAATAAACATATTTGCATTTTGTATTTGGATTTAGAACAAATTTTGAAACTCTAGCAATATAGAAAATTTCTCTAGATAGTCAAAAGCCCTAATTTTCACACAATATATTAGAGAACTTGTTGGAAACCTCATTGTTAGAAGACTAATAGATACCATTGCACCTTAGGATGCATCATTAGTGGTAAGTACATAATTGTGTAGTGAAGTTGCAACAAAGAAGTTCCATGATGATTATGATAAGCTTCAAAAGGATCATATTAAGTTGTTCCAAAAATATAACAAGGTAAAGTCACTTCTTCCACCTCCACCAAACATTGTTCCAAAATCCTCTACTCCATAATAAAGCTCAATGGATACCTCAACTCAGGATAGGGAAGCATTGTCAAGGAAAATAAAAGAGTTAAAAGAGAAACTAATTTTAGGCATGTGCTTTGGATTCAGAGAAACTAAGATGGGAGCATAAATAGTGGCCTTGAGAAAAGAACTTGAAAAGGCTAAAGAGAAAATTGACAGAGGTTTGAAGTTGAAAGGAGGCTCATAGATTCTTGAAGAGTTGATTAAATCACAAAATCCTTCAAAAAATAAATTTGGCATGGGTTTTGAGAAAGAAAAGAGTCCTACTAACAATGCATCTTCAAATTTATATGATAAGGTTAAAGTTGAAGAAAATCCTAGTACTAAGAATGAAAAAGCTTGCAAAAATGATGCGTTTGAGAATAAAAAATCTAAAAAAAGCACTGATGAGATGAAGAAAGTTGATGGAGAAAAGAAGCTTGCGGAAGATAAGAAGAAAAACAAGCCTATCCCTGAAAACTTGGAGAAAAAGTAGAACACAAAGGGAGCTAATGCAAACAATTTCACTAGGGTGAGAAATTTGAAGAATTCAAAGAAAAAAAGACCTCCTTATCCTGCACAAAGAAATGCTATGACCAAGTATTCCTCATTTTTCTATGGTTACTGCTATACCTACAATTAGTTTGGTCATAGGGCTAGTGAATGTAGAGTACCTACAAGTAGAACAAATTTTATGAGTAGAAATATATTTTCCCCTTTGGTAGACATAAATGTGATATGGTGTAACTACAATAACTTTGGTCACATAGCTAAGCAATGTAGACAAAAATTTTTAAGACCAAAAGTATCGAGTAAAAGGAAAAGAATCCCTCCCTATTGGCAAAACAAGGATAGAAAATTGAGAGAGGGGGGGGGAGTAAATCAATTGTCACAAAATATTTAAACTACTTCTAACTTTACTTAACTTAATCTCAGATCTGATGAAAGATTAAAAAACCATAAACAATTAGCACATCAAAGAGAAAAAGAACACCAATATTTTTTACATGGAAACCCTATTAGGGGAAAAACCACGGTGGATGTTAGTCCATAATATTATACCCTGTTAAAAGTATAATGAGAAATAAGGGGAATGCACATGCATTTAGGAACACTGCCTAGAGCTCATTGCTCAAATACAAAAGAGGAATCACTATCCAAAAGGAGTTTGGTTAAGACCATCCAAAATGTGAACTAAGAAAATAGCTTCTACACAAGCCTGATTATAGTTCCAGTTAAGCATAGAAAAACCTTCTTCACTCTTCACTCAAGTTCTTCACACTCTACTCTGCAATCAAATGATTTGGACACTATTTGCACATCTGAACTTTCTCTCGAATATTACTCTCTTATACACACTTTACTTCGCTCAAAAAATTTCTCTTATATATCTGCAACATTGAATTACATCAACAACTTCGTCGGCCAGAAGAAATATGAAAATATAAAACATACATACAATGTCAGCCTAAATTTACAAATAAATTTTCAATGTGAATCTACCAAGGTCATCCACAACATAATGGAGACCTAAATTAACAACTCCAAGACAAAAATACTTCAATTAATTTCACCTCAAAGATCCACAACACGCTACCATCAACATGTTGGCCAAGAACATGAAAAATGGAACATACAGAGAAAAATATTTTACCACGAGCACATCGATCAATGTAGTTGTACCACAAAGATAGAGCACAATCTAGAAGCATCCAAAATAAAAAAAAAGAACTAATATAGAAACATCCCTAGCAACATAAACACATAAACTTCAATCCAAAATACTGACAAAACACAAAAAAATATTGTCAGAACACATTTGTTCATAGCATGATCAAATCTTTGCGCAAATATCTGAAACTTCATGTGGATGAACTAGATACACTCAGCAGAAAACCCTTTAATCCACAAGAACTGATCTTCAATGTACAAAACATGACACCTTCATGACCTTCATAGTTCCACTAGGAACCTGGAACACTTCTTTTAACAATTTTCTCAATATCCTCGACATATAAAGCCTTCAAATGCTAATAGTGTTGACATCAATGACAACCACATATCAGCAACACATCCACAACATCCAACAATCTCCCCCTTTGGCATTGATGGCAACACATGATGTGAAAAACACCATCAACCCAACTCTCAATCATCATTTACTCCTTAGATTTTGACTCTTCTTTCCTAAACTCTTCTCAAAATCTTCTTCCCACAAGGCTCTTCTCCCCAGATAATCAACAAAAATTCACATTACACTTCTCCCCCTTTGACATCAATGGAAAAGATAAGCATTATCTTTTCACATACAAGCTCTAAACCACATATTTGCACATCTGACTACTCCCACTGAGTAGCAGCCACGAAAAACATCAATCTAGATCAGAATATGATCATGAAATGCATGGATTGATGCAAATTAATGCATCCTTAGTTCATATCAGGAGGGATAATCATTCCTAGCATCCCTCTGAGATACTCAAAAGTATCCTTTGGCAATGGCTTATTGAAAATATCTACAATTTGTTCTATATTACGCACATACTCCAATCTGACTTCTTTCTCACTTACTTTCTCCCTCAAAAAGTGAAACTTGATTGATATATGCTTGGTCTTAGAGTGTAGCACCAGATTCTTTGAAATGTTTACTACACTTGAGTTATCACAATATATGGTAATAGGTTCATCATATACTACTCTAATATCTTTCAGCATCTATTTCATCCACATCACTTGAGTATAGTTATTGGAAGCAACAATATATTATGCTTCAGTAGTAGATAGAGAAATGGAATTTTACTTTTTGCTCAACCAAGACACCAGCTTCTTCCCTAGGAAGAAGGCACCACCGCTAGTACTTTTCCTGTCATCTACATCTCCAACCCAATTTGCATTAGTATATGCATTTAAAGTAAGATCATCATCCTTAGGATACCAAAGTCCAAAATTAATTGTTCCTTTTAGATATATGAAGATTCTCTTTACAGTAGTCACATGAGACTCTTTTGGATCAACCTGAAATCTAGCAACCATACACACAACAATCATAATGTCTGGTCTTGTCTGTGTTAAGTAGAGAAATCCACCAATCATAGATTTGTACCTTGTTTGATTTTCCTTAGGAGAATCATCATTCTATGTTAACTTGAATCTAATTACCAGAGGAGTACCAACAAGCTTTAAATCATCCATGCCAAACTTCTTTAGCAGCTCTCACATATTTGGACTGGGATATGAAGATCCCCTTGTCTAACTAAGTAACTTGCAATCCCAAAAGGAACTTCATCTCTCCAATCATACTCATTTCAAATTCATTCTTCATTTAATCGGCAAACTTCATACATAGATTATCATCTCCTCCAAAAATAATGTCATCAACAAATACCTCAATAATCAACTCTTTATCATGATCCAATTTGAACTACAAGTTGTTGTCAGCAGTACCTTTATTGAATCCAAGCTTCAATAAATATTTGTCCAGTCTAGCATACCAGGCTCTAGGGGCTTGCTTGAGTCCATATAGAGCTTTCTTCAGTCGACAAACCATGTTTTCCTCATCAATTAGTTGAAATCCATCTGACTGTTCAATGTATACTTCTTCTAACTCACCATTCAAAAATATTGACTTCACATCCATCTGATAGACCTTGTAGTTCTTATATGCAGCATAAGAAAGAAATAATCTTATAGCTTCAATTCTAGCAACAGGGGCAAAAGTTTCTTCAAAATCAATACCTTTCATTTGTGAATACTCTTTACATACCAGTCTTGCTTTGTTTCTGACTACTTCACCTTGTTCATTCAGCTTATTCTAAAAGACCCATTTAGTACCAATCACATTTTTATCTTTAGGTCTAGGAACAAGTACCCATGTATTATTCTTTTCAATCTACATTAATTATTCTTTCATAGCTTTCATCCAGTCTTCATCATTGCAAGCTTCATTGACATCTTTGGGTTTAATCTTGGATATCAAGAAATACTCTTTTGCAATATTTCTTCTAGTTTGCACACCTTTATTGTTGTCCCATATAATTTTATTTTCAGAATGATTTAGCTTTACATACCTTGGAGTTTTAGGATTCTCTCGAACTTCTGATTCTTCTGTTCTTTCTTCTCCACTTGCACTTGTCTCTACTTCCTGACTATCCTAACTTACCAGAACAAAAGGAACATATGGAACATATGGCATAATTTGAAGTTTATTTTGTGCCTGAACATTCTTCCCTTTGTTTGTATTATTTTCATCTGAATCATATCCACAATATCTAGATGATTTAGCAGAATCCTCATCAACTTTGACATTTGCACTCTCAACAATTTTCCTCAGTCTTCTATTGTAGCATTGATAGGCCTTGCTTCTAGTGGAGTAACATAGAAATATTCCTTCATCGCTTCTTGCATCCAACTTTCCTATATCATCATCTCTTTTGATGTAGCATTTGCTTCCAAAGATCTTGAAGTATTTCACAGTAGGCTTATAACCAAACCATAGTTCAAAAGGATTCTTACCAAAATTACCATTAACATTTACCCAGTTCAAAGTATACACAGCAGTGCTTACAGCTTCACTCCAATAGATGTGAGGCACATTTCCTTAATCATCATTGTTCTAGCAGCATACAGTATTGTTTTATTCTTCCTCTCTGCAACTCCATTCTATTGAGGGGTTCGGGGAGCAAATAATTGTCTTCTATTTCCATGCTCTTCACAAAAGGAATTAAAATATCTGGAGGTGAACTCACCACCTATGTCTGACATTAAGCATTTTATTTTCATACCTTTCTCATTTTCTGCCATAGGTTTGAAATTTTTGAAATTTTCTAATGCTTCACATTTTTCTCTTAAGAAAGAAACCCATATCATTCTAGAGTAATCATCAATAATCAACATAAAGTACCTTTCACAATGGAGACTTTTGACTTTAGAAGGACCACATAGATCAGTATGCACAAGCTCTTGTAATCCATTTGAATAATGTTGTTTACTCTGAAAAGAAATTCTTGTTTGTTTTCCCATCTGAAACTCCTTGCAAATTGTGCTAGTAGGCTTCACTAACTCAGGTAGATCTCTTACTGCTTGAGTGGAACTTATTTTGACTATGTTATCAAAATTCACATGACACAGCCTTCTATGCCATAACCAGCTTTCATCTACTTGAGCAATTATACAACTTTCACTAGCAGCATTCAGGTGAAAAATGTTACCTTTTGTTGTTTACCTAAAGCAATTATATTTCCAGAGCTTCCAAATATCCTACATCTTCCATCTTTGAACTAAAGATCATAACCCTTGTCCACCATTTTTCCAACACTTAATAGGCTGTGCTTTAAGCCTTCAACATAAAGAACATCATCAATGTTATGCTTACCTCCAAGACAAATATATCCTCTGCCACGAATCACACAAGCATTGTTATCTCCAATTCTTACAATCCCACCGTCATACTTCTCTAGACTTACAAATTTGCTTTTGTCACTAGTCATATGATGTGAGCATCCACTATCAATGACCCACTCATCCTTTTCTTCAATTTAGGTTACAAGATATTTCTCAACTGTAGCAGATTCAGTGGAAACAGGACTATTTTCCTTAATAGCAATGAAAACCCAATCATCTTCATTTCCATTATCTTTATCAGACTCATCATCAGTCACTCCTTCAGTAAAATAATATTTCTTTTGGAATCTAGATTTGTAAGGCTTAGATCTAGGAATTCTTTCAGGAAACCTTGATGCAAAATGACCTATTTTACTGCAAGAAAAACATTTGATAAGAAGCTTTCCTTTATACTTACCTTGTCCTCTACCTTCTTTCTTCACAATCAGTGCTTCCAACTCTTCTAGTTCTCTTTCTTTATCTTCAAGTTGTTTCATTTCTTCCTCATACTTGAATGTCTTTCTAGAACTCTCTCCCAGATCATATCTTTGCTTGTTTCTTCCTGATACAGTAGCCTTAAATGTAGTTTTAGTCTTAGGAACAGAATCACCAAATTTACTCAACTCAAAGGCAGCAAGTTTTCCAATCAATGTATCCCTTGTCACATTTGTCAATGATCTGATTTCTTCAATAGCATGAGCCTTTGCTTTGTAGGAGGGAGGGAATTATCAGAGCACCTTAGCCACAATTTCTTCCTCTTCTAAGATACCACCAACACATCTAATGCCTATCAAGGAAAAATTTAAGAAACCCCCCCCTTGGAGAAGCTGTAAAATCCTGGTGAATCTTTCATACTTCTCGAAAAAAATATTAATTTTCAAGGTGATTTTTTTCATTTTTCGTGAAAAAAAAATCCCCATTGGTGAATATTTTGTAATTGCTAGAAGTCTATGGAAAATCCTGGTGAATTGCAATTTTTTTAAAACCACTAAAATATTTTCATTAGTGATTAAAATCTATTTTCAAACCAATAAAATATTTCCATTGGCGAATTAAACCTATTTTCAAACTAGAAAAAATAATTTTGTTGGCGATTTTTTTTTTTCAAACTAAAAAAATAAAATTCATTGGCAAAGTAAACCTATTTTCAAATGATTAAGAAAAAAACATTGGCGAATTAAACATAACATCAAACTAATAAAAAAATTCATTGGCCAATTAAATTCAATGGCGAATCCACTACAGTTCGATGAATTTTCAATGGATGGTTGTACTTGCATTCCAAAAGTATATCTCTCAAGCACTAGATTTGTGAATGGAAACCTCCAAAATAACACTAGAACCATTAGATGTGGACACGTGGTGAGATCAAGGGTCATCATCATGGTAATTAATCTGACGGGTTGGATTTTGGTGATGAGCGATAGAAGAACTTAAGTGGCAGAAATATGCACGTGCATTAAGTTTATTTTAAAAGAGGGACCACCTAGAAAGAACATAGGACCAAGGCTTAAAAACTTAAGAATGTTTTACACAAAGGATGTGGCACATCAATCTAACCATGACCGTTCGATGAATTTTTGATGGACGACTTTAGTTGCATTCTGGAAGTATATCTCTCAAGCACTAGATTTGTGAATTGAAACCTTCAGAATAACAATAGAACCATTAGATGTGAACGTGTGGCGAGATCAAGGGTCATCATCATGGTAATGAACCCGATGGGTTGGATTTTGGCGATGAGTGATAGAAGAACTTAAGCGGTAGAAATATGCACGTGCATAAAGTTTTTTTTAAAAGAGGGACTGCCTAGGAAGAACATAGGACCAAGGCTTAAAAATTTAAGAATGTTTTTTTTTATTGGTGATAATTTTCTATTTTATTAATTATAAAGAAAAAGATACATATTCTATAAAGTTCACAACATCCAAAAACTACCAAAAAATCTTATTAGTGATAATTGTTTATTTTATTAATTATAAAGAAAAAGATATAGATTCTACAAACTTGGCAACATCCAAAAACTACCCAAAAAGCTGAATAACTAGCTCAAAAACCAAAGTATCAGAACTTCCCTAAATAGCTATGCCTTTGTAACAGAGGCAAAAAACAAAATAGAAAACTACACTTTACGTTAACCATTATTAATCATTCTTCTTTGAAGACTCGCCCATCTCCAGCGGTAGTATCTCCTTTAACAGTTTTGGCTTCTTCCACGGATGTAGTCCCTTCTTTTCGCACATCTCCTCTTTGAAAACTTCTTTTAGATTTTCTATTGTTTCCTCTAATGCCATTAGCTCAGCACATATTTTAAGGGCTTTCCACCCATGTTCAGCTCCTTCTTGCCATCAATCTTTAGTGCGACTCTCTGGCCATTTGATAAAGAGGTGATTTAAATCCACAAGCTTCGGGCCCCCACCATCCATTCCATCTATTTTTCCCTACCCTACTCCTGGTATCGCCCATTGCAGAATGCTTTCCATGTCCACTAAAAAATATTTATGCACCAGAGTTTCAATAACTCTCCTCACCTCGTTCATTGGTTCTCCTAAGTCTAAACCCCAAGCCATAACCAATGAATAGATATCCATATTTGTTCTGAATCTATGTGTCAATTTTTTGAATCCATCCCCCAACATTATTTGAACTGCTTGCACCACCTGCTCTTCCTTGTAGAGAAATAAACCTCGCATCCTTTACACAGATGCTTCACCCATAAAGGGGTCCAGCTTCCTCCACAATGTCATGGTGAAACTGGCCTCCATTTCTTTTCTATTTCATTTCCTTCCAACCTATCACCCACCGCCGAAAGGATACAATCCTATTATCCTTACACTCAAACTTGAAGAAGCATCGAGGGTGATAGGTGAATGTCATTATAACACCTCATTTTTCTAGCCTTCTTCATAAATGCACCATGCTTTTCACCTTTCCTATCTTAATTCACCAAAGTCAAGGTTTTGGTACTTTTCCTAACCTTACTACCTTAGTAACTTAGTTGCAAGTCTTTCTTGGTCATCTTTGTAGTCGATGGGTTGAAAGTTTAAAAAAAATTGAAACTTCAGACTTTGGTTCTAAGGTTCCAAATTTTAGTGACCA
>VDFB02358134.1:217240843-217329798 GCA_007258455.2 Sequoia sempervirens
CCTCCATCTTGAGTTTCCACAACTCAAAGTTACTGCCATTGAACTTCTCTATTTCAATCTTTCCAGACATGCTAGCCATCTCAACCTGTAATAAGAAATAACAAACTCTACAATACTCCCACTGAACAGAATTGACTAAAAAAACCCAACGTACCCACAAGGATAACACAACTGGCTAGGCTCTGATACCACTTGTAAGGAAAATTAGATGTAGAAACAATTCTCCTAACGCCAATACCTTAGGAAAGAATGTAGATACACTTTAAAATTTACACTTACAGTCTAATTAAGATGCACTATGAGGTAGATAACAGAAACAAAGTATTTGACAATTACACAAGAACACCAGATATACATGGGAAAACCCTTACGGGAGAAAAACCCACCACACCAAGAGAAGTCACTTTGTATTACAATAACAAATAATTACATACAAGTTTTAGACTTATCTTTCTGATGTCTATTTACAACAACATTCACCATGAACAATCTTGTACATGAACCTTTCAAAATACAATCATTACATATTAGATTACATTTACTGATCATACAACCACCCAACAATCTGTCGATGCGACCAACTAGATCACAATCTGCAATCACCAAGTATATCCATGTTGTTCCATGTCCGTCAAGCTTCCTCACAGAACCGTCAAACAAACAACCTTCCAACTGCTCAGATTCAGCTTCTCCTATTGGTCCACGAGATTCCACATAGGACGGTCAAATGATAAAAAGAGATCCAAGCTTTGTTGGCATCTCGGTGAGACACTAAAAGTGTCTCCCCGATGCCCAAAAGCTTCATATCGATGTCGCCAAGAGTTCCATCGAGCTTACAACATGTATCGGCTTTAGTTTTCCTTTCGGCAAGACTATCACTCTCGCCAAGACATCTCAACGATCCTTCTTGTGTTACGCCAAAGCACCAAACAGTCGGCGAGACCTATCGCTTTTGCCAGGAGATCATAGCGAGGTCTAAAAGTCTCATAGATGTGAGTTTACCATTCGGCAAGAGTATCACTCTTCGGTGAGACCACATATCGATAAATAAAGTCATAGTGATCTCAACATTCCTATCGGTAAGACTTATCGCTCACCAAGAGGTTTCATCGAGCAACATTAGGTTACACCGAAAGCATACAACTATCAGCAAGACCTATCACCTTGGCCAAGATGTTATGCTGAATACACACAAGTCATACCGAGCACCAAGTCACAATCGGCAAGACTTACGTCCTTCGCCGAGAGATCATACCGAACTCCAAGACTTACCCCGAAGGCTCCAACATAAAGCGCTATTGGCAAGACATGTTCCTTTTGCTAAGACTTCTCATCGAGCCGCCGTGTTACACCGATGACTTCAATACATATCCCATCGGTGAGACTTTCCTATCGATGAGAGCTCATAGCAAACTACTAAGACTCTCCCTGACATACGATATCCAATTGAATGGCCTGTTGGCCAAAGATCTTCATGTGGTAAAAGGTTACAACAACTACTCTATGTCATAGCGATAGACTTCAAAGAGAAAGCGGTTGGAAAGACCTCTACAAGATCACAACGACCTGTGCAAAACATGATGCTACCAATCTGCTAGTCGACTAGACAAGACAGATGTCATACCGACTTGACTTCAATGGAGGTTTCAGCCTGTAATGTTTGAGGCATACATTTCCAATAATTGTTTTGTCTAAGTAAGAGTAAATACCACGAACAAGAGCATGAAAAGCACGATATTTCACAATTGACAACATAGGAATCATCTATTATTTTTCACATAGTTCAAAATTCAAACAAGGGAAAACTGATTCATATTGAGTTAATAAACTCAAACAAAGTGATAATCGATTTATGCATTGAAAGAGATCATGAAAAAACAATTCTAACCTATGGTATCAAGCTGAAGAGATAGTTGATATTAAGTATCAGAATATTAAGCATGTGTTCTTCCAGCCAATCAAGATGAAGATCATTACTTTGTTAGGATGGAGTTCGACATAGATAGATTCATATGTTCTTTTGTTCATGACAATGTGGAGGATGCAGAGTTAAATTATTTGTCATCTGGTGGCTAGGCTGTCAAAACATATATGTACATAATCATGAAAGTCCAATAGTAATGCAAATTATGTGAATAAATTTACAAAAATTCTTTCAAATCAGAAGTAATTATGTTACACACCAATAAGGAGAATTGCAAAGACTTCAAGAATAATTTTATAGTGGGTAATGGCGCTACACAATACATGGGTTTTTTCCAAACACTACTCATCCAATGTTAATACAAAATTATATCAGTTTGAAGGTCAAAGAAAGCATTTTGTGGCATTGACAGCCATATTCCTACATTATTATATCAAATGCTACATAGATTAATAGTGCGATCGGTGGTGAAACCATTAGTTGGCAAGGGATGTACATAATTTATTCCAGCCACTGTTATTTGCTTGAGAACTTTGAATATTTTCAATTTTGTGATGTTTTTCACAATCATTGTGTGCCATCAAACCACATTCAATTTGCACATATATAAAAAGATGATAGTCGATTTTTATTTGTTGATTCCTCTCTACGTCTTATGTAGTCAAGTTAATGATGAATGAGAATACAATTTTGAAACTAAAAATCTAGGAGAAAATTTTAGATGAATTAAATGGTGATGGGGCATGGTGTTTTCCTAAAAACTCATTTGAAATATATAATAGAAAATGGATTTCTTTCCTCACTTCATAGGCCAAGGAGAAAACCCTAAATGAATGAAGCATCGAAGTAACATGTACAATCGGAGCAAGTTCCCCAGATCTCTCTGACTATGAGGGTCTCTTCGATGAGGTTTTTCGGGGAAAGTCCTACCAATATCCAAACACCACTTACATTTCATCAGTGAAAACAAAGTCATGAGAATATGAAGCAAGGTTTTATTTCATTGAAACATGATGAATATTTATTAAGAAAGATTTTAATGAAATAGTATTCGGTAGTTGATTATTTTTATCCGAAGAGCATTAATTGGGTGGAAATAAAAAATTGCCGATAAGAAAGATAAAATTAAAGTATTGTCAAATACTTTATTTTTCACCATGAGGGAAACAATTTTCACAAAAGGAGTTATAAAGTGGGTAATTGCTTTTATTTTAATGGGTGAAGAGTGAAGATTTCCAGCAAAGGAAAGATTTGATAAGCACTAAAATTATTTTCACTAAGATACAACAATGAAGATCAAAATATTTTAATTTGCCGAAGGCAATTAATTAAAATAAAGTGAAATGTTGTAGTGGAAGAGCAAGTGAAGGGTCATAACTCTAGAAGATATAATGTATATATTCCAGATGAAATCAAATGAAAAAGGGATTAGAATTACAAACCATCAGTAGGTTAGGAAATCATTAGTATTAGATAGGTTGAACAGTTTCCGAAATAAAATATCATGATGTGTATTGCAAAATATTTTGAAACAATGCAAATGGAGAAGAATTTTTAATTTGGTGGCTAAAATCAGGTGTTGTTGAAAATATATGATTATTTGGTTGTCTCCAACTTAATATTTCCTTATTATTTAAATTGGTATATCAAATATATATTCAATTTATCAAGGCACATTTGTTGTTCTTGTGTGGTGTGATTAATTGGTTTGTTTCAAAGAATTAAAATCCTTCTAGTCAATCACAGTAATCTGGAAGTATTATTTGGATCGATAAGAAGAGCCCTATAATCGATAAAATTATTACACTTTCTCCAATTTGGTTCTATCTTGTTATTCAAATCAAAGGTATTTGATCTGTCAAGGCACACTTGTTGCCTTTGTGTGATTCAGTTAACTGGTTCCTTCAAGGAAGGATTAAAACTTCCTATTAATTAATCACAGTAACCTGGTAAGAATCATTTGGATTGATAAGAAGATTCTGATAGTTACATCCTTGCATGTTTATACAAGGTATAAACGGTCACAAGTTCCAAGCAATTTGAATTGTAGCCGGTAAGTAAGTCACATATCATTCACCTCTTGACTCCATTAGCCCAACAAAAGTAGGCACTGGTCTTACCCATTTCATTTTAGAATTTTATAGAATCTTATTCATACATTCACATTTCAAATTTTAGTAGGAGTAGTTAGTAAGCCTTCATCTATCCCACTCTATGCCACTGTGCATAGATCTATAAATTCAATTATGTCATACAACTCTAAATTTGCTTCAGTTATCAAGGTCTACCCGCCTAGGTTTAGCAGAGCCTGAAGTGTAGGGAGTCATCAACCATATAGGTTAACTCCATTCGTTGGTTCAAAAATGTTGCAAGCTTGACCATAGAGTCTGGAATCCTCTTAGGATTCGTAACCTACATTTTTTAGATCCAACAAGTCTTAAAGCACTATATGTACACACAATGGGCTTTTTGTCCCTCCCATCAGTTTTATCACCTTGCCAATCCTAGTTGGGCCCAAGACTATGAATGCACTCTTTGATATTATCTTGGGGTTTGAGCTGTTCAAGGTGAAACTAGGTTCCTTGGTTAGTTTCCATGAACATAGTTCCCTTAGTGATTCATAAGTGCTTGAAGTTCTTTCATGAGGGATTTGTGCATGTAGTCCATGGCACCAGTTACAAGCCGATGGTTGTAGGTGGAGGCTACTCACTTGATCACTTTTGGCCTACCCCTATTGGTTCACTCCCTCCTAGATGAACCTATTGTAACAAACTTATGTGAAGTACAAGAATGGGGGAATAGTGCCAAAAGTGACCTACACTCCTCCATATGCAATCTCAGCCAAAGCTTCCATGATAGTGCAGTATAAGGTTGCCTCTAATGCTTGAAAAAGGGAGGAGGAGAAGTTTTCTCAAGGCCCTTCTTCTTCTTCCTTTGTAGTTCCACTTGTTGCTCCCTCTTTCCCTATTGTGGTACCATCAACTTCTACTCCTATGTGTCTCTTAGGGAGTCTGATTGTACCCGCTTGGTCGAAGGCCAAGTGCCAGGCGTTCAAACTTCCTATCTTACCCATAGTGCCTCAGCTCGTTTTGTATGGTAAGGGAAAGGGTCCCTATGGAGCATCTTTTGTTTCTAAGACTATGTGGCCTCCTACTACTCCTACATCTAAGGTAGTGAATGGGAAGAGGCCCACTACTAAGGTGCTTGAGTTTTCTCCCTCATCTGTTGTTGCATCTACTTCTCCATCTCTTCCTCTTATTCTCATCCAAGAGTCACTCCCTCTGCCAGAAATGGCTGTGATGGATACTTTGATGGTTGAATAGGAGCCTTATGCTCCTTCTCAGGTTGTAGTCTCTAGCTCCAAGAGCCATAGAGACTGCCTTGCACACGATTGTAAACACTGGAGGAAGGATTTGGCTGCTGACCAGACAGCCTTGCAAAAAAAGGAAGGGGAGCCAATAGCTCCTACATCAGAATCTTCTACTATGTCCTCCCCTTTCTCCCCTTCTACTTCAATTCCCTTTACCTCAATCTTACTTTCCACTCCCTCTACAAGTGTTAATGATCCTCATCCCAAGAGGGTGCAAGTGTTCATTGCTCCTTTGGCTGAGCCTCCTCTTTCTATGTCCCTCTCGGACATCCCACCTTTTTCAAGACCCTATGCTTCATCCTCTTCCTCCAATGAAATGAAATATGGAGAATGAACCTACTTGCAATGGGGGTCGGAAGAAGGGTTTGCCTTCTTCAGAGGTTGGTTTTGTGTTGGCTTGCACCGTCCTAGTGACAGAGGCAGCCCTAACGTCCCCATAGTTTGTCACTTCTCCTGACTATTTTGGTGATGCTAGCAGTGGATCTTGGGTGCCTCCTCCATCGCCCACTGAGTTGACACATGACACTCTTATAAAGTGCATGTTCAACTTTGTAGATGATGTCTCGGCTCTATCAATTATCTTTCTGAGATTATTGACATTTACCTCATAGGAACTGAGTGGAGAAGACCTCGAGGGGCTTTCTTCCTTTGTTCTTGTTGTAGGAGAGTCAGAGGGTACCACCCTTGTTATCCCACCCTTGCAAGCTCATCTTCCCTCCCCTTATAGTGATCTAGACTAGGAGAATGACAATCTCTTGGTTGATGAGGACTAGAGGGCTCCCCTTCTTTATTTTTAGATTAGATTCAATATGTGTTGTGTTCCCTCATGCTTGTTTTATGTGTTCCTAGAGGACCCTTGTCACCCTCAGAGGTGCTTTGATACAGGAGTGTTTTTTGTGTCGTAAAACTTATTTTATTTGTCAAATCATTCTTCTCTTTGTCGTTCCTTTTATTTTCAAAATTTGGGGATGATGCAAAGTGTTGGGGGCATTTAGGAATTCCTTCCATGTTGAACTAATTTTTTATTTTCATTTTTTTTTCATGTGCTTTTCTTCACATGCTCTAATGTAGTACAAGATTGATGATAGTTCATATTTATATTATTATATATATCTACTTATGTTTATGAGAAACTCTGACCCCAAAATATCATATCCCCCTATCTCTTGTTTGTTATGTCATTATTTATCCTTTATTTTTATCTTTCTCTCTTCTTTTCTTGCTTTGTGATGTTGTGGTGCTTATGTGTTGTCCCTCATGTGTCCAAAAATATTACCATGGTTACATCTCATCATGTTCTATGGGCCACAACATCACTCTCATTCTTTATTTTATCTCCTTAGGATGCCATGTGCCTTTGTGCTTAGCAAGCACCATCCTAAGGGAGGGCTATCACACTGCTTTGATTTTCAAAAGGTGCATTCGGTGGCCAATGAATTCCTTCTTAAAAATATCTATTTTTCAAAATTTTCATTCTTCAACATGGAACCCTAGATGAATTTTTCTTTCATCATGGATTCATAAGATAGAATTTGGACTTACCCTTGCGAGGGAACATTCCTTATTTCAAATTCCTTGATGAAATGAATCTTTCAGAAGGATTCCTTGATGGTAGAATCATTAGTGAAAAATGTTATTTCTTTTCAAAATGTCATCGCTTTCGAATAGAGCATACCTTGAGTGGACCCCTTTTCTTTTGATGGGTTCCTGAGGGACCCATTTGAAATATCTTCCTTCAATTCTTGGTTGTCTGATTTTCTACATGTGTGGCTTCTTTTTGATATCTAACATGTTTTGTCTATGGATTAACATGTTCCTTTGTAGGTGCACATGTGAAGTTACTTTTCAATCGACCTTGCAGGACCTAGTACTATCAAACTCTATGGAGCCTCTCACATCTAGCTTCCTTCAAGACCGAGCACTTGGGGGTGCTTCCTTTGCAAGTCCGAGGACCTGTGAAGCACTTACATCCTACGAGATCATTTTATTCGACTCTATAACTTTGTGGACTTGTAGAGCCTCTTTGTTCACCCTTTCATAGGTCTAGGGACCTACAACACATTTTTTCAACTCTCCTTGGGTCCAAGGACCTATGGACCCATCCTCTCTTCTTGTGCTTTTAGGTGGGTCAAATTGCGGTCTACTTCCTCAATGGTTCAGGTATACTTTCTTTGAAATATTTCAATCTACTTTACCTCACATCTGGTAGCACATATGCTCACTAAAGTGGGGGAAAAATGTAATGGAGTGAATTTTCACCCGTTGCAAATTCTCCATTTACACCCCTCACCTTAGAAAAATTAAACCCAATGATGTTTTTCCAATTCATCCATTCTACTTCCACCCACTTGGAAACTGTTTGTAATTTCAGTGGGGAAATGTTTTTCATGGACGCTAGCACGACGCACAAATGTTTGTGCAGCGTGTTGCCATCCTGACAGGATTCCCACCTCTAGAATCTATAGAGGTGTTACACTTCTCAATTTGTGATGAAGCATAACGCCCCTGCATCCTTAACTAACCTTGAACGACTCTTTTGGGATTTTATTCATGCTAAAAATATCTCATTCTTCATTCATTCGATCCTCTACACACTTTTGCATGTTTCTTGAGACACACTTGCTACTATGCACTTCATTTTTCATAACATTCTCCATTTTTGAAGCTACAAAATTTTACTCTACTAGTTTTTCTTCTCACATTGTTGTGACAAAGATGGAAATTATAAGCTTCCAAGCTCACATCTCCCTTTATGTGCTCAAGGGCATCTTGTTTGGGAGGTGATATATTTTTCACACAACATTATCATTTGATTTCGTAGGATAGAATTGTTACCATTTCTTTTCTTTTATTACATTATTTATCATACTTTCTTTCTATCATGGCTATTATGGTTGTCTATGGAGATGAGAACACCAAAACGAGAGTTTGACTATGGAAAGCCCCGAAACATCCCCAAATTTTTTTCTTATTCAACTGTGTGTAGGTGATCATGTTCGTGTGGAGCTTGCAGGATGTTGTACTGCTCATGAGTTGCATTTCTACAACCTTTATTCTCATCAACTTGCATTTCCTAAGTTAAAGTATTATTCTTGTTACTTTTCATAGTTTAGCTATTTCTTACTTTTTGTCATTGCTCAGAACTATTTTTATCAGGTAGTTAGTTAATTCCTTGCTATTCTTAATTTTCCTTCGTACTTTTTTATTTGTATGGATTCCAATGCCCGATTGGGATGACAACACGCCACATTGTTGTATATCTTTTGCACTTGGGTCCTCTGGCAAAAAGTTGCCTAGGTCACAGTCTTGACTCGAGAATTCACTCATCTGATTCATTGATTCTCTAAACCTCTCTGGTTGATAGAAGGATAGTGGCACATCAATTACCCTTCCTTTTCACCCTCCTAAAATATTAAACTTACCTTAAGCAATCCTTAGAATGAGGTAGATTAGGGCAACTGATTGTTCTAGACCCTCCCATGACTTGGGGTCCTAAACAATCGATCCCCCTCCTCTATAGGGCACATTTCTACCATGAGTTTGACAAGTTTGAAGACATAATCAAAAATGGAATCTCAAATTCATAGGTGGAAAAGAAAAATATTTCATGGGTGAAAATTCTAAAAGGGGAAGAGCAAAGAAAAATGCTAACCCTAATTATTTAGGAGCTTATAGATAAATTGAAGATCCTGCTGTTAGAATATAAACCATGCTCAATAATGTGGCTAATCTTTCTCCTAGAATCCTTGTAAAACCCCAAGGGTTAGTCAGAGAAGAAGAGAGGCCAAGGGAAGAGGAGGTTGAGAAACCTATGCCTATAATTTATTTTCCAAAAGCATCAAGTGATCCTAGGGTGGTTCCCCAAATAAACCAAAGGGTGTCAAACCCTTGGTAGATTATTCAATTGATTATACAAAAACAAAAGAAACTAAGGAGAACATGCCAAATTGTGATGAGGTAAATTAGATCCTTGTATCACCGCCAAGAGTCCACATAGATAATACCCCTCAAGATAAGATGTTGATAAAAAATAATTTTGGAAGTATTGACATATGAGGATCAATAAACATATTTGCATTTTGTATTTGGATTTAGAACAAATTTTGAAACTCTAGCAATATAGAAAATTTCTCTAGATAGTCAAAAGCCCTAATTTTCACACAATATATTAGAGAACTTGTTGGAAACCTCATTGTTAGAAGACTAATAGATACCATTGCACCTTAGGATGCATCATTAGTGGTAAGTACATAATTGTGTAGTGAAGTTGCAACAAAGAAGTTCCATGATGATTATGATAAGCTTCAAAAGGATCATATTAAGTTGTTCCAAAAATATAACAAGGTAAAGTCACTTCTTCCACCTCCACCAAACATTGTTCCAAAATCCTCTACTCCATAATAAAGCTCAATGGATACCTCAACTCAGGATAGGGAAGCATTGTCAAGGAAAATAAAAGAGTTAAAAGAGAAACTAATTTTAGGCATGTGCTTTGGATTCAGAGAAACTAAGATGGGAGCATAAATAGTGGCCTTGAGAAAAGAACTTGAAAAGGCTAAAGAGAAAATTGACAGAGGTTTGAAGTTGAAAGGAGGCTCATAGATTCTTGAAGAGTTGATTAAATCACAAAATCCTTCAAAAAATAAATTTGGCATGGGTTTTGAGAAAGAAAAGAGTCCTACTAACAATGCATCTTCAAATTTATATGATAAGGTTAAAGTTGAAGAAAATCCTAGTACTAAGAATGAAAAAGCTTGCAAAAATGATGCGTTTGAGAATAAAAAATCTAAAAAAAGCACTGATGAGATGAAGAAAGTTGATGGAGAAAAGAAGCTTGCGGAAGATAAGAAGAAAAACAAGCCTATCCCTGAAAACTTGGAGAAAAAGTAGAACACAAAGGGAGCTAATGCAAACAATTTCACTAGGGTGAGAAATTTGAAGAATTCAAAGAAAAAAAGACCTCCTTATCCTGCACAAAGAAATGCTATGACCAAGTATTCCTCATTTTTCTATGGTTACTGCTATACCTACAATTAGTTTGGTCATAGGGCTAGTGAATGTAGAGTACCTACAAGTAGAACAAATTTTATGAGTAGAAATATATTTTCCCCTTTGGTAGACATAAATGTGATATGGTGTAACTACAATAACTTTGGTCACATAGCTAAGCAATGTAGACAAAAATTTTTAAGACCAAAAGTATCGAGTAAAAGGAAAAGAATCCCTCCCTATTGGCAAAACAAGGATAGAAAATTGAGAGAGGGGGGGGGAGTAAATCAATTGTCACAAAATATTTAAACTACTTCTAACTTTACTTAACTTAATCTCAGATCTGATGAAAGATTAAAAAACCATAAACAATTAGCACATCAAAGAGAAAAAGAACACCAATATTTTTTACATGGAAACCCTATTAGGGGAAAAACCACGGTGGATGTTAGTCCATAATATTATACCCTGTTAAAAGTATAATGAGAAATAAGGGGAATGCACATGCATTTAGGAACACTGCCTAGAGCTCATTGCTCAAATACAAAAGAGGAATCACTATCCAAAAGGAGTTTGGTTAAGACCATCCAAAATGTGAACTAAGAAAATAGCTTCTACACAAGCCTGATTATAGTTCCAGTTAAGCATAGAAAAACCTTCTTCACTCTTCACTCAAGTTCTTCACACTCTACTCTGCAATCAAATGATTTGGACACTATTTGCACATCTGAACTTTCTCTCGAATATTACTCTCTTATACACACTTTACTTCGCTCAAAAAATTTCTCTTATATATCTGCAACATTGAATTACATCAACAACTTCGTCGGCCAGAAGAAATATGAAAATATAAAACATACATACAATGTCAGCCTAAATTTACAAATAAATTTTCAATGTGAATCTACCAAGGTCATCCACAACATAATGGAGACCTAAATTAACAACTCCAAGACAAAAATACTTCAATTAATTTCACCTCAAAGATCCACAACACGCTACCATCAACATGTTGGCCAAGAACATGAAAAATGGAACATACAGAGAAAAATATTTTACCACGAGCACATCGATCAATGTAGTTGTACCACAAAGATAGAGCACAATCTAGAAGCATCCAAAATAAAAAAAAAGAACTAATATAGAAACATCCCTAGCAACATAAACACATAAACTTCAATCCAAAATACTGACAAAACACAAAAAAATATTGTCAGAACACATTTGTTCATAGCATGATCAAATCTTTGCGCAAATATCTGAAACTTCATGTGGATGAACTAGATACACTCAGCAGAAAACCCTTTAATCCACAAGAACTGATCTTCAATGTACAAAACATGACACCTTCATGACCTTCATAGTTCCACTAGGAACCTGGAACACTTCTTTTAACAATTTTCTCAATATCCTCGACATATAAAGCCTTCAAATGCTAATAGTGTTGACATCAATGACAACCACATATCAGCAACACATCCACAACATCCAACAATCTCCCCCTTTGGCATTGATGGCAACACATGATGTGAAAAACACCATCAACCCAACTCTCAATCATCATTTACTCCTTAGATTTTGACTCTTCTTTCCTAAACTCTTCTCAAAATCTTCTTCCCACAAGGCTCTTCTCCCCAGATAATCAACAAAAATTCACATTACACTTCTCCCCCTTTGACATCAATGGAAAAGATAAGCATTATCTTTTCACATACAAGCTCTAAACCACATATTTGCACATCTGACTACTCCCACTGAGTAGCAGCCACGAAAAACATCAATCTAGATCAGAATATGATCATGAAATGCATGGATTGATGCAAATTAATGCATCCTTAGTTCATATCAGGAGGGATAATCATTCCTAGCATCCCTCTGAGATACTCAAAAGTATCCTTTGGCAATGGCTTATTGAAAATATCTACAATTTGTTCTATATTACGCACATACTCCAATCTGACTTCTTTCTCACTTACTTTCTCCCTCAAAAAGTGAAACTTGATTGATATATGCTTGGTCTTAGAGTGTAGCACCAGATTCTTTGAAATGTTTACTACACTTGAGTTATCACAATATATGGTAATAGGTTCATCATATACTACTCTAATATCTTTCAGCATCTATTTCATCCACATCACTTGAGTATAGTTATTGGAAGCAACAATATATTATGCTTCAGTAGTAGATAGAGAAATGGAATTTTACTTTTTGCTCAACCAAGACACCAGCTTCTTCCCTAGGAAGAAGGCACCACCGCTAGTACTTTTCCTGTCATCTACATCTCCAACCCAATTTGCATTAGTATATGCATTTAAAGTAAGATCATCATCCTTAGGATACCAAAGTCCAAAATTAATTGTTCCTTTTAGATATATGAAGATTCTCTTTACAGTAGTCACATGAGACTCTTTTGGATCAACCTGAAATCTAGCAACCATACACACAACAATCATAATGTCTGGTCTTGTCTGTGTTAAGTAGAGAAATCCACCAATCATAGATTTGTACCTTGTTTGATTTTCCTTAGGAGAATCATCATTCTATGTTAACTTGAATCTAATTACCAGAGGAGTACCAACAAGCTTTAAATCATCCATGCCAAACTTCTTTAGCAGCTCTCACATATTTGGACTGGGATATGAAGATCCCCTTGTCTAACTAAGTAACTTGCAATCCCAAAAGGAACTTCATCTCTCCAATCATACTCATTTCAAATTCATTCTTCATTTAATCGGCAAACTTCATACATAGATTATCATCTCCTCCAAAAATAATGTCATCAACAAATACCTCAATAATCAACTCTTTATCATGATCCAATTTGAACTACAAGTTGTTGTCAGCAGTACCTTTATTGAATCCAAGCTTCAATAAATATTTGTCCAGTCTAGCATACCAGGCTCTAGGGGCTTGCTTGAGTCCATATAGAGCTTTCTTCAGTCGACAAACCATGTTTTCCTCATCAATTAGTTGAAATCCATCTGACTGTTCAATGTATACTTCTTCTAACTCACCATTCAAAAATATTGACTTCACATCCATCTGATAGACCTTGTAGTTCTTATATGCAGCATAAGAAAGAAATAATCTTATAGCTTCAATTCTAGCAACAGGGGCAAAAGTTTCTTCAAAATCAATACCTTTCATTTGTGAATACTCTTTACATACCAGTCTTGCTTTGTTTCTGACTACTTCACCTTGTTCATTCAGCTTATTCTAAAAGACCCATTTAGTACCAATCACATTTTTATCTTTAGGTCTAGGAACAAGTACCCATGTATTATTCTTTTCAATCTACATTAATTATTCTTTCATAGCTTTCATCCAGTCTTCATCATTGCAAGCTTCATTGACATCTTTGGGTTTAATCTTGGATATCAAGAAATACTCTTTTGCAATATTTCTTCTAGTTTGCACACCTTTATTGTTGTCCCATATAATTTTATTTTCAGAATGATTTAGCTTTACATACCTTGGAGTTTTAGGATTCTCTCGAACTTCTGATTCTTCTGTTCTTTCTTCTCCACTTGCACTTGTCTCTACTTCCTGACTATCCTAACTTACCAGAACAAAAGGAACATATGGAACATATGGCATAATTTGAAGTTTATTTTGTGCCTGAACATTCTTCCCTTTGTTTGTATTATTTTCATCTGAATCATATCCACAATATCTAGATGATTTAGCAGAATCCTCATCAACTTTGACATTTGCACTCTCAACAATTTTCCTCAGTCTTCTATTGTAGCATTGATAGGCCTTGCTTCTAGTGGAGTAACATAGAAATATTCCTTCATCGCTTCTTGCATCCAACTTTCCTATATCATCATCTCTTTTGATGTAGCATTTGCTTCCAAAGATCTTGAAGTATTTCACAGTAGGCTTATAACCAAACCATAGTTCAAAAGGATTCTTACCAAAATTACCATTAACATTTACCCAGTTCAAAGTATACACAGCAGTGCTTACAGCTTCACTCCAATAGATGTGAGGCACATTTCCTTAATCATCATTGTTCTAGCAGCATACAGTATTGTTTTATTCTTCCTCTCTGCAACTCCATTCTATTGAGGGGTTCGGGGAGCAAATAATTGTCTTCTATTTCCATGCTCTTCACAAAAGGAATTAAAATATCTGGAGGTGAACTCACCACCTATGTCTGACATTAAGCATTTTATTTTCATACCTTTCTCATTTTCTGCCATAGGTTTGAAATTTTTGAAATTTTCTAATGCTTCACATTTTTCTCTTAAGAAAGAAACCCATATCATTCTAGAGTAATCATCAATAATCAACATAAAGTACCTTTCACAATGGAGACTTTTGACTTTAGAAGGACCACATAGATCAGTATGCACAAGCTCTTGTAATCCATTTGAATAATGTTGTTTACTCTGAAAAGAAATTCTTGTTTGTTTTCCCATCTGAAACTCCTTGCAAATTGTGCTAGTAGGCTTCACTAACTCAGGTAGATCTCTTACTGCTTGAGTGGAACTTATTTTGACTATGTTATCAAAATTCACATGACACAGCCTTCTATGCCATAACCAGCTTTCATCTACTTGAGCAATTATACAACTTTCACTAGCAGCATTCAGGTGAAAAATGTTACCTTTTGTTGTTTACCTAAAGCAATTATATTTCCAGAGCTTCCAAATATCCTACATCTTCCATCTTTGAACTAAAGATCATAACCCTTGTCCACCATTTTTCCAACACTTAATAGGCTGTGCTTTAAGCCTTCAACATAAAGAACATCATCAATGTTATGCTTACCTCCAAGACAAATATATCCTCTGCCACGAATCACACAAGCATTGTTATCTCCAATTCTTACAATCCCACCGTCATACTTCTCTAGACTTACAAATTTGCTTTTGTCACTAGTCATATGATGTGAGCATCCACTATCAATGACCCACTCATCCTTTTCTTCAATTTAGGTTACAAGATATTTCTCAACTGTAGCAGATTCAGTGGAAACAGGACTATTTTCCTTAATAGCAATGAAAACCCAATCATCTTCATTTCCATTATCTTTATCAGACTCATCATCAGTCACTCCTTCAGTAAAATAACATTTCTTTTGGAATCTAGATTTGTAAGGCTTAGATCTAGGAATTCTTTCAGGAAACCTTGATGCAAAATGACCTATTTTACTGCAAGAAAAACATTTGATAAGAAGCTTTCCTTTATACTTACCTTGTCCTCTACCTTCTTTCTTCACAATCAGTGCTTCCAACTCTTCTAGTTCTCTTTCTTTATCTTCAAGTTGTTTCATTTCTTCCTCATACTTGAATGTCTTTCTAGAACTCTCTCCCAGATCATATCTTTGCTTGTTTCTTCCTGATATAGTAGCCTTAAATGTAGTTTTAGTCTTAGGAATAGAATCACCAAATTTACTCAACTCAAAGGCAGCAAGTTTTCCAATCAGTGTATCCCTTGTCACATTTGTCAATGATCTGATTTCTTCAATAGCATGAGCCCTTGCTTTGTAGGAGGGAGGGAATTATCAAAGCACCTTAGCCACAATTTCTTCCTCTTCTAATTTACCATCAACACATCTAATGCCCATCAGGGAAAAATTTAAGAAACCCCCCCCCCTTGGAGAAGCTGTAAAATCCTGGTGAATCTTTCATACTTCCCGAAAAAAATATTAATTTTCAAGGTGAATTTTTTCATTTTTTCGTGAAAAAAATAATCCCCATTGGTGAATATTTTGTAATTGCTAGAAGTCTATGGAAAATCCTGGTGAATTGCAATTTTTTTAAAACCACTAAAATATTTTCATTGGCGATTAAAATCTATTTTCAAACCAATAAAATATTTCCATTGGCGAATTAAACCTATTTTCAAACTAGAAAAAATAATTTTGTTGGCAATTTTTTTTTTCAAACTAAAAAAATAAAATTCATTGGCAAAGTAAACCTATTTTCAAATGATTAAGAAAAAAACATTGGCGAATTAAACATAACATCAAACTAATAAAAAAATTCATTGGCCAATTAAATTCAATGGCGAATCCACTACAGTTCAATGAATTTTCAATGGACGGTTGTACTTGCATTCCAAAAGTATATCTCTCAAGCACTAGATTTGTGAATGGAAACCTCCAAAATAACACTAGAACCATTAGATGTGGACACGTGGTGAGATCAAGGGTCATCACCATGGTAATTAATCTGATGGGTTGGATTTTGGTGATGAGCGATAGAAGAACTTAAGTGGCAGAAATATGCACGTGCATTAAGTTTATTTTAAAAGAGGGACCACCTAGAAAGAACATAGGAGCAAGGCTTAAAAACTTAAGAATGTTTTACACAAAGGATGTGGCACATCAATCTAACCATGACCGTTCGATGAATTTTTGATGGACGACTTTAGTTTCATTCTGGAAGTATATCTCTCAAGCACTAGATTTGTGAATTCAAACCTTCAGAATAACAATAGAACCATTAGATGTGAACGTGTGGCGAGATCAAGGGTCATCATCATGGTAATGAACCCGATGGGTTGGATTTTGGCGATGAGTGATAGAAGAACTTAAGCGGCAGAAATATGCACGTGCATAAAGTTTGTTTTAAAAGAGGGATTGCCTAGGAAGAATGTAGGACCAAGGCTTAAAAATTTAAGAATGTTTTTTTTATTAGTGATAATTTTCTATTTTATTAATTATAAAGAAAAAGATACATATTCTATAAAGTTCACAACATCCAAAAACTACCAAAAAAGCTTATTAGTGATAATTGTTTATTTTATTAATTATAAAGAAAAAGATACAGATTCTACAAACTTGGCAACATCCAAAAACTACCCAAAAAGCTGAATAACTAGCTCAAAAACCAAAGTATCAGAACTTCCCTAAATAGCTATGCCTTTGTAATAGAGGCTAAAAACAAAATAGAAAACTACACTTTACGTTAACCATTATTAATCATTCTTCTTTGAAGACTCGCCCATCTCCAGTGGTAGTATCTCCTTTAACAGTTTTGGCTTCTTCCGCGGATGTAGTCCCTTCTTTTCGCGCATCTCCTCTCTAAAAGCTTCTTTTACATTTTCTATTGTTTCCTCTAATTCCATTAGCTCAGCACATATTTTAAGGGCTTTCCACCCACGTTCGGCTCCTTGCCATCAATCTTTAGTGCGACTCTCTGGCCATTTGATAAAGAGGTGATTTAAATCCACAAGCTTCGGGCCCCCACCATCCATTCCATCTATTTTTCCCTACCCTACTCCTGGTATCGCCCATTGCAGAATGCTTTCCATGTCCACTAAAAAATATTTATGCACCAGAGTTTCAATAACTCTCCTCACCTCGTTCATTGGTTCTCCTAAGTCTAAACCCCAAGCCATAACCAATGAATAGATATCCATATTTGTTCTGAATCTATGTGTCAATTTTTTGAATCCATCCCCCAACATTATTTGAACTGCTTGCACCACCTGCTCTTCCTTGTAGAGAAATAAACCTCGCATCCTTTACACAGATGCTTCACCCATAAAGGGGTCCAGCTTCCTCCACAATGTCATGGTGAAACTGGCCTCCATTTCTTTTCTATTTCATTTCCTTCCAACCTATCACCCACCGCCGAAAGGATACAATCCTATTATCCTTACACTCAAACTTGAAGAAGCATCGAGGGTGATAGGTGAATGTCATTATAACACCTCATTTTTCTAGCCTTCTTCATAAATGCACCATGCTTTTCACCTTTCCTATCTTAATTCACCAAAGTCAAGGTTTTGGTACTTTTCCTAACCTTACTACCTTAGTAACTTAGTTGCAAGTCTTTCTTGGTCATCTTGTAGTCGATGGGTTGAAAGTTTCAAAAAAATTGAAACTTCAAACTTTGGTTCTAGGGTTCCAAATTTTAGTGACCATGTGACATTATGGACCAAGACCATTTGACAAATTTTTGATGGACGGTTGTAGTTGCATTCTGGAAGTATATTTCTCAAGCACTAAATTTGTGAATGGAAACCTCTGGAATAACACTAGAACTGTTAGATGTGGACACGTGGCTAGATCAAGGGTCATCATTGTGGTAATGAATCTGACAGGTTGGATTTTGGCGATGAGCGATAGAAGAACTTAAGTGGCAGAAATATGCATGTGTATTAAGTTTTTTTTAAAAGAGGGACCGCCTAGGAAGAACGTAGGACCAATGCTTAAAAAATTAAGAATGTTTTACACAAAGGATGTTGCAAATCAATCTAACCACAACCATTCGATGAATTTTTGATGGATAGTTGTAGGTACATTCCGCAAGTAAATCTCTAAAGCAGTAGACTTACAAATTGAAACCTCCAAAATAACACTAGAACCGTTAGATGAAGACATGTGGTGAGATCAAGGCTCATTTCTCTCTTTTCAATGACTCGACATATTACATTTCATTTGATTGAAATTCTCAATCTTTTTGAAGAATGTGTGGTAGTTGTATTGCTCACAGCAATTAATGCCATATGAACATCTGAAGCAATTGATTGGACAGCTCATGAGTCATAGCTTTAATGAAACAAGATTTGTAATGATTTCAAATTTTCATAATTCATATCATTCGAGTGACACTACAGTCAAGCGATTTTGATAGCTTGTCACTTGTCAGCTTAAGGTACAATTTTCATGCAACCAAACGTCAATCAAATTAAACATTTTAATTGTACATGTAAGGCTTAAGTTACTATTACACAAATTGATTAAGTTGGTTTTTTGGTTTGCTCGAATTGCCATTATGAATCATGAATATACGGTATACGTAACCTCACAGTGCACACATGATAAGTGTGAGGTGTACATAGCAACTAGGCTAGTAGTGGCACTATTGGCGGCACTATTGGCCAAGAAATAACTAAATAAGGATAGTGACTAGTGAGCACAACTAAAATCATTTGTTGAAGGCTAAAGGCCTTACTATTGAGTGCAATGTTTGAATTGTCGTAAGGGTTTTCATTTTGTAGGGTTAATAAGGATTCAGGAAGAAGATCATGTGACATTATTGGGGATACTCTAAATTCTCCTTCCTGTAGTTATGTAGTCACAGAGTCAACAACCAATTTTGTTCTGGCTTCAAGTTCAGAATGGGTGGAATTAGAAAGAAGTTGATTTGGTTCACCTAACTTATCAAACAGGTTTTGAACCAGGAGAGGTGCTCTGATGGGCATAATCACTATTCCCAGTGCATAGAAGCTGCAAGTAAAAGATGGGAGCAATTTTACAACCCCTCATCTTCTACATGACTTTGATTTTCAAAGGGGAGAAGTACATTTTGTATCTTCACAGCTCACATTTCCCCAGTTTGATTGGCCCCCTTTTCTCCATGCATTCATTTTCAAAGCTACTTACTTATCCAGGAAGTCCCATGCGTTTATTTTCAAAGCCCATGGTTGACCCAAAAAGTCCCATTATTTGTAGACAAACATGTATTACATTTATGTTTTCACCAGAGGTCCAACAGAAGCTTGGTGCTTGCACTTACATTTGTATTTGTACTATGTAATAATGTGACATTGTCATTTAGTTGCAATAAAATAAATGGTTATGCTATTAAAAAGCAATTGATGAAATCATAGCAATTGTGCTATTAAAAAGAACAAAAAAGCAATTGATGAATCTATTCATATCAGTTTTTTTTTCCTTTACGAAGTTATCTATTTATGAAATAATAAAGTAAAGTACTCAAATCGATTAAGTTGGCTTTTTGGTTTTCGTGAATCATGATTATCACTATAGTAATCCAACCTCACACGTGACATGTGTGAGGTGTACACAAGGACCAGGCTAGTAGTGGCACTATTGGCGGCACTGTTGGCCCATAAATAAGGATAGTGAGCACAATTGAAATAATTAATTGAAGGCTAAAGGCTATACTATTGACTATTGAGTGCAATGTTTGAATTTTCATAAGGGTTTTCATTTTGTAGGGTTAATAAGGATTCAGGAAGAAGATGATCTAGTATTATTGGGGATACTCTAAATTCTCCTTCCTGCAGTTATGTAGTTACAAAGTAAAAGACCAATTTCCTTCAAGTTTAGAATGGGTGGAATTGGAAGAATTTTATTTGGTTGACCAAACTTCTCAGATAGGTTTTGAGCCAAGATGGGGAGTTTTGATGGAGATAAGTGCTCTCCAAGTGCATGGAAGCAACAAGTAGAAGATGGGAGTAGTTTTACAACCCCTCATCCTCTTCATGACTCTACTTTTCAAAGGGGATAAGTACTTTTTGTATCTTTAATAGCTCCAATTTCCCCCGTTTGATTAGCCCCCCTTTCCCCATGCATATTTTTTAGAAACCATAATTGGCAGTGGCCCCCCTCCATGCATTTATTTTTAGATGACAGAGAGTCAGGACTCAAAGACCATGGCATAAGCTTGGCGCTTGTGCTTACATTTGTATTTGTACTATGTAATAATGTGAAATTGACAATTGTCATTTAGTTGTAATAAAAATAAATGGTTATGCTATTAATGTGATTATGTGACATTGTAATTCCTTTTATTAAGTCCTTTGCAACGTTAAGTTTTACTGTACTATTAATGGTTGTGTTATTAATGTGACATTGTAATTCATTTTATAAAGGTGTTGATGTGAATTCTAGCACATTAAAGGTTGAAAAAAACTTTAAAACACATGTTTACTATTTATAATATATATCATAAATTACTCAACCATTCGATGAACATTTGATGTATGGCTATAGTTGCATTCTAGAATGAAATGCATGAAGCACTAGGGTTGGAACCTAAATGTCCAGAATCACCCTATAACTATTATATTTACAAAGATCAATGGTTTAGATTCTTTAGAATTTGTTGTCAATATAGGACTGAAAAAAGCACTTTTAGTTTATACTACTAAGTGATTTTATTTTTAAGTGAGAGGGTCAACACACGAGGAGATTTTAGTCTTCAATTTTCTCATTGCAGCGCACTGTGACACCACCCAGTTTTTTGTTCCATAGTTCCACTTCTGACAAAGCCATTTCAGAAACCCAATTTCCATGACTGTCAGCATTAATCTTTCCAAGAATCAAAAGTCAGGTAAGTGAAAGAATTCATGTGGCTATGTTTCATCATTTGATGTTTCTTAAAATCTTATTTTGTCAAAATTTGAGGTTTGGGTTTAGGGCTAAGAGACTTAAGAATTAAGAAAAATTAAGGAGGAATAATAGGGAATTCACAGTTTCACATTGTATAAGCATGTCTACCAACAGTGCCACTAGATCAATGTCAGATAAGAAAATACATTATGCAAAATTGCTTAAAACCCCAGGTTTCACTGATGAATACCATGATATTTATGATCCTGAAACCTATGGTAGGCATACCTCGGAACTTATATTTTCATCTGAGAATAAGGCCTCAAAGAAAATGCAAGTTAGTAGTATTAGTGCACCGTGGGTAGCTGGATTAGGGCGCATGATGTTACATGAGGTTTTCCCTTGCCCTAAATTTATCATGGTCTATGCCCAAAATTATGATGATAACAAAAGAGCAATTGTTAATAAAGATAGCAAAGAAGAATTGTTATCCATTAATGCAGAAGAACTTGGAAAAGTGTTGGGGTTTACATTTACAACCAAAGGCGAAGAATTTGGAAATTTGCACATTAACCTAGAAAAGCTTGCTAGTGATTATGAAGCAGTGGATGAAATGGAAAAAAAAAATTTCTTAAATAGAATAGTTCAAGATAGAAACAAATTGAAAGGTGATCATAAGCCTCCTTATGATTTGGAAATTTTTAAACCATGGGTTCAAAATACTATTTCCATGCTAGCATTTTTCCTCAGACTAGATAGCAATTTGGAAGTGAGTGCATGCCTCCTTGAAATGGTGTATAATATCCATTATGGTGTTCCACATGTCAAATATAAATTTATTGAGCACATTGTAGAATCCATGCATAAACAATTTTTAATGATTAAAGGAGGTTCCACCAAGACATTTAGGTTCACAACCTACTTGTACTATCTTTTTCTATTGAAATTCAGAGGAATTTTTCAAACCAACAAGCCTTAGATTTGGCCCTATAGTAATCCTGAGGCAAAGAAAATGGCTCCAGTGTATGAATGGACCATTGTTATAAGGATGCATGATTCTCAAAGGAACTACAGTCATTTTGTAGACTACTTTTTGGCTCCATTGCATCAAGCAATTACAAATACTCCAATGCCTAGATTGCCTATGTCATGTAGAAACTACATTCAACTAGGAAAATAAATAAAATTGGTTGATTGGTACTTAATGGAAGAATATATTGTGCTAAGATTTTATGCATCGGGAGTACAGCCATATTAACTTCCAATACATGTGAGAGAAAGGGTTTTTCCTTTGGAATATGTAAGGAAGATGCAGAGTCTGATGAACTGCACTTTACCAATCAGCAAAAGAAGACCTTATTTCCTTCTTTACCTTTTTCATGTGGAGGGATCACATTAGAGAGAAAAGCATTTAGTGTGGCACATAATCTTTTGATTTTTTTTAATTTTGATGCTATTTATCACTGGCAGTATGATCCATGTGACACCATTAAATCAATGATTTTGCTCAATAAGAATATTGCAAGTAGAATTCAACATGAAAGTAAACCCTTGCTCGAAAACTTGAGAAACAAGGATTCTTGGGATGAGGTCAGAATTGCAATGGAGAAAAGTGCTGCTGAGAATGGCATTTCTTTTGAGAAATTGTTAGCAGAAATGATGGCATTGCATCGAAAGACAATAAGGAGGTACAACAATTTTTATCAAAAAAGTGCTAAACCATGTAGTAGAGTAAAAATGTCAAGTTCTCTAGAGAAGGAAGTTACAGAAAAAAATTGGTCTCGATAAAAAATTACTGCCTTTTAGTCTATGAGGAAGGAGCTAGGTGAACCAAGAGCTCTTGCAGAGTATGGAGATAACGAAGAAGACAGTGAGTTTAGAAAATTGTGGAATATAGAGCATCCAGATGAACAAGAAGATAAAGAAAGTGATCATGAATCTAATGATGATAAGGAAGAAGGAATCCATTCCAATTTCAAACTTGGTTTAAGTGAGGCCACAAAAGAAGCATATACTACTGGAGTAGCCATAGCTGAAAAAATGGGTTATGAAAGTGGTCCTTTGGGATCCCAAAGACAAGGCCCTTGGATGGTAATAGATGTAGAGCATAGAAAAGCAAGTGATTTTTTTGGCCTTGGGATTGGAGGTGAAAAAGTAGACCTAGGGCATACAAGACAATTTTTTTAAGCTTCAAATCCTCATCCCCATGGTCAAACATAATCACAACTAGGACATGCCCATGGTGGAGAGCTTAGTGCAACTGGCACTGCCTCTGGTGGTGATGGTATGGGTAGTAGTACTAGTAGTGGTCAACATGTGCTACAACAAAAAACTACACAAAAGAGGAGAACAATACAATATACCACAAAAACACTAGGTGATAAAGGCATATAGAAGAGGCATAGGATTTTGACTGGTTCAAGTCACACTACCAGTGGATCCACCACAAAGGAGTTATTTCCAGGCAACCCCCTAGTGCCAATTAGTTTGGATGTGACATCATTAGCAACTACAAGTACTACTACTCCTAATCCTTCTCCATTCAAGCATTCCATTATTCCTGTGTCCCTAGGTTTTGATTATGTAACTAAGGGTAAAATTCAGGTTAGATATTAAATAATCAATTGAAAGCATATGAAATAAACCCAAAGAGATATGAAACACAATGAAAACTAAACAAGAATGATTATACCAGATTTCTCGTTGAAGCTTCCTTGATTCTCCTCCATAGCACCTCCTAGCTTGCAGTGTATGATTGATGATGCCCTCAGATCGAGTGTGTGAGCATTATGACTATGCCATTGTCCTATGCAAGTTTTGAAGGATTTAAATAAAATTATGCCTATGCCTATGACAATGATAAAATAACTATGAATGATAAATTACTATAATGCCTATAATAATGAAGTGGTGGATCCTAAATTATGAGCAAAATTGACATTTTATAGAAAACGCAATTTTGAATGGATGGACGAGATCGACTCTTGACAGAAACCTAAAATCAGAGGACAAGATTAAATCTGACCATCCTTAATTAGGGTTAGGGAAAATCCTTAAATGAGTGATCAAGATGTCATCTGAGAAAATCGAATCGGCGGTGGAGAAAAGATGAGATAATTAATTTCAAAAATAAAGATTTTCAAAATTAAGAAGATAAGAGATAACCTTCTTCGTGAGATCTGAAAAATTAGATAAAAGATGAACTAAAAAGCAAAACTGATAAAATCAAGAATCTACTTGCTTTATTTGATTTTTGGAAGAAAGCTACCATTTTGAATTAAAGTAATTCAAAATATGGATTTTGTGAGACAAAGAGTAATTGATTTTTGAAATTAATTACTAAAAGAAGAATCAGTTAACTATGTGAGACATTTTTAAATAAATTGCTTTATTTAAAAATAAGGAAATGTCACATACAACAATTAAATAATTAAAATAATTATTTAATTTAGAAGAAGTGGTTAATTAATTAAATAAATTAGCAAATCTATTTAATTAAAAGAGAGGATTTAGGAATTAGTGACATTAAATAAATATATTAAAATATATTTATTTGATAATCAGGCAGACATTAATGACAAAGATTAATTAAATAAAATGAGACCTTTATTTAATTATGAGTTGACTTTAGACAATTAGTGACACATTAAATAAATATGATTTATTTATTTAATAATCAGGAAGAATAGAAGACCCTGAATTAATTAAATAATTGTGAATTATTTAATTAATAGTTGAAGATGGGTTAGACACATAATTAAAGTGTCATAATTATGCGAGGATGAAAAGTGATAAAATAGAGCTCGCAGGCCTAGGTCATTTTTAGGTGTCTACAGATTACATTGAAGAGTTTAAAAAGAAATCAGACATGAATAGAAAAGAAAAGAAGCAACTGATGGAGAGTGCATCTGTTGTAACTTCAGAGCCTACCACAACCATAGTATTACCCACATTTGACACAAATAAAGTAATCGTGGAGTACACATTTCTTGTTCCCATAGTTCAAGACAAACCAACAAATCAGATGGCTCAATTTGAATTCTAGGTGAACAATATTCAATTGGATTTTTCTGGACTCAGAAATACTAACAAAATTAATGTATCAAAGAAGAACAATGAATTGGTGTACACATAATTGCTAAAGCAAGATAGAGAGAAAAAAAGGTTGCAGACTCAAATTGAAAAGTTATAGGAAGACCTAACAAATGAGAAATCAAAGAGGAAAGCAGAAGATAACAAGAGCAATGAATTAGAAAAAAGAACAAAAAAATATGCATTTGCATCAACAAGCAAAGAGGATAAGCAAAATGAGACTGCAGTGAATGAACTGAAGAAAAGGCTAGATGAGAGGAACAAGAAATATGATGAGGAAAAGTCCACTTCAGAAAAACTAAGAGTAAGCATTGTGAATGGAAATGCATAGTGGGAACAAAAATTGGAGGAGAGAAAAAGAAATGAAAGATTGGTGGTAGAGGTGATGGAAGCAAAAAATGAAATTAAGACTTGTCAAAATAAGTTATCTTCATTTTGTAGAGAGACAATGAGCCATATGAAACAAAAGATCTGGGATGAAATAATGCAGAGGATTGATCATTTGTGTGACACATTTTAATTGATTGATACTATCAAACATCATAAGAAGCTCAACAAATATTTAGTGGAAAATAAAAATGTGATGGCATTAGAGAAATCTGCAAAAGAAATTCAACAAATAGTCTACAAAGCCAGTGACAACATTTTGAAATCAAAAGGGATTACTAATCGGCTTGCTACATCAATGACGTTGTCATCTATCATTGAAAAGTGTTTGAGAATGTGTGAAACAAAGGAATATTTGAATTTGGTTGCAGACAAGATGAAGGTGGATGAAAAGGTAAGGAACTTCACAGAACTTGGTTTTCCAGAGGGTTTTGAGACAAATGAGTGATTCATTGGAAAGAATGATTTCAGAAAGAAGATGGAGGATGCAATGAAGATTGATTTGGGCCAATTTCCTCATAACCCAGATGTGGCGAACTACTTGGATTCCATAAAACCATTGCTAACCTTGAATGTAAAATTTACTGAAGAATGCAAGACAAGTTCCAATTTGAATCATGAATTGTTAACAAATCTTCAAGCCAAACAACATCAGTTAGAACAAATGACAATTCCGCCACCTAAATAGTGGAAGTTGCTAGAAAAGGTGTTGCAGTGATTTGATTTTTGCTAATGTAGGTTTCCAAGTTCCAACTCAGCTCTTTGTAGAGTTGTCTTTGTTCCAACTCAAACTTCAGTAATGTGTCGATCTTAAATAGTAAATTATCTATATTATTTATTTTTTCATTTGAAGAAAATATTTGATAGTGGTTTCAACTACTAGATACACTTCAAACGATTGTTGATGTTCATTGTTGTATATGCTACTAAGACTATTGCTAATATGTTATTAAGCATTGAGCTGAGTGATGAATCACTTAGTACATGTTTAAGTTTTACTTTTAACACAATTAAAATATGAACTATAAGGTGAATTTAATTCCAGGCATCCATAATCTTAGTTAAATTGCATTACAATTCACAAATTGATACTTAATCTCCATGACTAGTACTACTTATCAGATCCACTAAACATTTATATGAATTCATGCTTTAATCAAGGTACTTTAATTGGTTCATTAAACTAGATCTAGAATTAAAACATACATCAATGCATAATGACAAAGAAGATTAATGACATGTTGTGGTTACTATCACTCAAAGTCACGGTTTTGGTGATTTTCCTAACCTTAGTCGCTAGTCCTCAGATATTTATAATTTATAACCTTATCGATTGCTAGTCATCAAATTTTTATAATTTATAACCTTGTCACGAAGTTCTGAATTTTCATAACTTCCTGATTCCTCGAGTTCATTCACTTTGTTGAGTTGCAAACTTGCAAGTATTTCTAGTTTCTTGGTCATCTTTGTAGTCGGTGGTTCAGAGGTTTCAAAAACTTCGAAACTTCAAACTTTGGTTCTAAGGTTCCTAGTTTCAGTGACCACACGACATTATGGACTTATGTACGGACTAAACTAGAGTTGTCTTTTGAGGAATTTCCAAGAGCATGCATGTTTCAAGGCTATCTTTTCAAGGAATGAATTTGAATGCCGCATTCAATGCATGTCCTATCAAAAATAACGACATAAGTTTGTGGCAAAGTTTTACTCAGAAATCTAGCCTGCATCTTGTTCTTTGGCAAGGCCAATACTTCTCAAGTGCGAAAATTCTTTTTACTCAAACATTTAGCCTGCATTCTCGTTCTTTGCCAAGGCCAGTACTTCTAAGGTACAAACACTCTTTCTCTGCAAATTTGCATTTTGCGCTCATGAAGAGTGAACTTACGATCGGCATAAGGGATACAGAGCTCAAACCTTTTAAGTTAGAATAATTTTGGGCACGCCTAGAGAGGGACGACAATTCTGAGATGGATATAAAACTCTTAGAAAGTGGGCTAGCTTAGACTGGAGGGTTTTCGGAAGTTGTGTTTGTTGGTGTAATTAATTATTTAATTACACTTTGCATAAGTTAACTTAGGTCTTTTATTTAATTAATTAAATCCTAGGTTGCATAATTAGATAAATCATTTAATAATGGGGTAATTCCCCTTTCCTCATTTGCAGGAGATAGGATTCCTTCTAGCAGATGATTTGTCCTTCTAGAACTTATCTCTATCTTTTTATCATTTCCTAGATAGGGTTCACATGTTGTCATATGTAGTTTGATTTTAACACTTGGTAACATCTTACACATTTTAGGTTTTCACTCGTGCCTATATATTCAAGGCATTTTATACATTTGTAATCATGTCATATTCAATTTGGCATCCTTGCATCTTAATGATAGCATGATATTTCTGCCATTTCTATCTTGTCGAAGTTATTTTGTCTTGTAGGTAATTCTAGGGTTTTTGAGGAGTTCACCTAAACTCCTACAGTGTTGAGTGTGGACCTGATAAGTGCATGTGCGAGAAGGTACATTCCACAGACACGAGAAATTAAATCTACAGACGGGACTATAATTGCAGAAGTTTCTCCTGAAGTTGTTTCTCGAGCACTGGGGATTCTAGAAAGGGAACCTCTAGAAGACATGTTTGTCGCAATGGCAGGTGAATTTTTTGAAGTGAATAAAGACTGGTGTAAGAACTCCATGGCCAAAACTTGGCTGAAGATTGAATGGAGAGGTAAGTCGCAACTACCAAATAAACTCAAAAGATTTCATTTTAAGGGAGAAATTGCAGATGTTATTGCTTTATTGCACCATGTTGTTGGGAATGCACAAGTTGAGTTATTTGAGGATTGGATGTACTAGTTTATCTTGACAGTTTGTGATGAGAACATTTTCATTGACTGGGCTGAAGTTATTTGCTTCCATTTGAATGAGCAATTAATTAATTTCCATAAGACTACTACTTTTTGTATGTGTTCTTGCTTGACCTACATTGTAGGTAGTCAGAGGTCCTTTTGGCCAAGGTTGGAGCCGCAAGGAACCCTAGCTTCTGATATTCTTGTGTATAAACGCTTTCCTTATTTCACTAAAAAATTTGGAATGGGTTATTTTTGTCGTGTTAATGATGCATATTTAATGGAGGCCGTGAGGAAGCTGTATGGAAATCCAAAAATGCGGCTTTCCCCTAAATCCATTTCTCTTGTATCAAAATATGGGATTTTTTATATCCAATTTGATAAGTTTTCCTATCTGAGAATAGGGGGTTTTGAGAAAGCCCCATTGAATTACCTCAGTATCCTGAAGATTTAATGATATTTCTAGAAGTTTGTTGACAAATGGAAATGGTTAATATTAAGTATACAAACATGGGGAAACGAGGGTATTCCTTCCCATTAGAGACCCTTTCTTTTTTGTGCAAAACAAACCAGATGGCCAGGGGAGCTGAAGGACTTCTCAAGGAATATAACCTCTAGAATTTGTCTATGAGAGCTAATTTTGACACTAAGGGTTTTGTGAAGTAGAATCTCTATGGAGGGAGCTCATATCAGCATCACCCATCTATTGAAGATTTCTGGGAAGATTGTGTCGATGAGAATGAAGTTTTGAGAAGAGATTATATGAGGCTAATGCTAAAATAAATACAAGCTTTTGGTCTTCAATTTGACATTCCCAAAAATGTAGTTGAGGATTCAACAATATTAGATCTTGGATATGAAAAATTGCCTAATAAATCCCACCCTAGGGTCGATTGGAACCAAAGTGAAATTTCAAATATGAGGGTGTGTGCTGCCCCAGTGCTTAAAAGAACCCAGGACTAGTTGGATGGGAAACAGCAGAAATTTGCTGGTCTTGTTCAGGAGCCGAAGTCGTCATAGAAGAATGAATAGGGGTCTACGCAAGCATCTAGTGCAAGTGTATCATCGGGGAAACCCTTTGTTAGGTCATCTAGTGCAAATTCTTAGTTAGGAGGTGATGGTGATAGGCCACAAGAAACAGTCAAGTTGAAGAGCATATGTGAATAAGACAGTGTGCTTTCTCCTACCCCTAAGAAGAATACCAGTCAAGAAAAACTTGTGGCTACAGATTTTGAAGCTATCTTTAAGTAGATCACTTAAGATAATATCTTTCCTCCTATGTCTAAAGACTCTGAAATGCCCTCTTCTTTGTCTAATAATCCACCTTTCACTCCTACCGCTCCTAAATAAAATATTACTAGAAAATAATATTTTGGTTTGGTAGTAGCCTCCCTAGGATGGTTGAAAAAAGTAGTGGAGAAGAAGAGAAAGTATACTCCTACAATGACAATTGGAGTGGATACAGTTGCAAATTTACTTCAAAGCTCTTCAAAACCTAGGAAATCCAAGAGGATTTCAAGGATGGTGACTGATGCTATTTCTAGAAATCAAATGTTAGAAATTGCTAACCCTATCAAGGATTTAAATGAAGATGAAATAATAGCGACGGACTACAAAGTCACACATGTTCATATGGGGCCTCCAACACTGGAAGGTGATATGTACCATGCCGATTATTCAGTCATTACCTCGATTAAAAGAGTGAAAGAATAGCGGAAAGAAAATATAAAACTTCAATCTGAAGTCCTTGCATTGAGTAACTTTATTTCTTCCATGGCCACTCCTCCTACATCTGATGAAGCCTCAAGTTCTCAGCTTCAGGTAGAGGGCATCAATGTGCTCACCATAGAGAAAATTAAAAAGAATTTGAGCTATTCCAGAGCTGCTTGTGATGGGATCAAAACAATATCTCAAGAGGCTATCTTCTTTCTGAATAAATATTTGCATTTTTACACTCGAGTTCTTGACAAGAGGAAGGATTTAGTAGGAGAACTTCAGGATGTCAAAAAAGATCAAACTAGTCTCTATGTGCTCTCTCAGGAAATGAAAGAATTGAACTCTATGGATCGGAAGATATTAATTGGTGAGCATATTTTGAATAATCCTAAGGAGATAGACCCTTCCTGGTCTGATTCATTAGTATGGAAATTGAATATATATGATAATCTGGTGAATGAAATTAAGCATACACTTGAAAAATATTATGAAATGTTGGAGGAAATTAAAAAAGATTTCCATATTCTGGGAGTAGAAATTACTGATGAGTTTGATGAAAGGATTCTAGATATAAGAGAGATCGCTCGGAAGTTTAGAGAGAAATTCAATAAAGAAATATTTGATCCTGCTACAGTGACATGGAAGTCCTTCTCAAAACTCAGTGCAGTGGAGCTCCACCTAAAGGCTTATAATTTTGGAGAAGAGAGAAGATCTCAAATATTGTTTGATTCTGAAAAGGCTTTGGGAAAATGGAGAACCAGGTTACAGATTACTACAACACCAGGGAGAAAAAACATCACTGCAATTGTCACCAAGTACTAGGAATACAGGAAAAGATTAAAGGCACAGGAGGTGTTACTGAAGGAGAAGGAGGCGGAAAATATTGAAAGCGAAGGAGTCGGTGTTTAGTTTTTTGTTTTTATGTTATTTTCTTTAATTTGGTTCTCTTGATACTTCAAAGACTTTTTATTTTAATTTCTAAAACGGTTGTCTTCAAGGAACCGTTATCAAGACAAAAAAAACTCTCCTATTTTTATTGCTTTTCTATTATTTCAAGATAGAAAGACAATGGTGAAGTTCATGCATGCACAATCTTTGAGTTATGGTGTGTACTGTGTGGATTTATTGTGCTTTTGCTGAGTAGTTTTCTAGTGAATGTCTTTATAAGTTATTTATGTTGAACTGTTAGCTTTTGTTAGCTTATAAGTTGTGGATGTTGAACTATTAACTTCTATTCAAGGAATGGATTAATATTCTTTGAGTTATTTATAAAAGATTTTGTGAATGGCAATGCAATAGTAATTTATGAGTTGAGCGATAAGTGTTATTCTTTAAAGATGATGCAGAAACACATATCAAATTCAATACCATGGAATACAATATAAAATATAAAATATCACAATTTCATGGAATACAATATAAAATATCATCAACTAAATTTTGGAATATGATTCATGAAGTGCAATGATTCACAATTTCAATTTTCATTCAATACAATATAAAATGTCATCAACTATAATTTGGAACAATGGAAATTGATTCATGAATCTTGTAGTGTAGTATAAAGACCTAAAAGCTGTTAATTTTCTTCCATTTCCCAAATGGAGTCAAGGTCCTGAAACTAACGTTTAACATCAGATAGAGTAAAAGAGTCATCTTGAAGCTCTTGATTTTGAGTCAGCTCTTTATCTTCTTCGACTTGTGTCTCAAATTCAACATTCACTATGTCATTTTCGTCAATGCCATATGTCCCAGTCTCACTGCCCATGGCAGTGCCACCAGTACCAGACTTTGGAATTGGAGTGTTGCACAGACCAGTCCCTCTTCTTTCACATGTGGACCTCCAGATTGTGAGTGCCCTATCAAAAGGAATTTTTTTGATATTATACGCAGTTCCTTTCATCCTCAAGCAATTTTCCAAATTCTTGTCTAGTTTGTTCCTTAACTTTGATTTCAAAAACCCTAATGTACTAAAAAATCTCTCATCCTCCACCGACCCCAATATCATTGTTTGACATAAATCAACAAGTTTGAAATATTATGATATCTTATCACGCAATATTTCACTCTGACCTAAGTTTTTCCAAACCCTTTTTATTGATCTCAGTTCAAAGGCTTTTTCCTTGCCCATGGATTTATACTGGTCCTTAATAGCTACTGCAAAATCCTTACATTGCTTTCTTAGCTTATCTTCATTAAAATTCCTTATATTTTTTGCTCATTGATTGTTACAGTTTTCAAAAACTGTTCGATCAAGATTTTTACTTGAGCATGAAAAAATATTGGGTTATCTTAGTTTTCCCAAAATTGAGGATATACAATACTTATGGCTTCAAGTATTTCATCTCGAGGGAATCTTTCATGAATCTCTAAGGAAAGAGATTTTTCAATTTCCTTCAAATTATCACCAACAGATTTAACAATGTCTTTAAAATCTTCCTCGTTAACAGGTACTTCTCTGCTAGAGCGCCTGGTAGTCTTACATCAATACATCTGTATCTCATATCCACGTACACAAATACATAAGTGTCTGCTTCCATTAAATTGTAAATAATTATCAGGATCATTCAAATCAATGATTTTCCACCATAGGTTATAATCTATGCCATCTTGTGTTAAATCTAGATATAGATGATCGAGGGCCAAGCGTGTATGTTTACGGAAATTGGAATATTCATTAATATACTTAGCTCTATCTTGGGATTTCTTCACAAGACTATTCATTTCATCCAACATGGGGAGAAGACTAGCTAAAGTCAAGAGTGTCTCTATATCGCTTAACCTATGTAAGAGGTCAGGAGCTTTGTCTACCATGTTGTGGTTTTTGTACATCACTCCAATTAAGGATTGATATTCTGAAAGACCTCGTTGTGCTGGTCCATGCAAGGAGATCCATATGGTATCAACATCCTTGAGAAGCTTGTTTCCTGGTGTTATTACCTCAACAAAATTCTAAAATTCTGTGAAACGTTTGGGACTTCGGCAGAAGTATGTGTGGATCTCGTGGACTAGATTTTGAATGCAAAATTTATTATGTGGGCCATGTAGTGAATGCCAAGCATGTATGGTGCACAAGTAGTTTGTAACTTTTTGCAAACACTGGTCCTTTGACCTTGCATCACTGCAGCTCCATCAGCTCCTAAACACACCAACTTTTTGCAATTTTCAACTCATCCATACCTACAATTTCATTCAAATATTTCTTGACTAGATCAAATATATTATGTGATGTTGAACTATCCTTCATTTTATGAACACAGAGAAGATGAGCTTGGCAAACATGTTGTTGTATAGTATACAAATGCATACAGACCCAAGAAGTATTTTCTACCGTAGCAACTTCATCTAAAGATAATGCAATGAAGTTTGACTCTTTTACTTTCTCCTTTAAATCTTCATTTTCCACTGCAACAAGACACTTTTCCCATTCCCATCTAGCGTTTATTGACCAATGTGTGTAGGGATAGTGAGGAACATTCAGAAAAGATAATAAACCAGAATATTTTGGGTAGTCTTTCATAGGACTCCCTCTAGACAAAATATGAAAAACAACACTCATCTGAACAGTTTTTGACATATTTTCTCCTTCCATTGCTTTTCCAAATTGAGCCTCAAGTGTACCTTTACATGCAGCAAGCTCTGACATGTTTTGTTGATGCTCTTCATAATCCACAACATACCTAACATGAAGACATTCTTCCTTTGATTTCCATCATAAGACTGATTGTTCCTTTTTGTCTATGATTTGTTTTTCATAAACTTTACTGATATGATTTTCTATAGTGTCAATCTTTAGATGTAACGTCTTGGGTTTTCCCAATTTCCAAGTACAAATCATACATTTGGCATGTGTTTTTTTTCAATATCGTTTGATTCCCCCACTGCTACAATGAATGGGTACTTTGACAACCAACCAAGTTGAAAATTCCTTGTCATTTCCCACTCATGCCCCCTTTTTGGTTTGTTTTTCCTTTTCTTCCTACCAACATCATCCTCATCCAATTCAATTATCTCATTCTGGCTAACCAGGGTATCCCTTGGAGCATCTTCTGTAGTATTTCCATCCCCATTTGAATTTGATACATTTTGATTTAAATCAATGACAATCTCAACTTGACCTTCTGCTGGCACTAAGGTATTGTGAATGCTACCAATATTTGGTGGAAGAGTTGATGATGTAGCTCCATCTTGACCTGATTGATCAAAAGCTTTGGGAATTCCAAAGTAAGACTGTATGGTACGTCTAAGTTTTTGGCATTTTGATGGCCTCTAAGTCTCTTGATCTTCACCACACTGAGGGCGGCAGGAGTATTTTCAACACCCTGAGGAGCGGCAGGAGTATTCTCACCACCCTGACTCTGAGGAGCGGTAGGAGTAGTTTCACCACCTTGAGGAGTGGCAAGAGTATTTTCAACACCCTGAGGAGCAGTAGGAGTATTTTCACCACCCTGAGGAGTGGCAGGAGTAGTTTCACCACCCCGAGGAACGGAAAAAGTATTTTCAACACCCTAAGGAGTGGCAAGAGTAGTTTCACCACCTTGAGGAGCGGCAGGAGCCTTATCATTGTTGCTTGAGTCACTCGACATATTAATCTTTGATTTGATTGACATATTCATCTCTCACTTCAAATAAAAAATTGGAAAAAAATGTCTTCTTGTTTAAGAAGGACAAACAATAATGATATAGATCCCATTCCCTACTCAATATCATCTTTAAGACTGAAGCAAGAATGGGAAAGAGATAAAGAAAACTTATTATTATAACTAATAAAACTATGAAGAAATGATCAGTGATCACTCACCTTTAAGTCTACGTTTTCAGCTTTCGTTGACTTCCAAATCGAGAAGTAGAACCTCATAACTGAACAAAATGTGTAAGAATAAATGACACTTTCAATTGTATTTATATCAATCCATGATTCCATATTTGGTGAATTCTACGGAATTTTTAAATGGTATATTAAAAATTTGGTGAATACGTTGTAATTTTCAAGGCAAAATGTGTCCTCAAATTTAATTATTTTTTAATGTTATTGGTGAAATAGGTCCTCATAAGCAACTATTTATAAATTTTAATTGGTGAAATGAGTCTTCACAAGCAACTATTTGTAAATTTTAATTGGCGAAATGGGTCCTGATACAATGTCATTTTAATAGTATTGGCGAATATGTAGGTGTTTTTTATTAAATTCTTTCGGGATTCAAGTGAAAATATTAGTTGGTCCATTTGAAATGCGTAGTTTGAAAATGGAAAATTTTTTGCTTAAATATGCCTCATAAAAAAAATTATAGGTTAATCGACATGCATTGAACCTATGTTTCATAAATTCTGGACAATTTGGATACCCTGTGGGTGTAAGAAATTCACCAATTTCAAGTTGACTGATTCCTAGAATTTGCCAATTGGCAAAGATTCGCCACTAAAGTTTTCCTTGATGCCCATCACTAGTTCATTTACTCTCTGCATAAAAGAGGAAATATTTTCATCTTCACCCATTTTTTTAGATTTTCATATTTACCTTTCAAACTCTATAGCTTATCCATCTTCACATGTACATCTCCTTCACAAAGTTTCTAGCTTTGTCCACATCTCATGAGTTGTCTTTAGACCTAACACATTTGTCATTTCTAAATCTGTCAATGCACTCAACAAAGCTTCCATGGCCCAGACATTATTCTCAGCCTCTTTGACTTCATCAGGAGTGGAAGGACCACTTGCGGGAATAACACATTTGTTCTTTGTAATTTTATAGAAAGGTTCACCAATACACTTCAAATGACACTCCATCCTAGCTTTCCACAATGAGTAGTTTGTTCCATTAAATCTAGGACTGTCCTTGTATGATGCCATCTCGGATCCCTCAAGCTTTTAAACTTCTTCAAAGGAACCTGCTCTGATACCAATTGTTGGAAAAACAAGGACAAACAACTGAGAGGGGAGGTGAATCAATTGTCACAAAATATGTAAATTACTTCTAACTTAACTTAATCTCAAATATGATGAAATATTAATAAACCATAAACAATTAGCACATCAAAGAGACAGAGAACACCAATATTTTTTACATGGAAACCCTATTAGGGGAAAAACCACAGTGGATGTTAGTCCATAATATTATACCCTGTTAAAAGTATAATGAGAAATAAGGGGAATGCACATGCATTCAGGCACATTGCCTAGAGCTCACTGCTCAAATACAAAAGAGGACTCACTATCCAAAAGGAGTTTGGATTAAGACCATCCAAAATGTGAATTGAGAAAATGGGTTCTACACAAGCCTGATTATAGTTCCAGTTAAGCACAGAAAAACCTTCTTCACTCTTTGCTCAACTTCTTCACACTCTACTCTACAATCGAATGATTTGGACACTATTCGCACATTTGCACTTTCTTTGGCATATTACTCTCTTATGCACACTTTACTTCACTCAAAAAATTGCTCTTATATATCTGCAACATTGAATTACATCAACAAATTCGTCGGCCAAAAGAAATATGAAAATATAAAATATACATACAATGTCGGCCCAAATTTACAAATAAATTTTCAATGCGAATCTACCAAGGTGGGCCACAACATAGTGGAGACCCAAATTAAGAACTCCAACACAAAAAGACCTCAATTAATTTCACCTCAAAGATCCACAACATGCTACCATCAACATGTCGTCCAAGAACATGAAAAACAAAACATATAGAGAAAAATATTCGACCACGAGCACATCGATCAATGTGGACGTACCAAAAAGATAGAGCATGATCTAGAAGCATCCAACATAAACAAGAACTAATAGAGAAACACCCACAACAACAAAAACTAATAAACTTCAATCCAGAATACTGACAGATCAAACAAAAATGTTGTCAGAACACATCTATTTACAACATGATCAAATATTCATGCGGATCTCTAAAACTTCTGGTGGATGAACTAGATACACTCAGCAAAAAACCCTTTAATCCACAAGAACTGATCTTCAACATACAGAACAAAACATCTTCATTACCTTCACAATTCCACTGGGAACTTGGAACACTTCTTTTAACAATTTTCTCAATATCCTCAACATATACAACCTTCAAATGCTAATAGTGTTGACATCAATGACAACCACATATTAGCAATACATCCACAACATCCAACACTCCAAATGTGAACAAAGGATCACAAGACCCTGAAAATAAGAAGGATAAGACAAAAAAGAAACCTATGAAGGTTTGGAAGGAAAAAGAGTAGAAATCTTCACAATTAATGATTACACAAACTACACTTCATGCCAAAAAGTAGAATTTATGGGTGATAAACAATGGTTGTTCAAAGCACATGACGAGTGATGAGAGCAAGTTCATCAAACTAAGCAAATGCAAAGAAGGGTCTGTGATTTTGGGAGATAACACTATTGTAAAGATTTGTGGTAAAAGAACTTTGAGCATAGATGGAAGATTGCCTACACATGATGTCCTTTATGTTGAAGGATTGAAGCACAATCTACTAAGTGTTAGCCAGATGTGTGACAGTGGTTACAAAGTTACATTTAATGTAGAAGGATATAAGATAAGGAAATCAAGAAGACTTTGTTGAAGGGAAAAGGACTTAAAGCAACCTTTATAATCTCAGTGAAGTGAATGGTCAAAGTTTTCTGATAGGACATGTTGATGAAAGTTGGTTGTGGAATAGGAGAATGGGTCATGTAAATTTTGATAATCTAGTTGAAGTAAGATCAAAAGGACTTGTAAGGTGCATGCTTAAGATAACAAAACCTGCAAACACCACTTGCAAGGAGTGTTAGCAAGGAAAGAAAATAAGGGTCATATTTTATACAAAAGAGTATGCAACTAAAAAGCCTTTGGAGTTGGTTCATACTAATCTTTGTGGCCCCACGAGGACAAAGGGACTAAAAGGTGAAAGGTACTTCATGTTACTGATAGATAATTACTCAAGAATAACTTGTGTAACCTTTTTGAAGGATAAGTCACAAGAATTTGAAAGATTCAAGATCATTAGAGCTATGGTTAAGAAGGAGATTGGAAAAAGGATCAAATGCTTAAGATCTGATAGAAGTGGAGAATTCACATCAAATGAGTTCATTGAATATTGTGAGAAGCATGGAATCAAAAGGAAATACTTTGTAACAAGTACTCCATAGCAAAATGGGGTAGTTGAAAGAAATAACAGGATAGTCAAAGAGATGTACAAAACAATGCTTAATGAGGCCAAATTCCCTGATGTGTATTGGAGAGAGGCAGTACATACAACAATATATAATTTGAACAAAGTTCAACTAAGAGTAAATAGTGAGAAGAACCCCTATGAGTTTTGGTATGGAAAACCAACATTTGTTAAATACTTCATAGTGTTTGGTAGCAAATGTTATATCAAGAGAGAAGAAGACAACTTAGGAAGCTTTGACTCAAGATATGATGAAGGAATATTTCTTGGATATTCCACCCAAAGAAAAGCCTACAAATGCTACAATAAAAGGCTACACAAAATTATAGAGTATCAATGTCAAGGTTGATGAAGATTAGAAGCATGTTGAACCTAATAGAGATAGCTATAAATTTGAATCAGAGTCTAAAGAAGAAGTTGTTGATGAAGATCTTGAAGAAGAAAATGAAAAGACACCTACAAGATATGTTCAAAAGGATCATCCTAAAGAATAAATTATTAGCAACAAAGATGAAGTTCAAATAAGAAGGAGAATTTTTGAGAGCAAAGAGAAAGTAAAATTTGCACTATTATCTCAAATAGAGCCCAAGAGCTATGTTGAATCCAACAAAGATGAGAGCTGGATAAAAGCTATGGAAGAAGAACTGAGCCAAATTGAAAAGAAAAAAACTTGGGAATTAGTTCCAATATCCCTAAATAAGAATGTCATAGGTACAAAATGGGTCTTTATAAATAAGCTTAATGAAGATGGAGATGTTGTAAGAAATAAGGCAAGGCTGGTGTGCAAAGGATATGCATAGATTGAAGGTATAGAGTTTGAAGAAATATTTTCTCCTATTGCTAGATTGGAATCCATAAGAATTTTTCTAGTATTCTTTGTTTATAAATTATTTAAAGTATATCAAATGGATATCAAGTCTACTTTCCTTAATGAAAACCTAGAAGAGGAAGTCTACATAGAACAACCTAAAGGATTTTAGCTGTTAGAAGAAGATGATTTTGTTTGCAGACTAAAGAAAGAATTGTATGGTCTAAAACAAGCACCTAGAGCATGGTATTCAAGATTAGACTAGTATTTGCAACAACAAGGATTCAAGAAAGGATGTGCATTCAAATCAGAATTTGAGTATATGATAACTATTGTTGTGTATGTAGGTGACATCATTTTTGGTGGTAGCAATGACAAAATGTGTAAAGAGTTTGTTTTCTAAATGTAAAATGAATTTGAGATGTCAATGCTTGGATAACTCTCTTTCTTCCTTGGTCTTTAGATAGTACAAACTGATGAAGGGATATTTATATCTCAAACCAAGTATGCTAAGGAAATGCTCAAGAAATTTGGGGTGGAAGATAGCAAACCATTTGGTACCCCCATGATAATTGGATGTAAATTGAGAAAGATAGATGAATCCCTAGATGCAAATCAAACAATGTGTAGATCAATGATAGGTAGTTTTCTATACTTAACTACATCAAGACATGATATCATGCAAGAAGTGTACATGGTTGCAAGATTCCAAGATGCTCCTAAAGAGTCTCATGTCAAAAAAGTAAAAAGAATCTTTAGATTTATCAAGAGCACAATTGACTATGGATTGTGGTATCCCAAAGGTGAATATTTTACTTTAACATATATAGATGTTGATTGGGTAGGAAGTGTAGATGATAGAAGAATCACTAGTGGTGGTGCATTATTCCTTGGAAGCAAACTTGTTTCATGTCTATGAAAAAAGGAAGAGTCGGTTACTCTTTCTATAGTTGAGGCAGATTATGTAGCAATGGTGGCATGTTGTACTTAATTTTTTTGGATGAAGCAAACACTTAAAGATATCAATGTAGAGTACAAGGAACCTATCTCTATTCTTTGTGATAATTAAAGTTCCATAAACATATCAAAGAATACACTGATGCACTCTAGGAAAAACCATATCTCTATCATCACTTTTTAAGAGAGAAGGTAGCAAATCATGAAGTCATAGTGGACTATGTGCTAACCAAGGGTCAAGTTGTAGACATATTCACCAAGCCTCTCCCTAAAGAGAAATTTGAGTATTTGAGACATAAATTGGAAGTAATTACTTCCACATCAAATCACTAATTCTTAGTGATAGGGCATGAGTCTAGTGGGAGCTTCACAAGAAGATTTATACATCCTTGGAAGTGTAAGAGAAGAGTCAAGTCAAGTATGCATGGTTTTACAAATTTCTAACATCTTGATGGTTGCAGATTTCATGTACACACTCCTTTATATAATAAAGGGGGAGTTAAGGAGAAAGAGACAAATGTTATGGAAGTTGAGCTCTGACTGCTATGGGGGAGAAGATTTTAAAATTCTCTAATTAGAAATCAGGTCTACCTCAAATGGGGAGAAAAATTTGTGTCCAAAAAGTGTCCCTTTTCCATTGATGTCAAAGGGGGAGAATAGTTGCAAATTCTTTGTGTTTATCAAAGGGGGAGATACACATAAGAGGAAGAATGAGAAAGGTTGTTGTGAGGAGCCTCAATTTAAAGTACATCAGAAGCTAATGCAAGTTTAAGAAGAAGTTGAGCCTACATTTTTATGTGCAGAGCATTTAGTTTTTCCATCGATGACAAAGGGAGAGATTGTTGGCAATATGATTATCATTAATGTTAAAAGATATCTGACTGATATTAGATGGGAGAGATTTTTGGATCATTGATGTCAAAAAGGCATCACAAGGAGACCAAAAATAATTATGCATTTGAAGTTGTAGTGCAAGTTTTGAAGAATTGCAAAAGTTCAGGCCTTAAGCCTTGGGCTTACCTTATACCGCTTGTAAAAAGAAAGAAAAGAGTTAGAGTGTTTGAGATAAGTCCAATAAAGTTTCAAAATTAAGGCTTCAGTCATATCTTATACCGAATGCCTCAAAGAAATGAAGAAATAATGAGTAAAGTCCTAAATGTGTCAAACTTCAAGCTTCGGTCATACCTCATATCAAATGCATAAAGAAAAAGAAGATATAATGTGTGAAGTTCAAAAAATTTCAGACATCGGGCTTTAGCATGTTCCTTTATGCCTTACCTTGTTGAGTTTCATAGGTCGGTAAGAAGTCTTAAGGAAACCTGAATGTTGATACTCGAAAGGGTTTTGGGATCATGGGTTGAAAGGTTAGCTTACGCCTTATCAAAAGGTAGGTAAGCAGTAACCAATAAGTGTGAATGTTGACACTCAAAGAGTTAATTCAACCAACACTTGCGAAGGAAGTGTTTGGGCAACAAAAGGAAAAATGAATCTTAATGTCTTACTTAAAAGTATGTAAGAGGTAAATGGTAAATGTGAAGTTCAACACCCGATGCCTCAAATGATTTATCGATGTTCCAAAGGTTGGTGTTAAGGTTTGCAAATGAAGTGGAAGATTGGTAGAAGGTAAAGGGTAAGACCAACTCCCGACCCCTGATAAAAAATTAAAAATAAGGTTGGTAAAGCAGATGTTGTTTGAATCTTGGTGGGTCCTAGTGTTGGGCAACGTAAAAACATAAGAAGTGATATGTGCAATTGTTGTTTGGTCCGAGTAGATCAAGACATCACATTTATTACTCTTGAAACATGAATCCATCCTATGTCATGTGATTAAAATCTATGGCCCACATTTAAAGGTTAAGGCAGCTAAGTGATAACCGATTGATCCTAGTGCAAAGGATAAGATCTACAACTAGCATTTAAAGATCAGATATTGTCAACAACTAGGCATTAAAACAATGGAACTCATAGTCAAGTGGTACAACTGACACAAAGGATGAAAATAATTGCAATAACTACTCCAGTTGCTTATTTATTGGTGATCGATAGGGATGGATGATTCCATCAATTCTTAGTCGGGAAAAATATTTGAGACATACCAAATCATGCAAATATGGGCATTTAATGTGAATCAAACCCTAGGATTGCAAAATGATAAATATAGAAAATTCATTGAATGAGGTTTTGAGGTGCATGGCTCAAGGTGAATGAGTCTTGTAGATGAAGAAAAATGAGCTAAGTCTTTTAAAAATATAGGTGTGTGTGTAGAGTGATGTAGAAAGTGAAGGAAGACCTAGACTGTATACACAAAATATTATCTAGGTTGTGCATTTAGTGTGGAAGCCTTTGAGGTAGAGAAAAGAAGAGAAAGAGGAGATAGAGGTATGAGTTGCTATGTTAGCAACAACAATGATAGAGAGAATACTTGCAAAGAATCATAGAAAAATATGAGCAACTTTGTAGAACAAGTTTGTAGCAGTGAAATGGATTCATTTGAACCAATTGTAATCTGGAGTTGTTGCTCCATATATTTTCATTGTAAATCTGATTAGTTGGTACCATCAAAGAACTGAGTTGGTGCTTCCTTAGAGTTGATGCTCTTAAATCAAGGGATTGGTGTCTCCTTAGGGTTGGTTCCATTAAACTTTGTAACCAATGAGGTTCTATTGTGAGGCTAGATCAGGATAGGAGATCCTAGCAACATTTCTCACCGTGGTTTTTTCCGTATTGGATTTTCCACGTATATTTTGTGTTATGTGTGTTTGTGTGTGTGATATATTTATTATTTTTAATCTGCTTTAAGAGGTGTTAAAAGTTAAATTTTATTCATCTACTAATTCACCCCCTCTTAGTAGATATTTGTGTTCCAACAACCCAAAGACTTATTCTAATCCAACATCTTTCTTTTTGTATCTACAAGATAAATTTATATAAAATATGCATTCAATTGATTTCAAGGTATAATGTACTATTAGGAAATCACTCCATTAACCACAAAAAAGTAAAGGAAATGCATTTTAAATTGCCACAAGGCACATAGAGCAAGATCTCATTACACAATCATAGCTACATCTCCACTTTTTCCAACCCTATTTAAGGCACACAACATGAGATTCCTTTAAGAAAGCATTACCACTTCACTACTCTTTCCCACATCAAGAATATATAATACATTATCACTTCTTTCACCATCAAATGCACCATTCATATGAGCATCAATAATACTCAATCAAAATTAAAAACATAGTTATTCCCTTTTTAATTAACATTTTCACAATCAAAATTATCAAATAATTATGAAAGCAACTCAAGACCTCATAAGGTCATTTCAACCATCAAGCTCAACAAGGAAATAAGCACAAAAAAGAAACTCATGAAATTAATACTTCTTAATCAATCAAAGGTCCACTGACCCTCCAACCCACATAAATCAAGCAACCAAGAAAGGGCACATTAGGCAACACACAAGTTACCTGCAACCCACAAAAACACCAAGGCCCAAAAATGCCCACACACAACAAGAAGACAAAAGAGAGTGGTCACTATACACCCCAGGAGACTCTCCACTAAGGTCTTCACTCCAATCCTATTGAGTATGGAAAGGCCTAGATGGAATCCTTCCTCCACAAACACAAGGTGTGGGTCAGTATACAAAACCCATTTTATAGCACCATGTTAAGGCATACAAGGCAAGAAGTCCTACGACCATCTTGAAAAAATAAGCACTTGATAACACACACATCAAGCACACTGAAACCACATGGGAAACAATAATAACTAGAGATCCTAGTGTTGCAACATGGGTTCTGATACCAAATGTAATGCCTTGCCAAAAGCACAAGGTAAAACTTTACGAAATGACAATTTTTTGAAACACAACACCAAAGTTATGACATCAACATGTCGTGCTTGCACAATGACATGCACAAAAGTGTTACATGAATATAATGATACAAAGACAACAACAAAAAGATGAAATCTCCATTTCATAAACAAGGTGGAAACAATGAAATACTAACTACTCATGGGATAAATCCACCATGAAGAACATAGAAGAGAGACATAGAGATAAAACAATACGTACACGATGATCGATTACAACCTATGATCATGTTCTCTCACAACATAACTCTAAGCTAGGATGAGGGAATAATCAGCCTCCAATCCACATCCTAACTCACTTAAAAATTCTAAACAAGATCCAACCTTCAATAGAGGATTCCTAACCATCAGACACAACTCTCCACTAACTAGAATGATGTTGAGTCACTTATAGACAACAACACACTTTACAAGATGCCCCATCAAAATGTGACATCACACAAGTGAAAAGATTCTACAACACGACACCTAAAGACCAATGAGTAATGTTAAGAATAGTAACAAGACTAACCAAGAGGGTTTACAACCTTCCCAGTACTTCACAAGAAAAAGTGCACAATCTCACCAACCTTAGATTTTTCAATCAATATAAATTTAATAATAGTGCATGCAAAACAATGCAAGGGAAACCACAAGTCCTCAAAAAAGACACTTAAGGACAAGCTCCAAGCACCACTAGACCCCTAGGACCATGATGAACAACATTCATGTACATGATTTACCCATGATACAAGGTCCCAAAACCTAGAGGAACAAACAAGTCCTAAGAGAGTGATAACTTGTTGCTTATAATTTGGAGTTGGGTGAGAGAATTCTTCTCTCCAACATTTATTCTCCTATTGATTTACCTAGTCAGGCAGAGTTGTGGGCTCATGTAAGGTATGTGCACTCTTTATATCCTTATCTTCCTTAGATTTTGGCTAGGGATTTCAATGTTGTTTCCTCTTTGGATGAGAAGAGGGGGGTAATGCTCGTCCGGATCCTTCTTTTGATCTCCTCAGGGATAATGTTGATATGTTGAACTTGGTGGACATCAAGCCAACTAATGTTATATTTACTTGGAAAGATAGGTGGAGGAGGGAATCTAAACATTGGCCAATCAAACTCTTAATGGATTTCTCTCATTATTCTAAAAATTAGTCCTTTATATTTTAGCTCATGTGGCTTAGAGATGTGTCTCTTCATGATCTGGTTCTTGGTTGGTGGCATCTTGGGAAGCCAACTTATGACACTGCAATGTATTCCTTCTCCAAGCGACTTCAATATATTAAGTACATATTGAAACACTAGAATAGGTAGCACTTTGGTAATGTCTTTCAAGAAAAGAGGGATGCTCAAGTTCACTTGGATTCTATTACTCAGTAGATTCAAGATCAAGGTCTCACTAAGGATAATGGTAAGTTGGAAGTTGTTATGGTGAAGGCGGTGGAAGAATGGGAATTGGGGGAGGAAATTTTTTGGAAGCAAAAGGCTCAAATTGATTGGCTCCATGCGGGTGATAGGAACACTTCTTTTTTTCATAACTCTGTTAAGGACAAAAGACAAGGTAATATAATCTCCTCCCTTTTGTCTTATGATGGGTTTCTTCTCTCTTCCTCTATTGCGATTTCAGAAGAATCTATTTTCTTCTTTTATGATTTTTTTTCTAAGGATCCTCCTTATGCGAAGGAGGATGAGGTTGTGATCTTGGATAGTATACTGCCCTTGGTTACTAGTGAAATGAATGATTCCTTGCTCAAACAAATTTCCTTGCAAGAGTTGGAGGACATTGTGTTTCAGATGAAAAAAGGAAAGGCTCCTGGGCTTGATGGGTTTCTAGTGGAATTTTTTTAGGAGTTCTAGGAGGTTATCAAGATGGACCTTTTGGAGGTTGTCTAGGAATCTCAAAAGAATAAGAAAATGTTGAAGGCTATGAATGCAAATTTTCTAGCTCTCATCCCAAAAAGGGAAGGTGCTAATTCTTTAGATATTTTTAGGCCAATTTCTCTATGTAATGTAGTGTATAAGATAATAACAAAGTTGATTGTGGAGTGTCTAAAGCCTTGGTTGAGAAAGCTATTTTCAAATGAGCAAGGTGGCTTTGTTGTTGGAAGGAATATTCTTAATGGGGTTATTATAGTATCTGAAACAATTCACTCTATGAATTTCTCCAGAGATAAGGCTATGTTCATCAAATTGGATATAGCTAAAGCTTATGGCTATGTTAAATGGGACTTCTTATTCAAGATCCTGAGGGAATTTGGTTTTGATAGTGTCTCGATTGAGTGGGTTAGGAGTTGTGTCACTTCCTCCTCCTTCTCTATTTTGGTCAATGATGAACCTACTGAGTTGTTTGGAGCTTCACAAAGTCTTAGGCAAGGTGATTCTTTATCCCTGTATCTTTTCATTTTGATGGATGAGGGTTTAGGGAGATTTATTAGATCCCAACTGGAGTTGGGTTTCATCCAAGGTTGGAATTGGGGAAACAAAATTCCTCCTCAATCCCATCTTTAGTTTATGGATGACACTACTCTGATGGGCATGGCCAGAGTTGATGAAGCTATCACCTTGTGAGATTTGCATCACTTCCTCCTCCTTCTCCATTTTGGTTAGAATTTTTGGAATCCTCAAATATCAAATTGGATCATTTCCTTTTTTTTACCTTAGCATTCACATTGTTGTGTGTTCACTCCCCAAGTAGTTTTGGCAAGATGTTAATGATAAGTTCTACAAAAAGGTTAGTCACTAGACTTGTAGGTGGCTCTCGTATGAAGGGAGAATGGATTTTTTAAAGTCAGTGGTCCAAGATCTTCCTTTGTACATGAGCTTTTTGTTGTCTACCCCTTCTTGCTTTATTAAGGACTTTGAGCATCTCTCTCACTAGTTTCTTTGGTCTAGTACTCTCCTTTATAAGAAGTGGAGCTTGGTTAAGTGGGATGTTATGTGTAGGTTAGAGTAGTTGGTGGGCTAGGCTTGCAGTGGACTGATCTAAATGGGAAAGGTTTAGATGCAAAGTTGTACTAGAAGTGGTGTTCTCAATAGCAATAGTTATGGGCTAGGATCCTTACTTCAAAATATCTTAGGGATGTGGAGAGTGCAGATGTGTTGTGTTTCAACCTTGGGGGAAGGGTTCTTTGATTTGGAGTACCCTTAAAAGAGGTGTTAAGTTGGTCAAACAAGGGCTTTTTTGGATATGCAATATTGGAATGGATGCTCTATTTTGGTTTGATTCTTGGGATGGTCATCCTCCAATTATGACTACTCACCCTCATTTGCAGACTTTACGTGGAATTTTCCTTGATGTTTGGTGGAGTCAAGCGACAGATTTCAAAGCTCCTTTGGCTCTTGATTAGGCCAATGATTACAGGTGGAAGGACCCACAAGAGTTGCCTCTTGGGGGATCAGTGGAGGATCGTCGAGATTTGGCCACTATTTTGGCTAGTCGGGTTTGCAACTCTCTTAGGGGGAGAGAAGTTATAGCCTAGGGACCTGACCCAAAAGGTAAATTCTTTGTTGTCTCTAGTTATCAAGTGTTGGACAGGAAAGGTTTTGGGTGTGTGGGGGTTCCATGGTGGAAACAGGTTTGGAATAAATTTTCTTAGCCTAAATGTAATTTCTTTTCCTAGCTAGTGGTTCAAAATAGATGCCTCACCTAGGAGAATCTTTGGAAGCATGATTTTTAGGGCCCTTTTATGTGTGTTGTGTGCACGTATCAAGAAGAGTGTATTTCCCACCTCTTTTTTCAATGCCCCTTTTCCAAAATGATTTGGCACTACTGGTGGAGTGATTGGAGCCAACCATGTAGACATGTTTTCTCTTTGGATGATCTTTGGAAGGGGATGGGGAAATCTCCCGCAAAAGAATATTTTCTACATATTTCTTGGATTATTAGCCCTAGCTTGATTATCTAGCATATCTAGTTGGAACACAACTGCAGGATTTTCTTGGATAAGAAGCTTCAAGTTGGTTAGATATGGGGGAGAATCTTAGGGGTTATCCAGGAGACTCTGGCTGCTAAGTGTGATTTGTCTTTCCCTGTGGATTCAAATGATTTGGATGTGGTTAGGACTTTGGGACTTTCTATTGGTGGTAGGAGTGGGTCATTGCCTAGGAAGAGGCGGGGTGGTAGGGAGAAGATACAATAGAGTGGGCATTAGCATCCCCCCCTCTTGGTGTGCTAAAAATTAACACTAACAGGTCGTTTAGAGGTAATCTTGGATATGCTTGGGGTTGGTTGTATTGGCTAGAATAGCTCCGGGGTGGTGATTTTCTTCTTTTCAATATACAAAGGTCACACTCAAATAATTGTATGGAGGCCTTAGCTATTCTCTTGGATTTGGAATGGTCTTGTGCCAAGGGTTGGAAGTAGATTGTTTGTGAGTCAAATTCCCAAGTTGTGATTGACTTGTTGAATAAGCACCATCTTGATGATGTGAATTGGTAGTTGGTAGTTGTGGTTAGGAAATTCATAGCTCTGGGTGGTTTTTTTGATTCTATTACCTTTTTTCATATCCCTCGGGAATGGAATAAGGTGGCATATGGCTTGGCTAGGTGGGAATCCAAGTAGATGGGGACTTGGGATATGGATGACTGGGAAAGGCTTCTTGGGGCTCTTTCATAGGTTCTTGAAGATTTGGTCATGGAGGATATGAGGTGCTATTTGGGAGTTTCTTGATGACTTTGGTTTGGTTTTTTTGACCCTTGGTGGGTCTGTTGTTCTCGTTGGCTTTGTATTTTTATGGCTAAATAAAGTTTTTACCCCTTTTTAAGAAAAACTAAAAACCCTTTTTAAAAAATAGAAATAATACATAATTTTATAACTTAAGGCCTTTGAGCTAATTTAGTTATTTTCCGCAATAAGCTATCACTAATCATCATGGAATTAAAATTTATTTAATGAAATAAACAATATTTAATTAGTTCCAATATAATTTATGTCTAATAAACATTAATTATTTTCCTAAACATAATCGTTCAATGTTTTTAAAAATAATTCAATGTAATACAATAAAATTCAACACACGTAAATTAACCACTCATTTATGAGTTTTTACACAATACATAGATTATCAAATTTCTGTTGATTTAGATCTAGTCTCATATGGGATAGTGAGGACTCGTCTCATATTTTAACTAAGTTCAATAGAGGTTATAAAACACATTTAACCCAATGTGACATCTCCAATATAATCACTATTGGGAAAATAATATTTTACTTGCACACTTGAGTGAAACATCAAGCATACTTGCACCGTACAATATACTCAAGAGAGCAATAAACATCCAACATGACAAAAAGTTATATATACCAATGCCAATAAACAACACCCAAACATAAAGATGCAATAATAAAATAAAATACAAGATATCATAGAAAATACAACATATGCATCACAAAATATGCAATATAATTTGAACGTTGATATAAAATCTGACTAATAACACATCAAAGTTAAAATACAATAACATAAAATAAAATAAAATATTTCTCAAGTACGCAAAATAGCTTTTAAATAAATATACATAATCATTTACATTAAAATAAAGCAAATAATATAAAATCATTCATATTGATTCAATTAAGATACTCATTGATATCCTATATTATAATAATAAGTTAAATTATTAGAATAATACAATAAGTAGACATTATAAGAACAAGTTGAACACAAAATAAAATTCATTATTACAATATTCCAAAGGCCAAGTTGAACATTTTATTTTGCTACTTATTTTTAAGCAGTCAACATAAATTTGAATTTATAATAGTTAATAATAATTTATGTAATTAAAAATTCAAAAGAAAAAATAGAAAGAGATATTAAAAAAGAGGGAAAGAAATTAGTGGAGTCATGTGGCATCTTTGAAATTATGTAGTTGTTGCTTATTTCCAGCCCCCTTCTTTTTTCAACAGCTTATTTTCAATTCTTAAGTAGTGGCTGCTTAAAAAGATTCCAAATTATCCTTTCCTGAGATAATTTATTTTTGCATGGGAACACTCCAGCTGCTTAAATTGCTTAAATTTAAGCAGAAAACATACTTAAGCAGTTGCATGGGGACAGGGGGTAAGACACCCACTTACAGCGGCGCAAATATACTGTTTCTTTCCACAAATCTTGGAGTGCAAGTACATCATCCGGTACAATATATTTTGGCACCAAATTTGGTAATCCTCTCTTTTAGTAGTGCTGAGTTGTATAGAAACATCCTCCGATTACCATTTTAGTAACGCTTTCTAAATATAACCCCGGCAACATTTCTGGCGTTTACAGTCACAGTCCCACTTTAATCCAAATTGTATAGAACTCCAAGAATCTAGCCCTTCATGTGTGTTTTTCTGTAAGTCTTGGTCATATAAAAAGAGCATATTTGTTTAAGTCTTGGTCATATAAAGAGAGCATATTTGTTTAAAACAGTATCTTTCATATGAATTCTTAATAGATATTGCATAGGATCATCTTCTTAGATTTTATAGAGTCTAAAGTGCAGAGGTGAGAATTGTTAAACCTTTCTCTTGTTTGTTGGTCAATCCCGTGAAACAATCAAGTATAAGAATTTCCTTTTCTTTAGATAGTTTCAGGACCCAGTTGGATATCCTAAAAATGAATCAACATCATCAATATAACATATGAGTATGAGATAGAAGATGAGAATGTAATGATGAAACTCTTTGTGTAGTCACTAGAAAAAAGTGCTAGGGAATTGTATAGAGGCCTTCTAGATAGGATTCTAAAGGGCATTCAAACTAAAGTGTGGAGAAAAGGTGAATCTAAAGTCTACACTCCATGAGTTGGCTATTATCAAGAAAGGGGTCAATGAAATAGTTGTTGATTTCAAGAAAGTTTGTGATGATAATGAGGAAAGTTCCTCTCCATGTGAGGCCAAATTAATTATATGCCTTGTTCTATATTGTGGAGAATTTCATGCTAAGTTAGGCTCTTTCCTATAGTATAAGAATCCTCAAACATCAAGGGAAGCTTATGTTATTGCTAGAAATATATAGAGCAACATGAGGGTATCTAGTAAAAATGTTAAGAGAGCTAATGTGAAGCTCTCAAAACTAGCACAACAACTTCCATTAACCCCCTTATAATTGAAGATAAACTAAAAGAATTAAAGGGAGCTATGAAAGATCTCTCATATAGGGTTTCTAGGAACAAAAAAGGGCTTCCCTCAAACAATTTTGTCATGATCATTTTAACGAAGGTCAAAAGTTACATAATAAACCATATAATTTTGATTGTTCAAATGCCTAGACAAAATGACAAACAAATGAATACAAGAAATACAAACCAAGGGTACCAAGAAAGATACACCTAATCCATTTAGGAAGGATCATGTTAATTTTCAACAAGATTCATTTTGGTGTGAAAAGTGTTACTTGCCTCATGATCTGTCAAAATGTGTTATGGCTATAACACTTGTAGAGGAGAGAGCATTCCAAGATGAATAAAGTGTGCCTAAATACTATGAAGATGGCAACATAGATCAATTAGATGTGTATAAAGGCAATGATTTCTTTCAATATGATCATGACAACCATCATGAGCTTAATATGAGCAATCAAATAAGGAATTCAATCAACTTAAAGAATTGATGCAATAGAGGTACAAGAGAGAAAAACCTTCAATTACAAGTGTGCAATCATATTGTAAAATCCTCTTATTAATCATTTTTACTAACTCATGTGTTTAGTTATCACTTAATAAAAAAATATCCACTTGTTTCTTCACAAGATCCCTTTATATCCCAATAAACATGAAAAGCCACTCCTTTCCTATTCTACACCTTTCCTAAGTCTCATCATGTTTAAATATCAATTTATTATTGCACAAAAAATAATATCAAACACAATCAAATACTATTTTTTTAATAATATATTTAAAAGATGTAAAATTATAAATCATTTTGGAGACATTTTTTCCACAAAATAATTTAATTAAACGAGTAAAAGTAATTTTTCTTCCTAAATTTCCACATTCAAAACGAAAAAAATCCTCTTTCCTCGATTGGTGGACCTTAAATTTTCTAACCTTTTACTTGTGAAATCTTTTTAAAATTAAAAAATAGCCTTTTGATCCCCACATGCACAACAACATGCTAATCCAATTAAAATCCAAAAAACTATGATTTCATAATTTTTTTGCCATGGTCATTTAAAAAGAAATTAAATATGTTAATTCCTATGAAATTGAATGCACAATAATCTTGTAATGTCATAAAATTGCACCCAGTGCAATTTCACATTACATAATTCTCCCTTTAGCTTAATTAAAGAGGATAATGCAAATTCCCATTTTCCTTACTTAAACCTCATCCTTGACCCCTTGGTTTTTGGTCTCTAAGGGAATTTTTGTCAGGGATGCTTCTACGATGTGCAGATATATGTGTGTTGCGTGAACGTCTTGACAAGATTCGTGGGTCTGTGGCCATTGGGATGTTATACTTCCACCCGCCCACAAAGTGTAACACCTCTGTAGTAATAAACACACCCAAAAGCAACCTTCTTGCATGTATTTCTTTCATTCCTTCCATTCTTTCTCCCATTCACTCATTCTCTCATTTGATATTTCATTCTCTCATTCTCATTCTTGCTTTCTAGTTCTCAAGCTCATTCTACATCACTTCTACAACAGTTTTTCAATCTCACTTGCAAGTCCTTGTCTTCTACATCGATGTCTCAACTCTCTCAAGTTTTGTACTCTCCTTTGGCATTATAGGCTTGCTAAAGGGAGGGTAAACACTCTCTTGTACTTGCATTATCATCTTTACAGTATCGTATTGACATTATAACGTGTGTATTTTCTTTATCTCGTCAATTTATTTTGTATATTGTCTATTTTTTTCTCTACTTGTCTTCTTGGTTGTCAGTGGAGGTGGAAACACCAAAACGGGGGTTTGACTAAGGAAAACCTTGAAATAGCCCCAACAATTTTCATTGTCTCTATGTATGCAGATTGATCATTTGGAGCATTGCAGGAGGTTGCACAATGTTGGACCTCTTGTGAGTCTGTTTCTCTCTTTCGCTTTCATTATTTTATTTTGTTTAGTTTAAATCATTGCATGTTAATATTCTTCTTGTTGTCATTTCCTTTATTTTAGCATTCTATTAGTGTAGTTAAACATTCAGATTTTAGTTCCTAAATAGATAGGAGGCTTTGTGTGTTTCTTGAGCATGTTCTATCCTTGGACCGTACGAGACCACAATGTGTCGCGGGGATGTTCACGCATTGTGTTGTCATCCCCTGGCTGAGAGCTAGCCAACTTGCTCTTGAGACCTCAAAATTTTTCTCTTTCGGTCTCTGAAGTCCTTTTTCCAAAGTCTGTCATAAAACATAAAATTGCAGTAAAAACTCCTTGTCTTTTCACCTTTTTCACTTGAGCTTTGTCTTTAAGGTATTTGAGGACCATTCACTCCCTATAGACTCTTCTTTGTCCTAGAGAGTCAGGAGTAGTGAATCTCCTCCTCTACATTTTGGTGAACCCGATGTGAAAATAATAATTTACTTACACACTGAAGTGAAACATTAAGCATATTCACACCATACAATATACTGAAGCAAAGCAATAAACATCCAACATGACAAAAAAAACTATATAGACCAATACCAATAAACAACACCCAAACATATAGATACAATAATCAAATAAAATACAAGATATCATAGAAAATACAACATATGCATCACAAAATATACAAATATAATTTAAACGTTGATATAAAATGATTGATAACATATCAAAATAAAAATGCAATAACATAAAATAAAATATTTCTCAAGTATGTAAAATAGGATTTAAATAAAGATACATAGTTCTTTACATTAAACTGCAGGTGTTCCAACTTCCTATCTTTCCCGCGGTACCCCGACCCACCCTATATGGCAAGGGGAAGCATTCGAATGGGGTTGTTCTTACTTCTCGACCTCCAAAGCCTTCTCCTATTCCCCCATCTACCTCTAAGGAAGATAAGGGAAAGAGGCCCGTCATCGAGACCCCTGTGTTTGTCTCTGTTCCTCCTCTTTTTGCTCCTGATGAGTCTCCTCTTCCTCCAGAAATGACTATGAAGAGTGTGCCTCTAGTGGAACAAGACCCTTAGGAGTTTGTTCTTCTATCGACAACGGTTGTGGAGACTACTCCTTTGATGAAACAAAATCCCCTAGAGTATTCTCATGCTACACCTCCTAGTGCCCATAGTTGTCATATATTGTCTTGTGCATGAGTGTAAGCATTGTTGATGGGCCTTGGTCTGGGAATGCAAAGCCTCATAGAAGACCGTGGGGGAACCTCTTGTTCTTCTTTTTGCTTCTATTTGTGCTTATGTTCCTATCTTTTCTTTTGCTTCTATTTCTACTTCTATTCCTATTGCCTCTATTTTTCTTCTTGCTTCCTCATTGAATTTCGATGAATCTCACCCTAAAAGGGTGAAAGTTTTCATAACTCCTTCGACAGAGCCTCATCTGATTACCTCTTTACCAGATCTTCCTCCTTTCCTTGAGTTCATTGACATGCCTCACACAAAGGTTGTGTCTCTTGTGGATTCTGCTCCTTTCGCTTCTTCTACGAGAATGTCCCATCCCTTGCTTAAGCATAAGTTAGAGCACAACCTCATTCCAGATGATGGTCACAAAAGGTCTTCTTCACCTTCTTCATCTTATTCTTCTTTGACTTTTACTATCCTCATGACGAGTACATGATCGCCTCCTTCCCTAGAGTTTGTCATTGCCCCTCTTCTGGAGGTCGGAAATGATTTCCTATTTTTCATCTTCCTCCCATTCAGTCACAACACTTCACTCTGGAGAAGTGTATGTTTGACTTGGTGGAGAGTATTCCCACTCTTTCTTCTATTTTTGCTAAGTCTGTGACACTGGCCTTGCAGGACCTTGTTGATGAGGGCGTTGAGGCAGCCTCCTCCTTGGCCCTTACTGCAGGTGACTTGGTGGGCACTACCCTTGCTATCCCTCCCCTATAGGATTATCTTCCCTACCCCTAGGATGATGTAGACTGGGAGCAAGATGACTTGTTAGAGGTGCCAGGCTAGAGAAATACCTCTTCTTTATCTTTAGATTAGATTTGTGTGTTTGTTTGTGTTCCCCCATGGTTTTTTATATGTGTTTGTGCTCTTGCTTGGAGGACCCTTGATACCCTTGCAGGTACTTAGATATAGGAGAGAAATTCTATCGTAAAACTTCTTCTATTTGTCTTGCATCATTCTTCTATGTCATCCAATTTGGCTTTCACATTGGGAATGATGCAAAGAATTGGGGCATTTAGGCCTCTTCCATGTTGACTCTATTTTTATTTGTCTTCATGTGCTCTTCTTCTTGTTCTAATCTATTTGGGGAGTGATGATAGTTCATACATATTATATTATATTTATCCATCTATATCTATGATTAGTTTTGACCCCAAATAATTTGATCCCCCTATGATCTTGATTTCATCATCTCTTATTTTCTTGATGTTATGGATTTTATGTGTTGTCCCTCACACGACAACATCCCATGAATACATCTTGCTATGTATGTCATGTCACAACATCTCTTTGTCTTTCTCTTCTCCTTAAAATGACATGTTCTCCTTTGCGTAGAACACATCATTCTAAGGGGGGGCTATGTCGCCAAAAATGTATAGTTGACATTTTTATGCTCACTTGAGTCTTTCTAGTGGACTTTGGCTTGATTTTTCCTAGATTTAATGTTGTAATGTGGCCAACACATTCACATTAGGTCTTGGACCCTTGTGAATCATTAAGATTTCTAGGATGTCTAGTAAAGGTGTTGTGAAGTGGTGTAACCCACTTTCACACTTTTCTAGGACCTGTTTATTATAATTCACTTAAATAACCTCTTTTTATTACTTACCTAGTTTTATTTTAAAGTGTTGTAACCCACTTTCATGCTTTTCTAGGCTTTTCATCACTAATTCAACCCTTTCTCATGTTTAAATAACCCTTAATGCACTTTTCGACCGTTTTTAAGTGTGTTTTTGAGGATATTCCCATTGGACAACATTTAATGCCCCGTAATTCCTAACACCCACTTATTTGCTTAAGTGGGACTAAGTCGCCAATAGGGATGACTAGTTTTTCCTCTCATTTTAACTCTAACCTAATTCATTCAAGCATTCACTCATCCAATCATTCAAGCAATTCTCAAGCATTCAAGCACTCTAAGCATAATCAAGTCATCCATTGGAGCACTTCATTGCATATCTTCAGATTTTCAACATCAAGGGTTTGGTAAGTTTATGACATTTGCATGTTATCTATTTATCATTCTCTTTCCATTTCATTTTATTGTTTAGGGTTTGATTACCAAACTGGGATTTGACCGAGGCAAATCCCTATACTCTAACCCTTAACCATTTTCCCCTCTTTGCATGTGTTTTTGCAGACTTTGTATGTAGATTTGTCAAAGAAATAGGTGTTAAAAAATGGTCAAGAAGTCATCAAAGTCAATCAAGTCAACATAACCCTAATTCAATCTTGGAGAGACTTTTTATTCCGTTTTCTACATAATCAAGTGCAGACACCTGTCAGAAAAGCAAGTGCAAACCCGAGGCTTCAAGATTTTGTCCTGAGATCCCTAAAATCTGCAGGAGGAATAAGTCACCACTAGTGGTGGATTAGTCCCGCTTTCAGGCTTGAAAAGTGGTTTTTGTATTTTTGGATACCCATTTGGAAGATTCTTGTTCTGACAAGTTCCCGAAACTGGGACTAAGTTGCCTAGATTGGCGTAAGTGTCCCAGTCAACATTTCTAGTCAAATTTTTAGGATTCTAGAATCTCCCAGCATTAAGTTTCAAATTCCAGGTGCACCTCTCCAATTTTCTTATGTTATTTCATCATTTACTTGCATTTTTAGGTGTTTTTTCATATCACAATGTGTTTTCCAGCACTTTACATTTCTTAGGTTTTGCATCATTAAATCATCTTATTTTCATATCAATGCATTAGTACATCATAATTAGACATAATAAATCTCATTTACATTAATCTTTGAGTGTAGACATTTGCATTTTGGACCCCATTCAATCCCCCTTTATCCTTTTAGGTGAAAAACCCTACAAGAAGTAAAGCATTGTGTGGGCAATCCAAAATCATTGTCCACATTTTGGTGAACCCAAATTTTGAACACATTCATTTATGATTTTAAGTGCATCCTACATTTCATTTGCATTGAATTAGATATTGCATTGTTTAGATTGCATCCTAGGGTTTTCAAAATTGCATTAGTGAAAAGCTCAAATAGCTTGCATTTTTGCATCATTTTTGCATTGAAAATCACAAAAATCCTGCATTTCCATACTGTAATTGCATCTGTGCATCTGAAAGACATAAAATTGCATTCAAAATTTCTGAAAAATCACAAAAAAATTATCAGTGGGACTAAATCGCCACACTGGGCAACTTAGTCCTCTTGCACATTTTGCATTGTAATTTCTGGTAATTTCTGGGTATTTTTTGCACTCTTGTTTTCTGTTACTACATTCTATTATATTTTCTAGATTTGTTGTTTTATTCTCTTTTTAGTATATTAGCTTACTTTCCTTCATTATTATCATGGCCTTTTTCTTTAATAAGTTTTGGACTTCATTAAAATCTTTAGTGGACATGTCAAATTGTGCCTTTGGCTTTGATCCTAATGACCTTGAGCTTCCTCATGATCCTTCAACTCCTAATGAATTTCCACCTCATGCTGTTGACATCATTGGAGAAGATAATGATAGCATGCATAAGTTCTTAAACGAATGCCTTGACAGCCTTGAAAAGAATGTAGCCTTTTATCCATCCATGAAGTCACAAGATCTTCCTACTGTTGCACCCCCTGATACATTTGGTTATCTTCATTCTGAAATGAATAATGGACCTAAGTTCCCTCCAATAGGTGGACCTAGTTCCTCTAAACAAGAAACTCTTCCCCCATTTTATGATCATGAAGTTACAAACACACCAATCAACCTTGAAGAAACATATGGCAAGGGTTTTACTATCTTAAGCAAACAAGGTTGTGATACAACAAGTGAACATGACATTCACCAAATTTTAGAATAAGACCAACAGGTGAAAACACAATAGGGCTAGGATATCAAGATCCTCTTCATATAAGCAACTCTCCTTTTCAATATTGGAGACTTCGGGATGATGGCACAATGATCTTTGATTCCCTCCCCCCCAATTTGAATGTCCTCCTTCCACATGAACAACCCTTACCTGATTCCACTGACAAGGATGCTAGGATCCCCACAGGTCCTCTTCCTCCTTCAATTCATGAAAAAGGTGAATCTAATAAACATAAATGACCTTATAAATTGAAAAAACTAAAGTTTCCTCTCCATCCACCACCTGAATGTGACAGGAAACTACAAATGCTTTTAAACAGAGGCCTTGTACTCTTACCACCTTCAAATAGGTTGACCATTCATCCTAAAGATTCCAACATACCATATTGTAAATACCATCATGTTCTTGAACACCGAATTGATGAATGTCAGACATTGAAGGACATACTGAACACATATCACTTCACTGATACCGACGGCTATCCTGCCATCCCATAATACCCTATCACCAACCTCATCATGCAATAGTTGTAGAACTTTCCATTCTCACTATATTGCATGATCCTTCCCATCATCCATCTTGGCTCATTCTTTCCTTGCACTCGTTGGGGGCAAGAAGTTGTTAGCCTCGACCTCGTAATGCATTTTTCCTTGTCCCTTAGATACGTTATTCATCTTTCGCTTATACCCATTGAGATTGGGAGGTGGATGACTTGTTTCATGCATGACCTACATTTGCATTACTAGACATTTTATAGTTTCTTTTTCTTTTCTTCTTTTGCATGTGTGTATCGTGTTCCCCCGTGATGTGACGTTTGATGTTCTCTCTCTCTTTGTACACTTCCTCTATTCGTACATGTATTCTTCTATATGTCATACTTTTCCTTTTCACTTTTTTTTTTTGTGTTTTCCTTTTGGGGATGACACAAAGCGTAGAGATGCCCTATGTCTCTTCCATGTTGACCCAAAAGGTCCTTTTCTTTTCTCCTTTGTTTTTTGTTTTCCTTTGGAGATGACGAAAGCATAGAGACGCCCTATGTCTCTTCCATGTTGACCCAAAAGGTCCTTTTTATTTCTCCTTTGTTTTATGTTTTCCTTTTGGGGATGACGCAAAGTGTAGAGATTCCCTATGTCTCTTCCATGTTGACCCAAAAGGTCATTTTCCCCTGTTTTGTGTTAAATTCCTTTTGGGGATGATGCAAGGCATTGAGACCAAAATGTCTCCTTCATGTTGACCCAAAAGATTTTCCTTTTCTTTTGTCTTTTCATTTTCTTTCGCTTGTATTTCTCCTTTTGGGGACGATGCAAAGTGTTGAGACCGCAATGTCTCTTCCATGTTGACCCAAAATAGACTTTATTTTTCTCTTGTTTTCGCTCTCTTTGTGTCATTCTTCTAGCCCTATGTATTTGGGGAATGATGATAGTTCCAAGCTCTTTCATAAAAACATTGCAGTGGCGAACATACTAACCCAAAATCCATAGATCCCTTATGTGTTTGGTTCCTTTTTGGGGAAAACCCTTCTTTCTTTTCTTTCTCTTTCCTTTGCATGACACAACCACACTCAGAAACGTATGACCTAGCATAAGGGCTTTCCAAGTTGGCTCTCATGTCTTTATTTTCTTTTTGCATTTTTAATTTCGCTACTTTAAAGAAATTTCTCAAGGAATGGTGTAGCAATTCCTTTAAAGTGGGGGCATACATTGGCATTATTCATTTGCATTTTTATTTTTCTTGGTTCTTAGTGCAACCTTGTCACTTTATACGATGTGTTTGTCACTTTGTGGATGACATTGGGTGTGATGTCCTTCATAAGTGTGATCTATCTTAGCATATTACATTCCTCTTGGTGGCCTGATGCGATACACTAGATCCCCTAAGTTGCAAATATTCTATTCTTTGATGGGTCCTCTCTTGGAGATATTAGACACAATGTTCCTTAAGTGATAGACCTCGCATGAACTAAACAAGATTCATTTGAACATTTCTTTTTCATTTTATAATTTTTCATGTTGCATTTTACATGGCCACCTTGCATAACATAGTTTGCATGCCTATGGTACCTTTGCATTTGTTCATGAGTTCTAAGTATATGAAGCTTTGCTTGTCTCATGAAGCACGGAACGTCATTGTCTTTGTGGTGCCTTATTAAAGTTATCAGGAGGTATAACTTTGATATGGTTGAGTGGGAAGCCCATTCTGAGGCACGACTTTCCCCATAGCCACCTTATGTGATTTCTCACCCCTCGGACAACCAGAAGTTCCATGGCCCCAAAGTGAGTATGTTGTGGATTTATCACCCCACAGACAACCAAAAGTTTCGTGGCCCCAGAGTGAGTATGTTGTGGATTTCTCACCCCACAAATAACTAGAAGTTTCGTGGCTCCAAAGTGAGTATATTTGGGCCTTCTCACTCGGTAGAAAGCCATAAGTTTCATCACCCCAGAGTGAGTGCACATTTCTTATTTCAAACAAACAGCCTAGATTTGATCCACAACAGGCTGGAAATATGACCGAATCTTTCTTTGTCCTTTTCCTCATCATGTGTGTTCCTTTGTGCTTATGTTTGGTTTTCCATTGGATCGTGATCTTGGGGGCTTGATCATCCCTCTTGATTATTGTTGTCTCACCTTACCAACGTGTGTGCATTAGGATCCTTCTCGATGTGCATGTTGGGCTACTTTAGTGAGAATTTGAAGCAAGTTCATCCTCTCACTAAAGTGGGGGCTTAATATGTCACCAAAAAATGTATAGTTGACATTTTTATGCTCACTTGAGTCTTTCTAGTGGACTTTGGCTTGATTTTTCCTAGATTTAATATTGTAATGTGGCCAACACATTCACATTAGGTCTTGGACCCTTGTGAATCATTAAGACTTCTAGGATGTCTAGTAAAGGTGTTGTGAAGTGTTGTAACCCACTTTCACACTTTTTTAAGACACTTTTATTATAATTCACTTAAATAACCTCTTTTTATTACTTACCAAGTCTTATTTTAAAGTGTTGTAATCCACTTTCACACTTTTCTAGACTTGTCATCACTAATTCAACCCTTTCTCATGTTTAAATGACCCCTTAAAGCACTTTCTGGTCATTTTTAAGTGTGTTTTTGAGGATATTCCAGTTGGACAAAATTTAATGCCCTGTAATTCTCGACACCCACTTAATTTGCTTAAGTGGGACTAAGTCGCCAATAGGGGCGACTTAGTCCTTTTTGGCACAAAACTCAAAATTATTCCAATTTTTTGGTGGGATTTTGTCCTCTAACCCTTGAGGTCGGCCTGTGATGTGATATTTTCAGGAAATTTAGTAAAATCAAGTATAAATAAGGGTTTTTCCTCTCATTTTAACTCTAACCTAATTCATTCAAGCATTCACTCATCCAATCATTCAAGCAATTTTCAAGCATTCAAGCACTCTAAGCATAATCAAGTCATCCATTGGAGCACTTCATTGCATATCTTCATATTTTCAACATCAAGGGTTTGGTAAGTTTATGACATTTGCATGTTATCTATTTATCAACATCAAGGGTTTGGTAAGTTTATGACATTTGCATGTTATCTATTTATCATTCTTTTTCCATTTCATTTTATTGTTTAGGGTTTGATTACCAAAGTGAGATTTGACCAAGGCAAATCCCTACACTCTAACCCTTAACCATTTTTCCCTCTTTGCATGTGTGTTTGTAGAATTTGTATGCATATTTGTCAATGAAATAGGTGTTGAAAAATGGTCAAGAAGTCATAAAAGTCAATCAAGTCAACATAACCCTAATTCAAGCTTGGAGAGACTTTTTATTCCATTTTTTGGAGAATCAAGTGCAGACACCTGTTAGAAAAGCAAGTGCAGACCCGAGGCTTCAAGATTTTGTCCCGAGATCCCCAAAATATGTAGGAGGACTAAGTCACCATTAGTGGTGGATTAGTCCCACTTCTGGGCCTGAAAAGTGGTTTTTGCATTTTGGATACCCATTTGGTAGATTCCTGTTCTCACAAGTTTTCTCAAAACTGGGACTAAGTCGCCCAGCTTGGCGTAAGTGTCCCAGTCAACATTTCCAATCAAATTTTCAGGATTCTAGAATCTCCCAGCATCAAGTTTCAGATTCTAGGTGCACCTCTCCAAATTTTTTTTGTTATTTCATCATTTACTTGCATTTTTAGGTGTTTTTGCATATCACAGTGTGTTTTCCAGCACTTTACATTTCTTAGGTTTTGCATCATTAAATCATCTTATTTTCAGATCAGTGCATTAGTACATCATAATTAGACATAATACATCTCATTTGCATTATGGACCCCATTCAATCCCACTTTCTCCTTTTAGGTGAAAAACCCTACAAGGAGTAAAGCATTATGTGGGCAATCCAAAATCATTGTCCATAGGGGCTATCATATTTTTTTATTCTTAATTTTTCAAAAATTTCTTAAAAATATATGTCTTGATGTCTTATGATCTCATCATCTAGCTTGGGGGAAAACTTACTAGAATTTTCTTATATTTTTTGTGATTGTCTTGCAATGCATTTTGCAACAACCATAGGCTTATCTACTTGTTGTACGGTCTCTAGCCTTGCTAGCCATACCTATCAGCAATGTCTTTTATCTAATTAAATTATGTCATGTCATGTCTATGCAACTTTATCATGTTTTTTTTTTCTTTTTCACCTAACTTGTTTGTGGTGAGATTGCAGTCAACTTTGTAGGATGGAAGACCCATGTCCTCTTCGCATCCTAGCTCAACTTCTCTATTGCATATACCAGATTGAAGACCTGCAACCTCTTTGTCCTACATATATCCTCTTCAACCTCTTTTTACTTTAGCTCGCACATGTTAGAATACATATGCTCGCTAAAGTGGGGGGGAAATGTAATGGGGTAAAATTGTACCCCATGCAATTTCACATTACATAATCCTCCCTTTAGCTTAATTAAAGATGATAATGCAAATTCCCCTTTTCCTTAACTTCAATCTCGTCCTTAACCCCTTGGTTTTTGGTCTCTATGGGATTTTTTGTTGGGGACACTTCCATGACACACAGAAGTTTGTGCACCATGCAAACTTCCCAATAAGATTCACAGGTTTGTGGCTATTGGGATGTTACAATTTCACCTGCTCGCAAAGTCTAATGCCTCTATAGTCACAGAAGCGTCTAAAAATGACCTTGCATGCATTTCTTCAATTCCTCCCATTCTTTCTCTCATTTATTCATTCTCTCATTCAATATTTCATTCTCTCATTCTCATTCTTGCATTCTAGCAGCTCTCAAGCTCATTCTACATCACTTCTACACCATTTTTCTTAGTCTCTCTTGCAATTTCTTGGCTTCTACTCGACGTCTCAACTCTCTCAAGTGTTGTACTCTCCTTCGACATTACAAGCTTTCCAAAGGGAGGGTAAATAGTCTCATTTACTTGCATTATCATCTTTATAATATCATATTGACATTCTAATGTGTATACTTTCTTTATCTCGTCAATCTATTTTTTCCACCTCCACAGACTCTTGGTTGTCTATGGAGGTGGAAACTCCAAAACAGGGAAAACCCCAAAACAACCCCAACAATTTTCATTGTCTCTGTGTGTGCAGATTTGATCATTTGAAGCATTGCGGGAGGTTGCACAATGTTGGACCTCTTGTGAGTTTGTTTCTCTCTCTCTCTCTGTGTCTCTTTCATTATTTGATTATGTTTAGTTTAAATCGTTACATGTTAATATTCTTCTTATTGTCATTTCCTTTATTTTAGCATTCTGCTAGTGTAGTTAAACATTCAAATTCTAGTTCCCAAATAGATAGGAGGCTTTGTGTGCTTCTTGAGCATGGTCTTCCCTTGGACCGTATGAGACCACAATGTGTCGTAGGGATGTCCATGTGCCGCATTGTCATCCTCTGACTGAGAGCTAGTCAACTTGCTCCTAAGACCTCAAAAGTTTGCTCTTTCAGTTATGACATCCCTTTTCCAAAGTCTATCATAAAACATAAAATTGCAGTAAAAACCCCTTGTCTTTCTGCCTTTGTCATTTGAGCTTTTCCTTTGAGGTAGTTGAGGACCATTCGCTCCCTATAGACTCTTCTTTGTCCTAGAGGCTCAAGAGTAGTGAATCTTCTCCTCTACAAATATTATGCAAGGGAGCCATATACTACCACGTAATAGGACATGACAAGAAAATAAATAAAGAATAAATTCACATAGTTTTAAAGAGAGAAAAATACCTTCAACAATTTATCGAAAAGTGAGGAAGAAGGTTGCAAGGAGAGTTCTTCCACACACACACACACATTGAAATCAAGCAATCGTATCCCCTAAGGAATTCCCATCCTTCCATTCAATCTTCCTAAATTTTCATTCCCATGGAGCCAAATAAGTTTGGAGAAAAATATAATAATGAATAAAAACATGACTATTTTTCGTTTATCCATTTAAATAAAAAACTTTTTTTCCTTTTTGTAATATAAAACTAAAACCCCTTTTCAAAAATAGCAATAATACACAATTTTATAACTTAAGGCCTTTGAGCTAATTTAGTTCTTTCCAATAATAGGCTATCACTAATCTTCATGGAATTAAAATTTATTTAATGTAAAACAAAACACGTTTAACCCAATGTGACATCTGCAATATAATCACTATTGGATAAATAACATTTCACTGACACACTTAGATTGAGCATCAATAGTTGCACCGTACAATATACTTGAAGCAAAGCAATAAACATCTAACATAATAAAAAACTATATAGATAAACATCACCCAAACATAAAGATGCAATAATCAAATAAAATACAAGATGTCATAGAAAATATAAGATATGCATCACAAAATATACAATATAATTGAAAGGCTCATACAAAATCTATTTGATAACATATCAAAGTCAAAATACAATAACATAAAATAAAATATTTCTAAAATGATTAAAATATTTCTCAAATACATAAAATAACTTTTAAATAAAGATACATAATTCTTTACATTAAAATAAAGCAAACAATATAAAAATAAAATACTTATTAATTCAATTAAGTTACTCATTGATATTCTATATTATAATAATAAGTTGAAATTATACAATAGGAAGTCATTATAATAAGAATTATAAATTATTAGAATAATACAAAGCAAAATAAATTATATTACCATAATATTCCAAAGGCCAAAGTACCACAAACAAAAAAATTTAATTATAATAGTAGCTGCATATGATTTGGTACCACTGCCTCCCTTATCCTCAAATATAAAATTCAATTCTTTTATTAATATAATACATTTTCTCAATAAAAAATAAATACAATATTCAATTTCAATCAATTCCCAGTGAAGTCGTCTATCAAACATTTTTGTCAAAATTAACTTTTGCAAACCAATGGAAACTGTCAGAAGTGACTACTATCCATTGGCAGTTTCAAGTGTCACCCATTCTTATCCAATGTAGTATAATACGAATAAAGTCTAATATTATTATTATTACTTTACTTTGGCCATTTGAGTGGCAAGCACACTAAGCCACCCACTTACAGCGGCGCAAATATCCCGATTCAGTCCAAAGCTCTTGGAGTGCAAGTACACCGTCCGTACAATACTTTTTGGCACCAAATTTGGCAATCCTCTCTTGTAGTAGCGCTGAGTTGTATAGCAAAATCCTCCTATTACCATTTTAGTAACGCTTTCTAAATATAGCCCCGACAACTTTTGCGGCGTATATAATCCACTTTATATGAAGCCAATCCAATTAAGCTCACAACTCATTATCATTATCATTAATCCACCGTAAAGGTTGGTCCTGACTACGATGTCAAACGTTTCCTATTTGCTGCCACTTCTGATTGGTTTCGCAGTTGGCGGTGGCTGATATTTTGTGGTGCCACTTATGAGTTACACGCGGAAGAATCATGGAGTCCATCTCTTTCTTATTTGAGGAAATTATAGGGGAAATGGTCTTTTCTATCTTTTTCTTAATGGAAATGGAAATCTATATTTTTAGAGTCTATGATAGTGATCGATTTATAGTGTTTGAAATTATTTTGTACTTTATGTAAGATGTATCTAATTGTGCTAAAAATGAGGTGTACATATCTTATCCTTTGCAAGATTTGAATTTGTGACCTCTCAAGAGCTTTTCTATCTTTTTCTTAATGGAAATGGAAATCTATATTTTTAGAGTCTATGATAGTGATCGATTTATAGTGTTTGAAATTATTTTGTACTTTATGTAAGATGTATCTAATTGTGGTAAAAATGAGGTGTACATATCTTATCTTTTGCAAGATTTGAATTTGTGACCTCTCAAGAGCACACGTTCTCCACAATTAGGTCAATTTAGGGGTAGTAGTTGCATGGATTAATTTTGTGAGCATGTAGCAATTGCATGGAATATTATAGGACATCTATTTTTTAGTTATGTGAACTGGTTTCTTATATATCTGCAGCTAAGGTTTGGAGATGTGACTCATCACACAACTTGCATGTCTAGTGAGAAGCGTGTTAAAATTGATTTTTTAGAGATTCAATCAAAACTTAATCATGGTATTCCCAACCAGTGCTATATATAGTATGAATGTTGAGCCAAAACTTGTCTCGTGCCAGTTATTGCTCCCGTGAAACAATTTTTCTTTGACCATTTTCATCTGGGATGTTGTCTCACGCCGCAAATCTACCTGTGTCCAAAAAACTTCTTCAAAAAATAATTTTCCCGTGATTGTTTACTATTTTCACTTCACGCCTTTGCCTTCCCATTTTTGGATTTAATGCCTTTAATTTTTGGATTAAATTAAATCAGATTTCATGTGATCCGCATTTAATATGGAGAGCTCTGAATCGAATCTGATTTTCGTGAGCCCTAAAACCAAGATTTTTTCAGATTCATTTTTTTGTTTATAGATTGAAGCAGCTGTAGTGAGATTGGTTTTGGTTTGCTGTGGTAGGGCTTCTTAAATTTTTCCCATTTTTTCTCATCGACATCGTTAATAAACGACACAATTTGTACACAATTTTGAAACAAGTGTTAATTATTATTTTTATATAATCTTCTATCGACATAATCCTTACACCCCTTTGATGCAAGTGCTAGTACCATAATGAAGAAACCATACTTTCTCATCCCTTCACCTTTGTGAATTGTACTTTTATAGTGCATGTCTTATATCAAACTCAAATGAATATATTAATTTAGGGCTGATTAATTCTTAAAATATTCATGTGGTAAAATTGAGTTACCATCTGTAGAGAAGGAAATAAATATATGTTATCTGGTGCCTTCTAACATATTTAGTGTTGAAGGGCACAATAAATGTCAACTATCCGTAATTGGAGACCATTGTCACTTTGTAGGGTACGGGAAGTCACAATCACTTTAACCCCAATCTAGCAAACACTTCATCTACAAAAGTGCTCCCAACTTCACTATTTCGGATAAGGATGGATTTTTTATTCTAATGGAACTTAAGAAGGAATTTGATCTATATTTTATGTGTGGGAAAATATATCTTATCATGTATAGATAAATTAAATAAACCAATAATTGTGTTACAGTTTTAATGGACACATTGATAGATGTATTAAGAATATTTTAATGTTGTAAATATAAATTATATGCAAGTAGATGATTGTAGTTTTCTTAATCTGCAAAGTAGTTGTATCTTATATTTTAGAATGTTTTTATATTGTAAATATAAATTATATGTAAGTAGCTACCGGATTTAACAATAAATCATGTAACTTTCTTAATTTGGAAAATAGTTGTATCATATATTTTATCATTTTCTTCTTTTAGTGTGTAGTTTCAAATAAGTCAAAATTTGTTCCATTGTTTACATTTAATGATGATTAAGTTTTTTATTATTTGATTAGACAATTCTGATTATGATCATTGTGATGTTCAACCGTGATGTTCAACCATGTTGAACTCCTTGTAAGAGTCCATTCAATTGTTGGAGTTTTGAACTCATCCAAATCCAAAGGGGACACTCTACCTTTAATATCATTGGAAGCATATATAAAGTAGAATTCGAAGGTGTGTACATTCAGAAAAACTATAGACCATACATAATAGTAAGAAGGGTCTTCACCTTTAGTAAGGACTTTGTTGAAGTAAAGTTGAATGTAACCCCAATTGAGACCTTCAAACCATTTTTATTTGCATGTCAAATAACTTCTAAGGATTGATAGGAGATAAAGAAGCAACTACATTACTTCAATTATAATTGTAGACATCTACAAACATGAAAAACATACACAATAAGAATGACTACAAATTGTTGAGAAAAGACAATCATAAACTTGCCATAACAAATGTAGCTCAATCTAGTTGTGTTAATTGTATACAAGAGTTATGAAAATTATGTAAAAAGGATCATATTCATTCAAATGATTTTATCCCATTTATTAAATGCATTTCCTCCAATTATGGTAATCATGAATAAGTTTACAAACTCCTAGTTTTGACATCATCCACTAACTCAAAAGTACTAATTACACAAGTAATTTACATATTTTCTTACCAAGGTCTTAAATAGATCAACATAGCCCCATTCCATAAACCAACAATGGTAAATCTACTTGTAACATGCTATGTTTTGCACAATTTGGTGTCCATCCCTAAAAATTCAAAGCATTAGATTCAAATTAATTTTTTCAAAGCCTCTTGTACTAGTTGTTAGGTGCTAACCAATCACATGTTTTATGCAACATGTTCTTGTGTCATGACATTTAAAAACATTCATTGCGCACTTAAACATATACTATACTTTGCATAAAAATGCAAGAGGAAATGGATAATCAATATTGCACACTTTAATTCTAAAATGTAATAAAGGAATTGAATTTGCATCATCATTTAAGGCATTCACATGTCTTCAAATGTTGTCTTTTATGTCTCTTGTCACCATTAATTCAATCCATAAAGGAGTTTGACCTAGTAGAACCCATTCACCTATTAAGTGAGCAAGCTCCTAAACAATTTCTCAAGGCACCACCTCAAATTCTTAAATATCTAGCAAATGAAGGTGGTTAGAATTCTCACATATCTACACTCATTCTCACATTCTAATCATACCTTATTCATCCTTGTACATTCTCCCATACAATGCACCCGGCATGACTAGACATATATTCCCTATTTAGACATAACTATTCTATTGATAGACTAGGTCATTCCTATAGAAGCGAGGTCAATCTCATAATTATGGTTCCTTATTTTTTCAAAATTACAATTAATATTTCATCAACTCTTATCCATTTTGCTAACTATTGTAAGTTGACTAAACAAACATTTGAATAATCTAATCTAGATTATTTAATTTATATTTTTATATATACATCTTATTGGATTACCCTGACCACAAGTTTCTTTTCCTTTACAAAAGTATTATTGTTTATTTATTTCGTTACTTTGTAACTTTCATCCTAAACAATCTATAAAACTATTTAAAAACATTTTGGCCCATTCACGATAATTTTAAAAACAAAATTGAAAAGCTACCTAATAGATGATCATACTTTGAATGACATTCCACTTGACAGGTCGAGCCTCGAGGCGATTCTGAAAATCCAGTCTCAACACGTGGAGGTAGCTAGAAGTCTGACCTGACAGGTGGACGTTACTCCGAAATTCCGGCCCTACTATGAAATTCCCACTTGCCACGCTTGTGGCTACAATTGCCATTTGACACGGAGGAGGGCCCACCTTAAAGCAGTTGAAACTCGGGGCCCACCCAAAAGCAGTCGTGATGGTGACAGCTAAAAATATCAGGGCCCAGATGACTAGTCTACAGGGGCGCTGCAGATTCATTCCAAGCACCTTGGCATTGATTGTGTCCGTACACGAGTTGCATGATCCACTTTAGTTAAGCCAATTGAATTAACATACCTGCAACTCACGAACTCGGGAGTCAATTGGGTGAGATTGTTTAGTGGAAGTCATTATCAGAAATCTACCATAATGTTCATTACCTACACTTTAAAGAAAGAAAGATATTTCTGGATATGATGTCAATAGTTGCCCATCTGCTGCTATTTTTGCCAACATGAAACTTGCATTGGAGTTGTCTGTGCACATGTTCTGATTGGCTTTGGGTATGTCGGTGCAGAGATATTTTGTGGGAGATTTCTTCCAGTGGTGAAAGGGACAGCCAAGAAAAGGAGAAAGTGACAAGGGGTGGAAGGGTGAAAGAAGAGCAAAGTATGGATGACGTACACGTGGCGTGGGAGTAGAAAAGAAGGGATAAGCCGGGGGTGTGGTGGCATGACCGTGCAAGGGGGGAATTATTTCACTGTACTAATTGGCCGGACAATGCAAGCTGTAGTGAATTCATTCAACATGTCATGGATTGAATGTGCATCATCCACTGCACCAGTTGATGGAACCTCACTTTGGATTTTCATTATAGGCATTCGAATTTTTCTTCGCATTAGGAAGCAAATTATTATTCTCCTACTTCACAAAATAATAGTTAATTGGGAAAGGGGGGACAAACTAGACGGGTGATATCTCTTTTCATCATAATGTTGGGTGATAAACAAGATTTGTAGGGTGGTTAAATTTTCCTTCGGAGATTGTGAAGGTTGTTTTAATCATGTTTTCAAGTGTATACTTGCTTTTAAAGATAATAGTTTCATTACAATTCATTAATGCTAATGGGTCATTAGTTAATCTTCTTTTTATGCAACTGCACGAGCCTTGTGACTTAAGTGACATGGTTAAATTTTATTGCCACAATCTATTGATTAAGTCGTTGGTGAGTGCATTTGATGCCCTTTTGTTTCCTTGAGGCTGCCAATTTTGAAGTCGAATGACGCTTATCATTGATCTTTGAAAGGGTTTAATGTGTTGAGTCAAAATGATTAATTGTTTTAAATGACGAGTCTTTAGTGCCTTCTTGATGTCCCATTCTCATTAAGTGCTAAATGTTATGTCCCCATGACTTAAGAGCTTGTATGAATGTGTTGTGATTTTCGACACGACCCAACAAATGAGTTGACTACCCTCCACTTTTCTCCTTAACCAATGTTATTGTAAGCACCTAGAATTTTATGGATCAATATACAGTCTAATGATGATTTGGTGGTCCAACTGATAAACCATGTAACATGCTCATTTCTCATCATAACCTTTTATGGCTTGATGGAAGCCTTCCTAGTGTTCTTGTACCTTTCTTCATGTGTTCTTCCTCCTTGTTTTCCATCATTTTGGTCTGCTAGACCTTTTTCCTATTCAAAAGTCTTGATGCTTACCTTACACTATAGGGGCAACCAAGAGAACTTAGGGCCACATGGGTGATCCATGTTAAGTTGTAGGGTCACTTGAGTGACTAACAATAATGGGTGACCCTGTCATTTTTTGGCATGGTCGTGAGTGATTTTTTATTTTCTTGTTTATGTCCATTTTCCTTCCTACAACTTAACTTTTTCTATAGGAAATAGTATGTTTTCTTTCTCGCTTTGAAGTTGAGCTTTCATTTCCTCTCTGTTTTGATTTTTTATTTGTTAGTCTTTCCTCTTTACTTATCTAAACCACCCTCTCTCATTCACTCTCCTCCTTACTTATCTAAACCCACCTCTCTCATTCGTAGGAGAGAATAATTTTGCAAACACAAGCTTTGAGCCATTTCAAAGAAGCTTTTCTAGATAGAAAGGCTACCTCTACAAATCTTTGCAAAAAGCTTTACATCCCTTACTTAAACATCAGATCACCTAAAAAGTCTAATCTCCAATCTTCATAGCACAAGAAGTTAATATTATCTTCCTCACCAATCTTACCTTTCCATATGCTAAAACCTTGTCAATTTATAGCCAAGGACTAAGGAGTATTCATTTAGCCAAAGTCGTCTAGGGCACAATTCAGACCTCATCCCTTATATCAAACCCAAAATTGTTTTAGCTACCCGATATGGGAGCACGAGCCATACAATGAAACCTTGTCAGCTGATAGCCAAGGATTGAGGAGTATTCATTTACCCAAAGTCACTTGGGGCACAATTCCGACCTCATCCCTTATGATTTGCACAAACCAAGACTTCATCCCTAATGAACTCATTCATAACCATTTAACTTCACCAACAAACCAAAGACCCTTATAGACCTTTCAAATGCCTATTATTATAACTTTTCATTGAGAGCTATGAGTGGAATAACTTTTTATTGTGCGCTATAGATTTGAGAGCTATAACTCTTGATAACTTCCACCCGATCCATAAGCTTTTACATTGGACAACAAATTGACTGACTTCACCCGTTCGTTAATAACATAGGCACTCACTTCACAGTGCTAGAGTGACTCGGAATCGACATCGCTTGGTGAGTCTCACATCTTTTTGGGCCAATGGATTTATTCCCCCACATTGTATCAACCTTTACCTCAGGCACACACTTCTGTTTTATGTCTCTGTTGACTTGTTATCGTGGGTCCCTAAGCTTTGAAGTAATCGCTTTATAAGGGACAAGTGATTGGCAACCAGGTGGCCCCGTAGGCACTGGCTTGGCCAGGTTGAATTCTGGCCTTGTATTCATAATCTTATCACAGCATTTCACGTGTCATTATTCTCTTTCTGAGGACCCAACGGATGAGTGCCCTACCGGCTACTTTGCTCCCTCATCGATGTCCCGAATCAAAGGCAGCTAGATCTTGACTGTTCGACGTGCCCATAGTTCACTAGATTCAAAAGCCTATATTTTAGGTGTTTGGCATCTTGTTTCTTGAGAAACCAAGCTACTTATTTATATGAAATAAGTTTAACTGCTTTAAGTTGGCTATATAGGTGAAATAAAGTCTTGGTGTTGCATGGGTGAAGTACCTTGCACTTTATATCTTTGAGTAATCTCTTCAGTGTGGATCTTAAAGTAATGTGATGTGTGTCATTGGTCTTTGTGAAGGATTATTAGGTTGCATTAATAGATTAAAAAAATTGAATCTTACATGGAGTTCATATCATTGTTTTGCTGGTCAGGCGTTTATGTGTGGATGCCCATGTCAATCCACATTGTGAGAAGTCGAATGAAAAACCGCACCTTTTCTATTAGAACCAAGGTAAATTTTCATTGTTGTATCGTAGTGTTGCCTTGTTGTCATTAAGATTTCTTTGTCTATTTTACATCATGACATTGGGTCTTGCTTTAAGTGTTTGGCTTATTTCTTGAGAAGCCAAGACACTTATTTATATAAAATAAGTTAAACTGGTTTAAGTTGGTTATTTAGGTGAAATAAAGCCTTGGTGTTGCATGGGTGAAGTACCTCACACTTTACACCTTTGAGTGATCTCCTTGTTGTGGATCTTAATCGATGTGGGTCTTAAAGCAATGTGATGTGTGTCATTGATCTTTGTGAAGGATTAATGAGTTGGATTAATAGGTTCAAAAAAATGAATCTTACATGGAGTTCATGTCATTGTTCTATTGGTCAGACATTTATGTGTGGATGCCCATGTCAACTCACATTGTGAGAAGTTGAATGAAAAAGCCACACCTTTTCTATTAGAACCAAGGTAAGTTTTCAATGTTGTACCCTAGTGTTGCCTTGTCATTGAGATTTCTTTGTGCATCTTGCATCATGACATTGGGTCTTATGCATGTGTTGTGGTGTTTGCACATGTGCGATGTATATAATGCCTAGTTGCCTATTCCTTGAGAATTTTCCCACATCACAAAAGTTATTTGGTAACCACATCTTAGCTCTAGAGGAATTGGTTTGGTTAGCATTCTCTAACCCTTATTAATTTTTTGATGGTCTTGTTTCTTTCATGTAGCTACCACACCACATGTCACAATTTTATTTGTCTTAGTCTAATGGGTGGGCTAATTACTCTCCATTTTGTCATGTCTTTGTACACATATGCATGGATGGGCATAAACATAGTGCAACAAACTTATTTTTTAATTAAAAAGACTTCAAGGACAAGGCTAGACACAATTCCAAGGTAATGGTGTGCACACGACATTGTTGTAAGTGTGACAAAGAGGCATTTCGTTCTAGGTGAAGGCGATCAACTAGAAAATGATGAGTTAAGGGCCCAACCTTTGCGCCATGGACAAAAGGGTTCAACCATGAAAATAGTAATATCATTGTGCATGATGTCACAAAGACACATAGGGAAAACTCAATGGTTTACATTTCCTTCTAAGTTAATGCTATTTGATGATCAAGACAATATACTTTGTTAATTCTCCTCAACTAGGTTTTGTGAACTCCTTTGTTGGGTCTCTAGAACATTGAAGAAGAAGGTTGATGTTGTTGATTAGTTATGAATCAATGTCAAATAAACCCAAATCAAATAAGCTAATTTATTTTTTTTATAATTGTTGCCAAGACAATTTTCAAGAATTGAACCTATTGAACAAAATGAAGGTTAATAACTTAAAATGCATTATTAAATCTAGCTATCAAATAAGAATAATACACTAACACACTACACCATCCATAAATTTAAATTAAATAACATTAATCAATGTACCTATATTTATGATCTAGAAATTAAGTAGAATATCATATTTAACATATTCCAATGGCCACATCATTTCATCTTTTGAAACCTTAATAATAGAATCTATCTATAGGTACATAGGACTTTAGTAAATAGAGAGGATTGATTTTTTTTAATAAAAAGGGTAAAATTTTATTCACTCAAAGAGATAACCAAAATACATCCAAGAAGAGAACAAAAAGCCAGAGGTAACAAAGCACGTCCAACCAGTCGAAACCAAAGGAAACCAAGCCATCCCACCAATACACCAGAGTCCCATCAGGGACCAGACATATCCTCCTGAAGCAAACTTTGCAGCTTATTAACGCAATCATTGGGAAGCTGCTCCCACTCACCCACCAACCAATCGCCCCTAAACTTAGAGGCCCATTTAGAGAGGCAATCAACCACATTGTTCCATTCACAAGGAATGTGAACAAAGGTCACCACCTCAAGCATACTACATAATTGATGAATCTGACACACAATAGATGATACTTTCTAGTCTACACCTTCACTATTCTGACTATTTAACAAGTTAATCACAATTTGTGAGTCAGATTCACAAATGATCCTATGCCAACCAAGGGCACACGCATTTTCCAGAGTAACAAGAATAACCTAAGCCTCCATTAAATTATTAGTTTGGATACCACGATACTTGGAGAAAAAGAAGATGATAGCTCTAGTACTATCCCTTACCAAACCACCCACACCCGCATAACCAAGATTTCCTCTAGAAGAGCCATGAGTATTAATTTTCAAAGTCCCATCAGGAGGAGGAGACCAGTTACCTTCTCTCTAGATTTCCTTTGGGATGTCTTTTTCCAATGGCATGCACCTTCATCGAACTGATACCATTCAATCCTAGGCTCAAGAACACCCTAGCCTCCTCGGCATTCAGAGGAGTACCAACATCACATTTAGCTGAAATAGTCTCCTGAATCATACCAATAATACATTGCCAAACTTGAGCAACCACCATCTTTTTATCTTGAAAAATTCTCTGATTAATAAAAAGGGTAAAAATTTATTCACTCAAAGAGATAACCAAAATACATCCAGGAAGAGAACAAAAAGCTAGAGGCAACAAAGCATGTCCAGCTAGTCGAAACCAAAGGACACCAAGCCATCCCACCAATACACCAGAGTCCCATCAGGGACCAAACATATCCTCATGAAGAAAACTTTGCAGCTTATTAACACAGTCATTGGGAAGCTGCTCCCACTCATCCACCAACCAATCATCCCTAAACTTAGAGGCCCATTTAGAGAGGCAATCAACCACATTGTTCCATTCACAAGGAATGTGAACAAATGTCACCACCTCAAGCATACTACATAACTGATGAATCTGACGCACAATAGAGCATAATTGCCAGTCTATACCTTAACTATTCTGCCAATTTAACAAGTTAATCACAAATTTTGAATCAAATTCACAAATGATCCTATGCCAACCAAGGGCACATGATTTTTACAAAGCAACAAGAATAGCCCGAGTCTCCATGAAATTATTAGTCTGGATACCACGATACTTGGAGAAAAAGAAGATGATAGCTCTAGTACTATCCCTTACCAAACCACCCACACCTGCATAACCAAGATTTCCTCTAGAAGAGCCATCAATATTAATTTTCAAAGTCCCATCAAGAGGAGGAGACCAATTACCTTCTCTTTGGATTTCTTTTGGGATGTCTTTTCCAATGGCATGCACCTTCATCAAACTAATACCGTTCAATCCTAGGTTCAAGAACACCCTAGCCTCCTCAACATTCAGAGGAGTACCAACATCACATTCAGTTGAAATAGTCTCCTGAATCATACCAAGAATACATTGCTAGACCTGAGCAACCGCCATCTTTTTATCTTGAAAAATTCTTTGATTCCACTCCAGCCAAATCTACCAAAGAATACATGAAGGCCCCACATACCATGCCATTTGGAGATGAAAAGAAATGGCAGGGGGTCTTCCCAAAGACCTCCAAAACTCTGGGAGAGATAAGGCATGCACACAAGGATTCCTCCAGATCACCCACCATAAATGCCAAATAAGTCTAGAAAAAGAGCATTGGAAGAAAATATGTGAGGACTCCTTGCTACTCCCACATAGAAAACAAAAAGATGACCCCTGAAAGCCCCTCTTTAGAATATTGTCCCAAGTAAGAAATCTATCTCGAGCCACTAACCAAAGGAATAATTTGCACTTGGGCCACGCAGACTTGTTCCAAACAAACCCCTTTAGAATCTGGAGCCCAAGCCAAGACATCCCCTTGTTGTAAAGAGCAACAAGCTCTCTCTGCCAAAATCTTACCCAACTCAACACACTCCTCAGCCAACCCCCCAAGAGACAAAATATGACAACCTTTCCATCTAAACACCTCCACCTGACCCAACCGATCCAAAAATTTGAAATCACTAACCTTCGACCATCTAGCCTCCAAAAAAAGGGAGCCCAAATTTTGCTTGAGTGTGGATTAGAGGAGAATAAAGGGGGGAATCCATCCCAAGAATCAAACCAAAAAGAGCATCATCCCCCTTATTAAGAATCCAAAAGTGTGCCTGCTTTATCAAGCTAGCTCCCCGACGAAGAGTTTCCCATATCATAGATCCCTTACCCTCCAGAGGGTAACAAGGAATGTCCTTTGCCGTGGCACCTCTCAAATATTCAACCCTGAGGATTTTAGCCCAACTTTGATCTTGATTAACACACCAACGTTAGTAGAGCTTGGCCACCACATCCTGACCAGTAATGGCTGCCTGACGAAGACCCAAACCCCCTATTGGTTAGGCCTACAGATAGACTCCCACTTAACAAGACTCCACTTCTTGGAGTCCAAGCCACCAGTCCAAAGAAACTATCTAGAGAGCGCATCAAGCTCTCTAATGAAGATCACTAGAGCAACTCGAACCATACACCTATAGAGGGGAAGTGCCTGAACCATAGCCTTAAGCAACAAAATCCTCGTAGCAAAGGACAACCACCGACAATTCCAATGGCTGACATAATTTCTAAAATTGTCCAGAATAAGCTACCATGTCATTCTAGGAAAAGGGGCCACAGAGAGTGGAATACCTAAATACACAAAATGAAGATTTCCAATTTGAAATGTGAGAATGCGAGCAATCCTTGATTGAATAAGCAGAGGAGTGTTGAAGAAAAAAATTGAGGATTTACCTTCATTAATCTTCTACCCCGAAGCCGCAAGATAAATGTCCAAGGCCTTCCTGAAGTTGTTCACTTTCCTGATTTTGGCCATACCCATAAGGGCAGTATCATCCACAAACTGAAGATGGGTCTGAGGATCCAAACCATCACCCCAAGCCTAGCTATGAATCATCCCTTGCCTTGAATGAGACTTGAGAAGTCTACCTAAACCCTCAACCATAATAATGAAGAGGCAAGGAGATAGGGGATCACCCTGCCTAAGCCCCCTGGAAGCACTAAACAAGGAAGAGAGCACCCCATTAATCAGAATGGAGTAAGAAACCGACATGACACAACTCATCACCCAGTTAATCCAGTCCTCAACAAACCCAAATGCACTCAAAATCTTGTGAAGAAAGGACCATCTGACGCCATCATAAGCCTTAGCCATGTCCAATTTAACAAACATAGCCTCCTCTTTAGACACCTCCATGGAGTGAAAATCTTCAAGCGCAATCACAACACCATCTTGAATATGCCTACTAGTCACAAATCTCCCTTGCTCCTCAGAGATACAACTACTAAGCTAGGGCTTCAATCTCTCAGTAATCAACTTAGCAATGGTTTTATAGACAACGTTACACAAAGCAATTGGCCGAAAAAGATCAAAAGAATTAGCACCCTCCCATTTGGGGATAAGATCCAAGAAAGTAGAGTTCATGGATTTTAACATTTACTTACTATCTTGAGATTCCTATACCACCTCCAAAAGATCCCATTTGATAATTTCCCAAAATTCTTAGAAAAACTCAACAGGAAACCCATCTGGGCCTGGGGCGTTACCTTTCTTCATGCTGAAAACAACCTCCTCTAACTCAACAAGAGAAATTGGCCGACAAAGGTCAATATTGGCTTCATAGGATACCACAAAAGGAATACAAGCCAACACCTAATTCACCTCATCAGAAACCTCATGAGCGTCCTTAGAAAATAAAGAAGAAAAGTACTGAATGGCCTCTTGAGAGATGTCATTACTAGAAGATAGTTGAACACCTTGAGATGAAAAAATAGAGGAGATTAGATTCCCATGACCTCTAGCTTTGATTGAGTTGAAGAAGAAGGTGGTATTCTTGTCTCCCTCCTGCAGCTAACCAATCCTTGATTTTTGCTTCCAAAACAACTCCTCTCACAACTCCCATTCAAACATCTTTGCGAAGGCAACTGCTTCCACCTTAAGAGACTTTCTAGTGCAACCATGGTCTCTGTTCCGCCTTGAGATGATATCCAAATGATTTTGAGTTGCTAGGTATGTGCAGGATCATCATGGAAAAAGCAGGCCCTTAAGTGGCAAAAAATTCAAAAAAATCAAAGTTAGGCAACTTGACGTAAAAATTTGAATAAGTTATCTATATTATCTCAAAAATATGTATGAATAGAATCTTTAGCAAATTGAATGTAGTTTCTAAACTACTAGGTTTATTTTAAAAAAATCTATTTGGTGAAAATTTGAAATTTCAATGCATAGTACTTAAATTTTAGGGAAAAAAAAAGAAGTAGGTGTCTGTTTGACCACCCTAACCACAATAAAATGATAGTATTTTTTTATAATATTTTAGATATAAGTAGAGGACTCATGTCTCGATGTGATGCATATTTTTTTGTAATTTTTTTTCAAGTAAATAATTAATTATGAATTTTTTATTACAACTTTTAAAAAATATAAAAACTCGTATGTCTGACCAACTTAACTTAGTCAAAACTTAATGAAATTCAAAACCTTTTTTTTTAATCCTATAGTATGCAAAGCATAGAATGTGACACATGTTTTGGATTCAAAAAAAGTGATACCGTTTGAAAGCTATATATGTTTTTCAATCAGCTTATCAATTTGGACTTTAGTCATAATTCAAATAGAAAATGAATAATAATTATTTATTAAATTCAATGTAAAGCATAATTTATATTGGTTGAAAGCTGAGAATCTCCTTTAAAAACCCTTTTTGTTTCATCAATTTTGGGTAAAAAAAAAAGTCATCAGCCACATGGGCCATCATATCACTTACATATCGCCACTTTTTGGCCCATCATGATCCTACACATACCCTGCTGATTTTTCTTTAAAGACATTCCCAAAGCATTCCCTATTCCACTTCTTTAGTTGAACTTTCACAAAATGAATAATTTTAAGAAAAGTGTACATGGTAGTCCCATGCGATGGTAAACCATCATACCACCAAATCTTAACAAGGTCTTGCAAAGAGGGGTCCCACAACCACATTAACTAAAATTTAAAAGAAGGGTTCTTGGCACTTTCATGCCCATGCACAAAGATTTTTATAGGCCAGTGATCAGAACCACACCAATCAAGAATTTCAGAGTTGGATATCCATTGATAGCCTAACCAAAAATTGGAGACCAAAAACCTATCTAGCCTTTTAGATATAGAATCAACACCACATCTCCTATTACTCCAAGTGAGCAAACCATTGAGAGGCTTAATATCAATCAAATTCAACTGAGAAATATTAATACTCAACAAAGCAGAAGAGGGATCCAACTGGTCCAAACCACCTCTCTTCTCCTCAAGATTAAGAATAGAATTAAAATCCCTAGCCACCACCCATGGAAACAAATGAGCCAAGGATCTTACATACCTTAAGTGATCCCACAAACACGCCTTACCAGGCAGATTAGTAGGAGCATATACATTGGAAAGCAACAAGATATCTCCAGTTTCAAAGCTCGAAGCAACCATGGAAAGAGAAGATCTAATCACAATCCACCACAAAGGAGAGATTTTTTGAGAGTCCCAGAAGAAAATGATCCCACCAGCACTACCCTGTGCACCAATGCTTTGACATTGACCATGCCACCAAAGCTTGGAAGAAATATTATCCATACTCTCAATAGATAATTTAGACTCCTGAATAAAAATGACATCAGGGGAATGATCCTTAATCATTTGTAAAACAACCTTTTGTCGAAGGATGTTGTTCATACCCCATACATTCCAAGAGAGAACAATCATTATGGGGTTTAGAAAAGTGGGAGTCAAGAGGCTTAACATAACCCTACTCAACAAAGTTCTCACCCACTATCCTGATATTGTCTTAGTCCTTCTTCCTTCCAACCTTGGAAGGCTTCTCTGAGTAGCCCTTCCTTAGGTTTTTCTAATGGATACCTAATGGAGAAGAAGCAGAGGGCCCCTTACCCAAATCTTGAGTTGTACCCAAATATTGTGAATCCATACAATCTGTAGGAGGGATAGAATCCCCCTCCAACCCTATCAGAATGACTGGTAACATGGGAGAGTCCAAGACCTGATCAAGAGGTACCATAACACTTGGCTCCACACATTGAATGTCATTCCCATCCATATGAGAACTCAACTGCTCAGCCACACAGACATTATCAATGGAAACACCCTTATTCGGGCCAACTCATGCTGTTCCAAATCTTCAAGGGCCTCGAAACGATTAAAACTTGCATCCTCCTACCTATCCTTAAGGGTTCCTTTTTTGCCTCTACCCTTATTGTGAGATTTCACTGGAATAAAACCCTCCTCATTAGTTTCTCCTTTAGACATAGGGGCTTTACCTTTCTCCTTTGAGGGATCTAAGCATGGAGGCATCCTAGCAGATGCTGCACCAGAAGAAGAGCTAGAAACTTTAAACTTAGGACACTTTCGTTGCAGGTGACCATAAGCATGGCATATTCCACACTGAAAAGGCAGAGTCTCATAGTCTAACTGTTGGATCCAAGAAGAGGTTCCAACCTTCAACTCTAGTGAATCAGGTAGTGGATTTTTAAGATCAATCTCAACATAGATATGAGCTAGAGATAGAGCCCTCCAATCTAAAGTTTGTTGTGAAGGTCCCACCAGCTTACCAAGAAAAAGTGCAATACTATGTAAAATATCATTCCTCCAATACTCAACCAGAAGCCAAGGAAGTCGCACCCAGATTGGAACCCACAACGAAAGCTCTTCAGTTGGATTGAAACCCATGTGCCAAGGTTTCAAGAATAGACCCACTTGATTGTAAGAGTAAGGCCCTCCTTCAAAAGCCTTATGTCGATTAGCAATACATGAAAAAACCACCATGAAATACCCATTTTTCGCTTGCAAAACATCCATGTCTCCCTCTAGATTCTAGGAATGGTGAGCCCAAAATTCCAAAAACAGTTGAGAAACCCTTATTCCCATGAACTTGAAGATGAGAGCATGATTCTCCCAATTTGCAACATCCTCAACAATAGATTTTGGCTAGATAACCAAAATAGGGCGAGTCTTGCTCCTTGCCAAGTAGCCATTCATTTTTGAAATCCGAAAAAATTATCCAAGAGAAGACCCTGCACCATTGGTAGCATTGGATTTGAAATCATCATCCATATTTGCAACGTTTGGGGTATAAGCGGCCCCTATAACAACATTAGAGAAGGACATACCGAAAGATCCAAAAAGGAGAACCTCAGAGTCCAAAAACCACCATAAAGCAAAGCACCGAAGGTAAAAATTAAATCCCAACGCAGCCCAAGGAGAGAACAATCAATAGAAAAAACACCCCCCGAACAACAAACAAAACCCACCCCACAAGAAAAGGACCACAAACCAAGCACGAGCATCAACAACAAGCACATGCAAAGGAAAATGATTACATGTAGGTCACAACCATGGAGGCCGTAGGACTACACCAACTCACCCGCGTGCACCCAACCATCAGATCAATAATCGCTATTGAGGATTGATTTTATTAATTAATTAGTTTAATATTTTTATTCATCTCAATTCAAGAAGGCAATTAGTTCATGAAATTTAATTAGATATATTTCTCTACCCCGTAATAATTTAATTCACCCCTAGGTTAATTTGAATAAATAAATTGATTAGTTTAATTATATTATTTATTTATTTGGTACAAAGTACTTGAAATAGTAAAATAAGGTGGGGGTATCATAATCATAACTAAATTAAATAATTTAATTTAGGTTTTCAATGAGTGTAATTTCTATTGTATATTAAATCTAAACACAAGAATTTATAAATTAAAAGAGAAAGTGATTTCACATCACTTGGATTTGACCTAATTTTATTTTTTATTAATTAAATTTTATTAATCCAATAGAGAATAAGAGTTTATAAAACTATAATATACAAGCTATCTTTTCATTTTCAACCTATTGTTTTTATAGGAAAGGGAATTTTTAGGAAGAAGGAAGCAATTTCAAGATCCGGGAAAGATTTTTTGCTCCTCCCTTTCCATTGGTTTACATTGTGAATATGGGGTGTTTTTTTGTTTGTTTTAGGTTGTATAGGTGTTTCTTTTCTTTTTTATATATTTATTTCTTTTTGTTTCCTTTAACTATGATTGCAAGTTATAGAGCATGATAGATTCATTCATTTTTAGATATAGCCTTGTAGATTTAGAGTGAAGTGTTTGGGGAGCTTAGATTTAGATTCCTCTTGTTTTTATAAAGTCTTATAATATATATTTTTTATAAATTTTTATACAAAGCTTCAAATTAATATTACTTTTCTTGTTCTTTGGTTAGCATGAGATAAAATCTCCCTGTATCTTTTTGTTGAAAGTATAAATCAATGTGAATATATTTTCTTTTACAATATATATTGTTTTGAAGATAACCAATTTTCACTTTCTACCATTTTAGAGTTGTTGTTTACCATTTCCCCTTGTGTTATTTTATTGCATTTTTATATAATAAAATTTAATAGACTTTTATTTATTTTACTTTAAAAAATCAAAATTTTTAAAAATAGAATGCAAGTATAGAAGGGGGTTGGTGATTGCCATAGTTGCCCCTCCCATAGAGGGAGGAGGGCCACAATCCTCCCCACAACTGTAATATGGGAGGGGTATTAGCCCTCCCATGCCTATATGGAGAGGTGGCAACCTATGCAAGTTGCACCCATCCATCGAGGGAGTTTCTATTTTTTCATATATATTTTTGTTAAAAATAAAATCCAAATCATATAGCTCATATTAAAAATTCTTTTTTTTGAGGATAATAACAATAAATCCTCAATTCATGGCAAGATGAGCGGGAGTTCAAATTTGAATTCGGGTGAGGGTGCGGCTTAGGGAGATTCTGGTGTAGACGACGATGATGATGAAGATGGATTCAGGGTTTTGCAGAAGGATCTTCTTCCTTTTGTGGTTCGTGCTTTTGTTGGATGGGTGTTTTTGAAGGATGGGCTGCTTTTGGTGAGTTTTCACAACCGTTCTTGCAGTCTATGGGTGGCTGAGGGAGCTTTTCATGGATGAGATTCTGCTCTATTTATCTCTTCCCAGCGTTGGGAGTGGTTGCTCATGTGTTATCTTATGTTTACTCCTTAGAGGATTCTTGTCCTGGTGTTGTCTTTGCTGGCTAGTCTTTGGTTTCCAACCGACAATTGGACTTTCCTACTTATTCTTTTGGTTTGGAGCCTTTATTGGGTCGTTGTCCCCTATTTTGGTGTGGCATTATTGCTTAGGTGGAGAGTTCTTCCTCCTTTTTCCATCAAGGATGTTGTGTGCGCCTGCCTTGGTGTTCGTTGGTGGCTACTATTGAGGGAGCAGGTGTTTCCTTTCTTCTTCTAAACCTGGCTTTTCCCCCATGTTTAGTGTTGTTTTTCTTTTGTGGTTGGGGGCTTATGTTTCTGAAAGACCCTATTCTTTATGATAGTGTGATTGGTATCTCAGATGGATCTGTCCTTCTAGCCATTTCTTGCGATGGGGATGTACTACCTTATTTGTTCTAGACTGGTTGTTGTTGCTCTCAGTGTGGCTTGAGGGGTTCTGTGGGTGTGGGAATCTCTTTAGTGCTTGACCAGTTTAGGATGGTGAGTATTCTTTTGCTTTTGGTGACTCCCCTTTGTTGGTGTAATGATTGGTTTTCCTGTTGGGAGTGTTCTCTTTGGTTTTGGGGTGAATTTCTACCCTTTGGTGCTATGCTTTCATAGCCCCCCTTCCTGTTTATGGTAGTTATGGGTTTTGTGAGCCTTAAGAGGTTGATATTTAATGTTTTTTTGCTATGATGGTTGTCGTGGAGTGGTTTTTTCCCCTCTCTACTATTGCTAGAAGTGTTTTTTTGGAGGGCAAAGGAAGTCCCCTAAGAGTTTGGATGGTTCTGTTCCCTTTGTGTTTTTTAATGCTTGCTATGTGGAAGGGGTGTGTGTCTTTCTTGGAGGACATTTTCTATGGGTTGGTTCTCTTGATTGGGTGGTATCCAATGTTCTATTTAAAGACCCATATTCTCATGAAGCTTAAGGGTGACTCTACAGTTTTTGTGGAAGAGTTCCTGTCTGTTGAGATGGTGTTGGATCAGATTAGTTCAGTGGATATTTTTTTTCTAAATTTGTTCTTAGTTGCTTTGGATTTGTTGTTGTCTGGGTGGTATTTAGAGATTATTTCGAAGACGCAGATGCTTTTGCTGCCTTTGGATGCTAAGTTCATTCTTTTTACTATAGTCTTTTCCTTCTCTTTGGATACTGGGTCTTCTTTTGAGGTGGAGACCTCTCATATGGAGGTGGATTCCTCTCCTTTTTCGGTTGAGGTGTGTTCTAAGGTTGAAGGTTCTCTCCTACATCTCCCATTGAAGTAGAGCCTATTCCTATTTAGGTGGAGTGCTAGTTTGTAGGTGACTTGTGGCTGTTGTGGCAAGGATGAGCTTGGTTTTTTCTCCTATAGAGGTGGAGAGAACAACTGGTTGATGTGGGGAATAGTTTGAGCTTTGAGTGTCTGTGGTGACTTCTCCTATAGAGGTGGAGAGGGAATGTTGTTGGGCTCTATTTTTTCTGCTCATGTGGTTTTCTATGACTTGGAAATTTTAGACAGTGGTATGGAGAGTTTGATATTCCTGAATGATTGGTTTGTTGTTGCCTGGTTGTTGCAGGTGATGTCATTGGGTTCAAGGTCCCTACCAAAACCTGGTTGTAAAGGGTTTAAGGTCCCTTCAAAACCTATGGGTTCAATGTACCTATAGATATTGGTTTTTTCAAATTTTGGGTTCCCTTCTATTATATTTTTGGCAGCTAGGTTTTACTGATGGTTTGGGCTATCCTACTAATCCTTTGAAGTAATGTCTTTGTTTCGCTGTTGGTTGTTCTTGACTTTTTATTTTAGCAGCATGATCGTCCTTGTTTGGGTTTCAGGTCCCATCAAAACTTGTTTGTAAATGGTTTCAAGTCCATTCAAAACCTTCTTTTCCCATATTATCAAAACAATAAATCCTCAATGAAATAGGTCTAATAACTATCATAAAGCACATATATAAATACACATATTCCTTTTTTTCCTTCTGAGATTTCCATATGACTAAATGAAGTATACATGATAGTATATGCATACATCAAATTTCTCTTAAACACAAAATAAGCAATAAATCTTCACTTGAAGTTTGAGATGGGTAATATCAATAGAACTAAGTTAAACTAGTTTAACAAATTATATATGTAACTATAATATTTTGATTTTCCTTTAAAATTAGTTGATTAATTTATGTATTCTCCTTTGTTCATTTCTAGGCATACAAGGGAATAAGGGACAATAAAATATTCAGACAAGGGTAAGTGCAAAAATGCAGGGGACCAAAAAGTGGCCACACTACTTTTTGGTCCCATACAAGACATAACATGAGCACATTATAATGTGCTCATGCTATGTAAAACATGAGAAAATAGCAAAGAGGCCGAACTCATTTGAACTCAGTGTCTCACTTGTAAAACAATTGACAACGACCATCCAAGAGCATTCTTGCATTATGAAGTCACCAAATCATCATCAAATCATTGCCAAGATGTTTCCTTGACATCCTTGAGTTTGAGGAGGTAATTTTTTTTAGTTTTTTAATTTAATAATTCAATTAAATAACAAGATAGAAATGGTTTTGAGTGAATTTTGATTAATTTCCAAGAATTGAAAAATCCATCACCAGTTCATGAAAACCCTCATTCACCAATTCACAAAAACCTCGGTGAAGAACAATCGTAGCAAACCCCTTTGATAATGCCTCAACATCCTCTTGAGAGACAAGAAAACATCATAGGGAAAGTGTAAAACAACAAGAAAGAACTTGAAATAATAATTGAAAATTTGAGAGACCCAAGTGGAGGAACCTCTCATCAATCTATCCTCACCACTTCACTGAAATTTATCATCTCTCACATAGATTCTATGAGTGGTCAAAATCAACACCTAGTCAAACAAGAGGGAAGAAGCATCACAATTTTATGTTGAAAAATTATCCTCTGAATAGATAAAATAAAATAAATATTAAAATCTGACTTGTGTGCATTGTTCACTAACCCACAAACTAATGCACCCTTACATGACACTTGTAGGAGATTCCCTATCCATTTGTGCTAACAACAAGGGATAAATAATAGTTTTTTGGATAGGTGGTGGATGGTTTTTGACCATACTCCATGCAATAAGAATGAGGTTTTGTAGTAATTTTTGAGGAAACTTTGTTGCTAGTTTGTCCTAAATGAGATCCCAAACTACTTTGAAATGTGAGAGTTCTAGGTTAGAGGTGGGGCTTTGCATAGAATAGAGTGTGGACACAACATGCCCAAAACTAGGCACAAAGATCCCTTGCTAGGCCAAACATTGAGCATGTCATGATCCCTTTCATTGTGAAGGAGAGTTTTGAGGTCGAAACCCTACAATGTATCAACTCACTCACTCAAACCCTTTTACAACACAATAGGGCTCTAGCATAGGTTGATGATCCAAGTCTCAACAATCACCTCACATATTTCTAAACTATGGGTCTCTTTGTGATCATAGGTTTGAGGATGTTCAAGATGTAGTGGTTAGCAACAAGGCACATCTATATTGGATCAAATGGTCTTCACAAATGAGCTGCTAGATGAGACATTTGGCATTGATAGAGTTAAATTTGAATTAGATCAAGTTCAACTTACTATATTTTATTTTGAAATGTAAGATTAACTAAATTACTAAATTGATTGTAATCAAATTTGAGGGTTAGAGTGTTCACCCTACGTCTGGTAGTGCTTTAGGTCTTGATTACACAACGACGTTGAGTCCACATGTATGTAATTAGTAAAGAAATAGAAAATATAATACTGTAGTGTAGAAAATTGCACTCCCTTGTAGGTGATAGTACAATTTCATGCTTAGTTTGGACCTATTCTAGTGACCTTACATTTATGCATTTTCACCCTTCCTAAATAGGCCCTAATTCCCTTTATTATGCATCCCAAGACCTATTTTTATCATTTTTTGACATTAAAACATGTATTGAATAAATGCATTCAAACATTGATATTCATTGGATCATGTGTGTCCTGGAATTATAGGCTTGGACCCATTCACCCATGGCGAATGGGTCCCCTTTAAGTGCTAAGAATCATTTTTAAATATGTTTTTGGTGGTATTTTAAGGTCTCATATTCAAATTGTAAATGTCAGCTATTGGGATCTATTATTCAAGAAATTAGAGAAATTTCTATAAAAGCCTAATCTTTTCACCATTTCAAACTAGATCAAGAAGAGAAAAAAAAAGAGATAACATTCAAGCAAGCAAAATTTAGAGTCTAAGAGCAACATTGTTTGTAATTGCAGGTCTTGAAGTCCATTTGCAGATTTTGATCAAGCTTTTGTCACATGATTGAAGGTTAATTCCAATAGAAGGACATGATGGATTCTAGGTGTGGGAGATTCATTTGGCCATCTCCTCTAACCTAATGACTTGTTTCCTAGTGTTCCCATCTTCAAGATTCATTCTACTAGAAATATATGACAATGTATCATTGTGTTTTAGATTTGTTTAGGGTGTTTTGACTTCTCCCTAAGTGAATCTTATCTTATCATAAAGGAATCATACTCTAATGCACTTGAGTAGGGTTTCTTTGTATTTTAGCTCATAACAACCTTAGATGCACTTAAGGTTAGGGCTCACACTAATCTTTGTCTTTTATCAAGGTTTAATTACAAAACTTGGGGTTTGATTGAGGCAAACCCCCATACAAACAAACAAACATTTTCTATTGTAGATTTATTACAAGTTTAGATCCGAAGATGAAGATTTGCAAGTATAGGAGCAAAGTGCAGATAGAGGGCTACAACTTCAATTTTTGCAGCTTTGGAAAGGACCACAAGGACCTATTTTCCTAGGGGC